>JAJJMC010000896.1:6493368-6806166 GCA_023531435.1 Papaver californicum
GTGGGGGGGGGGGGGGGCGCTTTTGGCCGGTTCTTCTTCTGTAAGGAGGAGAACTGGTAAATCTACTGTAACCCAAAATCAATGAGAAGATCAACTTTCATTACCCGTGGATGTAGGCAAATCTCTGTCGAACCACGTTCTTGTGTTGATTTTAGTCTCGTTTTTGTATCTTCCCAACTTCAATTTTTGGTTGTGGTAACCACAAAAACGGTCGCTACAATTTGGCGCTAGAAGGAGAGGTGTTTAAAGGATTTTTCCTACCTGTTACAGAGATTTATCAAGGCTTCAGAGAAGTCATCCATGAAAAAGCTAAAAGAAACAGAGCTGAAGAAATGGCAACGAAGAGAGAATCAAACGAGTCTACATCATCAGTCAGTCCTAAAATGATGAATTCCCTTCTGATTCATTTGGATTTCATTTTCAAGTATTTCAATCTGGAGTTTTAAAGCAAAAGGTTTTGAAGAAGTTTTCATAAAAACCTTGGCTTGTTCTTCAACAAAGATCCATTATTTTTTCTAAAACTTTGATTCAAAATAACTTCTGATTAAAGATTTACAATAATCAAATCTTGCTTTACAAACCCATTTAATGAATTTTGAAAACATTAAATGTCAAAATTTTGGTTAATTTGGGGAATTTTTGCCCTGTAAACAAAATCGGATTTCTATTGATAAACTCATGTGTGATCACTAATTAGTTTCTTGTGAAAGTTTATAGCAATAGAAGAAGTGAATTGATAAGCATGATTTACAAATCTCTTGGAAAAATCAGTGTATCAGATATTATAGAGCTGGGGATACCTCTTGATGTTGCACAAAGACTTTACAACCTTATCTTTGAAATCCTAATTAAACATGGAAAAGATACTATTCAGACATGGATTGATATCTCCAAGAATCCACCTTGTTTGCTCTTGTCTAATCCACATAAAACCCATAAACCCAAACCATCAAAGAAACCACCGATTCTTTCCTTTCCTTCTGAGAACAAAACTACATCAACTACAACCAGTACAGTAGTAGCTTCAATTTCTTACGAAAAGGAGTTGGCCGCAGCCGAGAAAGCAGTCAGTATCGCCTCCTAATTCTGCCAGAAGGTGCAAAAAAGGAAGGAGTTTACATATGATTGAAATTACAGCCAATTTCATGTTAGAATCACTCATAGATTTGCACTTAAGATGTTCGAAGAAATGCCCGAATGACCAATATTCCAGAATCTCTGTGACTTGAATTCACAAATCTGGAGATGTGCACTCGGTATCATTGAGACAACAATTACAAGATGTTGGGAAGAAGTTAGTTGAAGCTCATCATTATAACAAGGATGATTCGGTTAATAACGGTCAATGCACTAATATGGCATGGGTACCTGAAGTTGATGGAACCTTTGTTGTTGCTCATGCCGATGGGAACTTGTATGTGTATAAAAAGGGCAAAGATGGTGCTGCAGATTCTTCATTTCCTGTTATCAGGGGTCAAGCTCAATTTTCCGTTGCACATGCAAGGTCCAGTAAGCTGCTGCTAATGGAAAAAATGTTGGTGGATAATCTCTGAGCCACAAGAGTTGAACTCTCAAAGAGCAACAACCAGCTTCAGAAGCATCTCCGAAACATAATGAACTCATACCAGATAAGTGTTCATTGTCACATTTTCATTTATGTCTATCATTTTTTATAAATGGCTTTAAAACTTAAGAGTGACCCTGGATAGTCAACTGACCTTAGTGTTTCTCAATATTCGTATATCAGATTAAGCTGAAAATTTAGTATGTTGTTCATATCAGTGTAGATAACTTGCTGTAAATTTTTTTTATGAGGTTCTGATCATTTTAGGTGCCCCAAAGTATAGGAGAATCGAGACTAAATTCTGTAGGTGATACTGAAGTCATCCAGATTCTCGTGTTCTTTTCTGTTTAATGAACTAATGGAATTTTATGATATTTGGATATGTTATGATTAGTTATGTCAGGAGAACTCATACAAAAATTTAGGATTTTCGGACTAGTAAAAGAGGTATAAACTGTCGTATTACAGAGACTCATTTTACAAAATTTGTATAACATGGCAGAGTTTATGAGATTGAAATGAGGAACTTGTACTGCATGGATTTCTTTGATTTTTGGATACGATAAACCCATTTACATGATGATACTAATGTAGAAATTTCAAAGCAAGTTAATCTTGGAAACTACCCCTAATAGGCAATGTTTTTCAGATTCGATTGTAGGATCGCAACCTGAACTGTGCATATAAAATCTGTCATTACTTGATATCTAACCGTTACTTTCAGTTCAAATTTTCATAGCACGTCCTTGATGTAGTCGTGAATGTATGGTTAAAATTTCATCATGTTCCTATAAGTATAAGACATGTTTTTGACAAGGACAACAGACTATGTTCCCAGGACATATTCCTGAATTTTCATGTATATGATTAAAGTCTTGTGTTATGTTTGAATGTGTTGAGCAAATTGAATGATTTATATAGTTGATATTATATATTGCAGCCTGTAGAGCTAAATTTAATATGTTGGAGCTTATTTAAGAGCATGATCGAAATGGATAAATTAATGAAATGTCTAGTTTGATAATTCATTAACCCTCAATAGATTCAGTATTTCCCATTGCTCATAATTTTTTGTTTTATATGCCTTGTACTTCTTAACATAAGTCAGCGATTCATAAATACTTCATATAATTATTCGAGGATTGACACTTCTAATTTCTTATACTTCACACGAAGAATGCTCATTGGATGCTTCTATTTATTTCGTATACTTTGGACTTCTCATATTAATTCAAAGATCGATACTTCTTACTACTTATACTTCATATGTATTATGAGAAGAATATTCATTCGATATTTTCTATTTGTGTGGGGATTTAAATGCTTCTTCAGGAATTATTATTACAGAATGGGTACTTCGTACTTCTCATTATTAAGTATTTCTTCAAAAAGAGTACTTCCATTTTCCTATACTTCAGATTTCTTATGCAACGGCTACTTTGTAAGAGATTGATACTTCTTACTTCTTATGAATACTTTTCATTTCTTATTATAGATACTTCTTATATACTTCTCAAAGATACTCTTCATATACAATTTGCGTATACTTCGGGTTTCTAATGTGAAGAGAACTTCTTCGAGGGTCGATACTTCATACTTCATATTTCATATATTTTATGCGGATACAAATATTCAAGAATTAGTACTTCATATAATTCATTCTTCATTCTTTTTTTCTTCAAACACTTCTACACTCATGAAGTGATATCAGCCGGCACGACTCTCATAAAAGAGCTAAGTACCCCCTATCTCTTTGATCTAAAATTTTCTCTTGCTTTAACCACTTTGTTCGTATAAGTCATGAAAATGATTCTTATTCACAATTATCAATGGTGACAGGCTAAATGCCATCCACCCCTTTTTATCAATGGTGACAGGATAAATGCCATCCACCGCAATTATCAATGGTGACAGGCTAAATGCCACCCACCACAATTATCGGAATGACAGGCTCACAGGGGCATTGGTGCGTATGATGAGAATTTGTGCCCAATGAGCAACCTGACATGTCACCCATTTCGATTACAACTTTGAATTTGAGTTCCTTAGAGACTTATACTTTTATACTAGATTCAATAATACATTTTTTCATAAAGATTGATTGATTAACAATTTATTAATCTATTTATCATTTCTGTTTAAGACGTGTGAAATAATATTATTACTCTAATATGTGTTTATGTATAAGTTTCGCAGCAAAATTCTATTCTTGAATGGATCAGATTCATTCTCTTATCATGGCAAAGCCAGGCGAAAAGTAACTGCAAGACAACATCATACAATCCAAACGCAGACGTTATATACTAAGTCAAGACGCACCGCAGAGCGTCGGAACAAGCAACGCATCAAGATGTTTTTCTTAAGGATTGTTCTACAAGCAAACCTTAAGAAAAGGGGGCAAATTGTAACTACCAAAATTTACCCCAGCACATAAGTCCGCAACAATTAGAGCACAAAAGACCGCAGCTAAAACCATTCCCGCACACCATTTTTGTCCGCAGCTAAACCCATTTTTTCCGCACCTTAACAGCAGCAACATATGGTCCGCAACATCATCAGCAGCCCAAGCTCACAGCATCATTCCAAGCCCGCAGCAAAGGCATCCCAAGCCCGCAACACCAATCAAGCCCGCACCATTCAGCAATGCTAAAGCAGCTGATGCCCGCAGCGTTTCCATTCAATCTTGCCCGCACCACTTGCCGCACCACTTGCCCGCACCACTTGCCGCACCACTTGCCGCACCATTTGTCCGCAACACCAAGTGAAATGTCCGCAACACCAAGTGATATGACCGCACCAATTGAGCCCGCAATAACCGCACCATCATTTGCCCGCACCATTCTTTGACCGCACCAAAATTAGGCTAGGGCCATTTTAGGATAAGATCAACATTGACACATGGCAAATCATCATCGACACGTGGCGGACTTCTTCACCACATGGCGAAATGTGGTGTAACTTCATCGACACATGGCGGATTGCTATCGACACGTGGCAAACTTCATTGACACGTGACGGATCACCCCTTTATAAGAAAAATTAATGTTTTAGAGAGAAGGACTTTTCTTTTGGGTTGGGGGGGAATTTTTGGCCGGTTCTTCTTCTGTAAGGAGGAGAACTGGTAAATCTACTGTAACCCAAAAATCAATGAGAAGATCAACTTTCATTACCCGTGGATGTAGGAAAATCTCTGCCGAACCACGTTAAACCTCTTGTGTTGATTTCAATCTCGTTTTTGTATCTTCCCAAATTCAATTTTTAGTTGTGGTAACCACAAAAACGGTTGCTACACTCCAGTTGCTTACTGCATATACCTGCCCGACAATTTCATATGATAGTCGTTTCTGACGGTGTCATTGATGAAACGCTTGGGTGTTTTAGCTTCACTGCAAGTCTGGTTTTTAAAAACCACATCGTCATCCCACCTTCTTTTAACAGACGCGTTGCTATTGACCAGATATTTGCCACGGATAAGTTCTGCTCCCTTTACCTTTAGCTCTTCTCCCAGTTCTAGTCGCTCCTTGCTAAGCCTCTCCTCGTTTCTTTCCTTTCTTATGTGCTCAAGCTCAGCCAAAAGAGCTTTAGTGTCATTATCATCTCTTTCCTTATCACTATTTTCATCATAATCATCAGGATCTACACTATGAGGAACAATACGGTCTTCAGCATCTCTTTTCATCCCTCCCAACTTCGAAGAAGAATGGTTATGCTCACGCTCTTCCAGTTTCTCTTGTAAATTCCTCTTCTCTAATTCCTCGTGGTATCCTCTGGATTTTAATGTCGTATGATTTTAAAGTCCCAAAATTGATTTACTGGTTGAGGTACCTATTTGCGCTGGCGCTGGCGATTTGTTGAGTTTCCTTCAGCAACACAATGAAAGCCCCAACACTGTATTTGTGATTTCACAAGGCACATCGTCCAATATTTATAAGCTATCCTAACCGACTCTTTTAATTTTGTCCTTCCCTAATTCTGAAAGTAACGTACCCCTCGTAGGTCATCCTTTCTTTTATTTTTGGTTGGTCCGGTTTTTTTTAATCCCCAACCTCGATGTTAGCGAGTTTCGATTTGCTGATATCAGCATTTTACAATTTTATTACTGTACAATAGTGACACCTACCAAGGTCATCCTCTCACTCCATAAGATAAGAGTTAGAGGGCACCAAGGGTGTTAACTGTTAAGTGGTGTGGTAAGTAGGTTATAAGGGGTTTGGCAGGCTGGACTGGCAGATGGGCTAGGATTTGTTCCTCAAGAAAAGAAAGCAAAAAAAATAACATACACTGGCAATCTACTTCCGGTGCCAAAAGTTTGTTAATTTGTTGATACTTTTGTTCTTCTTTTAGTCAGTTCAGTCTCAGCTTGTCTGTTTCTTTTGCACATATTATTTTTTCCTTACAAGTTTCTCTCAGCACTTCTACTACAATTATAAAAGCATCCAACTACTAGGGATGAGATGATGAATCAGTGTGATTTTCAACCTTTTACTTTTATATTAACTAGTAAGACAACATGTGTTATGCATATGTTTATATTGGATCCTTTAATAACATAAAATTTAAAAATAATAATTTTTTTTGTTTTAAGTAAAAAATAATATTCTTATTTGTATTCATTGCGTAGATAACCAAGGAGCTTTCCAGATATATAAATTTTACAAAAATTCGATTTGTTTTTAAAAGATATAAAGATTTAAGGTTTTTTAATTTATTTTTTAAATAATGGTATTCTGTAAATGAATAAAGATATGTTTAATATACAATTTTACCCTTAAACATGTATACAGTGGTATTAAGGATGTTGGAAGTTATTTTTTTAATATCATAGTTAAACCAACTAAAAATAAATATTTCTTTTATATTAGTAAGATTTGATGAGTTCAACCTTTCATTGTACTTGTCTAGAGTCGTGTATGTTTGAGAGAATTGGGGACACAGACCAGATTAACCATTAAATTATTAGGACGTGGGTTATAGGCCCAAAGGTGTCACTATCCAAGTACATTAAACCCAATAAAACAAATTTGACACAAAAACCCCATTGTAAACCAACTTTCCATATTACCCTTGCTTATAATACAACCCAAATCCATTAACAAAAACACGCCCGTGCACCCCATTAACCACGAAAAACTCTTCCATTTCCTCGTCTTCATCTTCATCATCTATTGCCAACATTAGTCGACTCAGACATTGAAAAGATATAAATCATCATCAGTAACAATTTCATCATCAGTAGATTCGTCTTCATCATCGTCGTCTTCATCTTCATCATCAATAACTTCATCATCCTCATCTGTATCATCTACAACTAGAATCAGAATCAAACCAATTTCAAAATATTGACGAAACAGTTGTTCATTATCATCAATAACATTTTCAACCTAAAATAAAAACAAAATCATAGATCAAAATCAAAAATGGTTTCATCATCTGTTAGGTTTAGGTTTCATCTGTTTCGAAATCAATCTTTCATACTTAGGTTCAAAGATAGAAAGTTTCAATTCCATTTGTTTTCACCCTTATTTATTTATGATTCAATTATGTTCAGTTTTGGTTTCATCATTTTTTTTCGTTCAATAAAATTTCAAATGAAAAAAAACGATGAAACCTTTTGGGGTTTCATAGTTTTTCTTTTTTCATTCAAATAAAAAAAAAAAACAGATGAAAAAAATATTATGAAACCAAAAAAGGTATCATAGTTTTTCTTTTTTCATTCAAATAAAAAAAAAACAGATGAAAAAAATACTATGAAACCAAATAAGGTTTCATCCATTTCAATTACATTTTTCTGAAGAAAAAATGTCTCAGCATATAAAAAAACAATGAAACCGAATAAGGTTTCATCCATTTCAATTACATTTTTCTGAAGAAAAAATGTCCCAGCATATAAAAATACAATGAAACCGAATAAGGTTTCATACATATCAATTACATTTTTTTGTTTCATCTTACTACAGATGAAACAAAACAAACGATGAAACCTTTTGGGGTTTCATAGTTTTTCTTTTTTCATTCAAATAAAATTATAGATGAAAACAAAATGATGAAAAAACTATGAAACCCCAAAAGGTTTCATAGTTTTCCTGACATTTCACTAACAAAAAGCCCAAATTTTGACAATGATGGTATATCATTATATTTTGTTGAAGATTTTCGGCGATAACGATCTGGAGGTGTTGGTGATGTTTGTAGAGGATAAAAGGAGGAAGAAGAGGTGTTGTTGTTGGTGGATTTGGACATATAGTGGTGGAGGAGAAACAATAACGACGAGGAAGCGATGGGAAAGGAGGAGGTGTTGTTGGTAAAGGATACGAAGGTGTTGTTGTGGCGGATGAGGTACTGTTGTTGCTGGTGATGGTGGCCGGAGGAGGTATTGTTGCTGCTGGTGATGGTGGTGGAGAGGAGAAGAAGAAGAAGAGAGGTTTTGGTGAAGGATACGAAGGTGTTGTTGTGGCGGAGAAGGTACTGTCGCTGCTGGTGATGGTGTCGCTGTTGGTGATGGTGTCGCTGCTGGTGATGGTGGCGGAGGAAGTATTGTTGTTGTTCGTGATGGTGGTGGGGAGATGATGATGAAGAAGAAGAAGAAGAAGAAGAAGAAGAAGAAAATTAACATACCTAGGTTATATATGGAAGGGCATCTCGGGTATATTGAAAATAATTAAAATCTAAATTTAATTAGTATTAAGTGAAATGGGGTTTTTATCTCATTTTTAATAAAAATGATTTTTCTTTATAAAAGATAATATGAGAGAATTTTATGCATGGTAAGTTTGTTCACCTTGACATTTTATACCAAGTTTTGTTAAATTATATATAAACACCAAAATTGAAATGGTGTGAGGTTTTTATAATTTTCTCCCACTTGGTTGCTTCCAACTACTAAACAGAAGAAACACCGACTCCACTCTTGTTGAAAAGAAAATTGGAAACAAGTACACTCTTCAGCTATAAGGGCGTGCAAGCACGAGTAAAACAAATCTATGATTCTGTTTTAAATTTTTTAAAAGATAAACAATGAAGTTGTTGTTCCTTCTTTTCAGAATTAAACTTACATGGTGGTCGGATGTGGTGTATGAAGAGACACTTTATTTTGTTGACACGGAATTTTTCAGAATGTTCAAAGCACAAATCACAAATTGCTTAAGCACATACTTGTGAAATCGTATTTCAGAAAGCTCATTTTAACCGATCAGCGTAGAAATTAAGGAGGCGATGAATCAAGTTCCGGAGACAATAATCAAGTTTGGATTTCAGTCACTTGGTAACGCTAGAGGTCTTGGGGTCACGTTTGTAGTGATGATGATGACATTTGATTGTTTGTATTTGGTATAAAAAACTAAAGTAAGCGCCTCCAACACAAGAATACTTCTTTGCTCCATCCTAAGTCTTCACTATGTTTATGATATACAAGAAAGATAGAAATAGATCATGGACAACACTAAGAATAAAATACCTAAATCATGGCACCCACGTCCTCGTTCCTTTCTTCTTATTGTTTCAATATATACATCTTGAACTAGCTGCTTCTTTTCATAGCTATTACTAGCTTTAATTTATTTCATAAATCGATCATCGTTTGTTCAAAAAGATGTCTCTAGTGGCAACTGCCAGTGGCAAAGAACCATCGATGATGATTCCTTCTACTCAAGATGGAGGATTACTATTCGAATTTGTAGATGACGAGGAAGAAGATTTATGCATTAGTATTGATTGTTTACGTTCAGCATCTACCAAACATTTAAACCCTTTGTTTAACAACATTGATCATCAGAATATTAGTCCACGTCGATCCGTGGCTGACAAAGAAATATCTGTTGATCCAATTTCTATCAAACAATCCGTGCTGTCGACGATAAAGACTACTGGAAGAGGAGGAGAATATGTTGTTACTCGTAATTTATCTTTTGTTAAACCTCCAGATGCTGCCAAGGACGTTGTTCCTAGTCTCAATCCATCCATGATGAAACCACCAGCTTCTCCAGTTGCCATCAGTCGAGCAGATTCTGCAAATTGCAAGTATCCACCACCAGTACCTCCTCCAGCAATATCTCCGTCCAAATCAGTCAACAGATTTTTGAGTTGTAGTCTTCCAAGTTCCCCGTCATCTTCACCTCTATGTGGCCCGCCTTCTCTAATGAAGAACATCAAAAAATGGAGAAACAACCAAAACCTACCGCCTCCTCCTCCTCTTCCACCTGCGATCAACTATTTAGGACGCCAACGTTCAGCTGCTGTTTCTCCGTTTGCTAAAAGTGATGACAGTGCCTCTTATATAGCTAGAAGCAAGTCTTTAGGTGAAGGTAGAAGGTTTGCACCATCCGTCGATTTTGATATTTGGTCTCAGAAAGTGAACGAACATAGAAACGAGCAACAATCCAATTTCGAAGATGAGGACACTAATAGTAATATGGCAGATTACTGTGAAGAATTTGAAGAGGATGATGTGATCAAAACGATTAGAAGAATTAGAAGCAAGAAAGGTAAAGCTGCATCAGGAAAATACCGCTACGGGGATGACGAGTTTAAATGTGGTTCATTGTCGTGCTTGTACTTGCCAGGATTTGGTAAGGGAAAACAAGTTAGACCAAGAAAACAGGACGAGGAAGATTATTCTCATCAAGCACAAGGAGCTGAAGCAATTCATCCCCAGCAGGCGCCGATAGCACCAAAACAACATGTTATTATATCAAGAACGGTTTCTTTGGAGAAATTTGAGTGTGGGTCGTGGTCATCAGCAGGTATGATAAATGACGATCGAGATGAAGCAGACTCTTCGCATTATTTCGATCTTCCGTTAGAGTTGATAAGAAATTCAGCCAACGATGCAGATGGACCAGTTAACACTGCCTTCGTTTTCGAAAGAGAAATAAAGGGGGTGTTAAAGAATAGCTCGTCCAGTTCGTCAAGACGAGATCAACCAAGGCTCTCTCAAGATTCACCATCTACTCGCCATGTTAGGTTTTCTACGTCGTCTAGTAATGCACCATCTACTTGCATCACACCTCGCCTACGAAAGGCCAGGGAGGATTTTAATGCACTTTTGGAAGCTCAAGGAGTATAACACTGACCTGACATATATACATGTTAGTGTACAACTTAGATTTACATACATTCCCTTACAAGCACATACAATAGTAATAGATATTTACTGGTACGAAACCTGTGCTACGCAGTGAGTACACGGTAATTTTGTTCTTTTTTAATTACCACATATAAAACTAGGCTCTTAATATTCGATCCTCTTGCCTGGTAAGTGAAATTCTCTATTGGGAGTAACATATGCTTAAAGATTTTTTTTTCGAGCAGAAGTTTTATGCTTTGTAAAGCTTGTCAATAGATTAACGTAAAATATCAAATTGCAGATATAATTTTTCTTCTATATGTAGATTATTAGATTTTATGCGAATACAAGTAGAAGTGGGTTATGGTTCATATTTTGTTCTTGAGCTTCGTATCAAAAAGAACCAAAAATCAGCTGCATTCCACGTCTTCAACAACGATCAATATGTACTACAATTTTTTAAAAATGAGTACGAACCAAGTTTTACAGACTAAAAACTTCAAACATTTTTCTAATGGTGAACACTATTTTGGGATATCTTTCGTAAGAGTTTTACCGTGTGATGTGAATAATCACTTGTGTAACCCATAATACATACAAAGTATATATATATATATATAGAGTCCCAAACTCTAAACGGTTGGATACTTTCTTATCAGATCAGCCACACATATGGTTGTTTCATTTGGGTCCAACCCGTATTCCTAACATCTCCCACTCGTACATAGTATGTGCAGCGCCAAATGCGCTTCCCAAAAAAGTGTTAAAAGTAAAGAATGTTCATATTAGTTAATAGCATGTGCGACTGTCAAGGTAAATGCATTTTGGGAGCTACATACTAGCAGCTCAATATAAGTCAGCATGGAGACATCAACCCTTAAATAAAATGGTTGTATCTTGTAGTATCCTAGGTCCATCAAAATCTCATTGGTCTAGACTCTCTCATCCCTCGTAGAGCTAGTCTAACCCTCATGCTAGCCTTTTAAATATATTCACACTTACATTGCTTCTCTAGTGAGGCAACATAAGTTGACTATGAATGTAAAACACAAATGAGCTTGATGACCTTCCTTTCATCCTATCGCCACAAAGTTTCAGAACCAACCGCTTTCCCAGACATGTACCTTGAAGCCGTATCAACCATGACTATAGGTAACATGCTAAAGTAGCAAGCATTGAGTCCTAACTTCATAATGAAGTCAAAAGTCATAAGGGTACCTATTATATATGATCTTCCTGATCATATGGACTCACGTGGTGAAAAAAACAGGGAGCCATTTTCTCACCTCCATAGTGGTCGCCTACAACGCATAATATGAAGTGTGCTAGAGTAAAGTTAACTTGTCTTTAGAAAGATATGTCACAAACTCTTACATTCTACAAATCTTGACTCAGTCGTAACTCAAGCCCCTAGCCTGAAATCTCCAATTGTCCGCTTTTAACAAACGCCATCAAAAGAGATCTCACATTTGGCTATTTCCTTAGGTATGATGAATGGTAGGTTCATTCATCAACGATCTCCATAGATCTCGTCTTGGTCCCACCAATGCGATACATAATCTCATCCTCGCTCTCTTTTGTCAGCTCTAAAGGTGACTGCTTATGTGAGTAAGCTAGTCTATACCTGGTGACATAATAATTCAATCTTGACTTAATGCATACATATGGAAAAATGTCAATATGTATATCCATGCCCATAAATAATTAACAAGAAACATAACAAAATGCAATCAAAAAGCACAATGTATTAATATTATTAGTATCCATAAAACATATGCATCAACAATCATCATGTCTTAGAAATTAATTAGAAATTCATATTATCACCATCTAAGAAGACCTATTGCCTTGACATGAATCAAGAAAACATCTCTAGGTAAAGGTTTAATAAGGGGATATGCTACCATCAACTCAGTAGGGATAAACTCTAAAACTACTTGTTTCTTTGCAATATAATCTCTGATAAAACAACACCTCCTATCGATATGTTTGGTACTTCCATGGTACTTCGGGTCTTTCGCGTAAGCAAGTGCATACGTATTATCACAATAAATTTTCACTGCATCAGAAACGCTAGTGAAAAATTAAAAACTCAGAAAAAACCTACTCAACCAAAAAAATTCTTGTATTACATCTTGACAAGCTACAAATTTGGATTCCATCGTCGACATTGCAATACAAAACTGTTTCTTACTACTCCATATGATGGCCCCGCTATTTAGTAAGAAAACATACCCAGATGTGCATACTTCCAGTTATAAGAATGTCGTCAACATACAACGACATGATAATGAACTTAATCGGATGACATAACATACACACAATGGTTTTATTCAATCATCTTAAACCCATTGGAGACAATGACTCGATCAAATTTCAAATATCACTGCCTAGATGATTGCTTCGGGCCATAAATTGATCTTTGGAGCTTGTAAATTTTGAGCTCTTGACCTTTAACTATTAAGCCTTCTGGTTACTCCATGTAAATTTCTTCATCCAGTTATCCACTGGAAAAGCCGTTTTAACATCCATTTGATGAAGTTCCAAGTCCATATATACGACAATAGATAGTATTAGGCGAATCGAGCCAATTCTCACCACCGAGAAGAATGTTTCCTTGTAGTCAATACCCTCTTGTTGGGTGTAGCCTTTCGGTACGTGGCGAGCCTTATACCTTTCAACGGTACCATCTGCGTTGCACTTGACTTTGAGAACCAATTGGTTCCCAATATCCTTACGTCCAGGTGGAAGGTCAACATATTCCTACACATTGTTGACCCTCACTGAATCCATCTCTTCTTTATGAGGGCAATCAATTTTTCCTTATTAGGTGACGAGGGATGTTTCTATGTTGACTCCTTCGAGTTTGAGGATCCTGGAGATCCTGATTCAATGGTACCATACCATCACCAGGCGAAACACTCCCACTTTCCCTAAAAGATGGAGGAACTTCTTCCTCAGTCTCTACTAGACGAACAAGTGCATTTTCTAGTGAATTTTCCATCGCATAGAGATTCAAACGCGAAACACTACCACTTTTATGCGAATATAAGCGGAAGCAGGTTATGGTTCATATCTTGTTCTTGAGCTTTGTATCAAAGAGAACCAAAAATCAGATGCGTTTCACGTCTTCAACAACGATCAGTAGGTACTACAATCTTCTAGAGATGAGCACGAACCAAGTTTCACAGACTAAAAACTTTAAACCTTCTTCTAATGGTGAACACTACGTTGGGATATATTTCGTAAGGGTTTTACCGTGTGATATGAATAATCACTTATGTAACCCTAATATATGCAAAGTAGATATATATATAGAGTCCCAAACCCTAAACGGTTGGATACTTTCTTATTGGATCAGCCACACATATGGGTGTTCCATTCGGGTCTGACCCGAATTCCTAACATAGGTATACGAGAAGGTTTCGTGTACGCTCTAGCAAGAAACTCGTGTTACCGAGCGTAGTTATTTCGTTTTATTACGTTTTTTCAATCTCAATCTATATAGCGATAAAATAATAAAATAGCATAATTAGTATTACGAGAAAGGTTAAAATGAATTTTAATTATTTAACTAGATAGTTAAACTTGATATCATTAAAAAAACTTTATGGGCATCCCGGTGCATTATACTCCCTTCGTCCCACAAAATTGATCATTTTGGTATTTGTACAATTTTTATGGAGAACATGAAAGAGAATCATTTTTTTAGTATTTTTCCTTATCTACTATTTTATGTTAAAACTTCGAATTGACATATCCCATAAACTAAAAGGCGGATATTTGTAAATGTTATACCGTTGGAAATATTAAAAAACAACAACTATGCAACGAGTATAAACATCGCTAACAAATTCGTTATATTTCTTAGAGAAAATTTTAACAACACTAGTTATTAGTAAAAATATGCTCGTAACAATAATATATAAAAATGAAAATGAAAATTAATTATGGGACAAAAAAAGAAAGAAAAAAAACCTATTTTTGTGGGAGAAAAAAAATCTATTTGAGTGAGCATATGTGAACCTATGAATTATAAGTGATTTCATCCATTATACGGTGAAAGTTGATCACCTAGATGAGTTAAACTTGATTCCGTTTATTACGATAGGTATTTAACCTAGATTTTCCTTGAGTAAGTTTATAGACGCCCATAGGAAGATCCTATGCTACATAGATGAGCTAATTAATTTGATTAAGAATATGTGTATGAGTGTATCCATGAATTATAAGATCCATGCATTATCGGGTGAGAATATGCATATTAAAAGTTCTACGGTGTACGATATATTCTTGAAGATCATAACTAAATATGTAATTAGAAAAAATCTTATACCCAAAAAAGAGCTAAAATAAATACCATAAGATTCATTCAAATTGGAAATTCGTACAATATCGAATAAAACTTATAAAGAAAATAAAACTTTGATTTAAGTAAGTGTAACATTCGTTCAATTACAAAAAATATTAATCACCAAATAAAACCGAGAAAAAAATAATTAATACAGCTCATTATGCAACTTCTATGTCTGCCCGCGACGAGTCCTCATTTTCTGAAGCTTGTTTATAATAGTGTCATCTGTGATCAAATATATATCTCTCAATGTAGAAAATCAAAATACCATCATCCATTCGTCACCCAATATGTTACGCAAACGATTCTTTACAATTTTTATAGCAGAAAATACCCTTTCTACTAACAACTGGAAGAAGTAATGCTAATACGAGAAGTAAGTAAACCAATGGGTACACTTAATCCTTTTTAGTCTCAATATTTTGAATGCAAGATCAATAATTAATTTTAATCATAAGAACTCATTGCCGGACTGTAGATCAATAGTATAGTTTAGTAGTTGATCCCTAAATAACACAAGTTGTGCATGAGAAAAATCTCTTAGATAAAACTGAACAAAACGAATCAGTTTCTCTTTGTCGAATAAATAAAATGAATCAATATGAGTTGAGCCCGCCATAGAAAAAAGTAATTCTGTGTTTGTCTCGGTGAAACGATTATTTAGATATTGGAGTTGCATATCTATGACATTATAGAAATGCTCAACTCTATAATGAGATAAATTAGTTACCTCTTGAGAAACGTTTTGGTCAACCCTCAGGCCAGAATTTATAACATGAAATTTGATGTGATGATGTACACAAAAAGAGAATACTTTTGACAACAAAGAATCCCAATCTTTATCTCTCATTATCTGGAGTCGTTCCTTGCATACTGTAACTGATTTCATGGCATTAAAAATGTTTCGGGATGAGTTTGTAAGAATAAAAAGCTTCATTATTTATATTGTTATGACCAAAGCTTGTTTGGAAACAAGATCTACCAAAATCTAAAAATCAAAATATATTCATTAAATGTAATTTCTGATTTTAGCAGTTTTTTTGATATTATATGATTATATTAACATGTATAGCTCATTTTTAATAAATTGAAAATAGTGTTTCCAAAACATATAATCAATATAAACATTAATACTTGAGATACCCTACTAGTATAATAACTATATTAGTTAGTTACAAGTTCATGTAATTAAAAAAATTAGTCAACTAGTTATGTGCAATCTTCTGGAAAAGGAAAGTACATCAATATTGATTTCAAAGATGGTATTGTAAAATTCAATCTCAAGATATTAATATGATCTTTTCTTGAGTCTCAAAGGAATAAATATGGACAATAATATATTGGAGTTAAATATATGTTCAGTATTTCTTGACATAAAACTTTTCTATTCAACTTGCACTTATTTCGAAATCTAAAATATCCAAGAATGAAATACAAATATTTCGGAAATATGCAATCTTAGGACCAATCCTGAACCCTGTTTGACTTAAAACTTAATTCAAGTTTAAACTTACTTTGAATCACATTGAAGAAAAATCTTTCGAACATGAATTTAACACACGGAATCACAACTTGATAAACATATCTAGTTTCCAAAATTTTCAATACTAACCAATATTAATATTATGTTGAAATCACGAAAGTATTGAAAACTATACTACGTAACTCAATACAATAAGTTGTACAAACTATAAATGTCTATCTTTCCTCTTGATACTTTCATCATAGATAATGATCAAGTCATCCAAATACTAAAGCCATATAAAAAAATTCTTATGTTATATTTTTTATGAATACGACTGTAAGAACTTGATAGAAATACAACAAATCAAGTCAATAGTTATTAACCTCAATCTGAAAGATGATTATTCGTTTGCTTTTCAATACGTCTTCAGTTCTTCAGTGAGTAACTAGAGATTGTATAAAAATTTATACGTCCTAAATCTAACCTAACGAATTTTACTTTAGTAAGCAATTCAAGCGATCGAGTTTTAGAAATAAACTTGACAAGCAAACTTGACATACTAACGCTTGGTGGGTTCAATAGAGCAGTGCTCTAACAATACCCCCCTTTGTGAATTTTAGTGACAAAATTTTTTACATATGGGGAGTGCATGACTTAACAGTGTTACAAAAACATAAACATCTCCTAATATTCTTCATACGCTTGATCTAAGATTCAACAACTTGTCTACCTGCATGCATTCAAACAAATGTTGTTGTTGAAGTTTCAACCCCTAAAGGTAAGATTGGATGATTTTCAATCCGAACATAACTGTTATTCTAGTATCACAATATAAATCAAGATAATACTACTCACGGCATGATATGTTTCACCCCTTTAGTCAATGTTTTATTTACTTTTTCTGTTAGATATGACTAAACATCAAAAGTAGTTCTTTCACCCTCCGACAATGCTACTAGAGACTTACACGTAATTTTACACAAGCTACAACCAAGTTATTGAAACCACTCCATATTGTTCTCTCTTTTTGTCATGAAAAATGACAAATTAAGGTCCAAAAAATACACTAAGGTATTTTGAAAGAACTTTCAAGTTCGAAGAACTCGATTCAACCTATAAGAGAATAAGACAACCTTGAGGTATAACATACCAATAATTCGATGAACCTATTAAGATCAGAAATAACTTAATTTCTCATCACGAAAGCAATTAACCAGAGTAATTCTTCTCTAGATTCGATAAGGAAACTAAGATCATAACTTAGTTACTTATTAGGAAAGCAATTATCATAACTAATTCTTCCCTTCAATTTCCACTACCATACTTCCCACAAAGATATATCATTAAACACAAGTTCAAACAAAAACTCCCCCCAGTATGTGTTATCTTTTAACAACGTAAAAATAACAGTAAGATAACCTTTACAAGAAAAAGTTAAGAACGACATGATTTTATTTATCTCCTGCCATAAGAATCAAGTAAAAACGAAACTATCATATCTATACCAAAAGATTCAAATACCAAGGTATAACAAAATATTAGTATAAGTGACTCATGTGGGATACATCATCGTATCTTTCTTATGATATTGATAAAGAAGTCACAATGATTTGATTCGAAAATCATGAAGCTATCATCAAATGCCACAAATCATAAGAAAGTAAGCCAATCATGAGACCGAAAATTAAAGGATGTAAAATCCGAAAGTTTATTTAATGGATCCGAAAGCAACACAAAAAAATAATCAATAAGAAAAAAGTATTGAAATCACACTGTCATCACTATTAATCTAGACAAAATTTTTATAAAATAAATACTTATCATTAGTAGTTTATTGATAGTTCAAGAAATATATTTTACACAATAATTGGGAACGTCAATATTGACTAATATACTTTCTTGTTGATCTTCTCATCTGGAATAAGATTGACGCTTGCATCAATCCGTCCCGTAAAGATTCAGCAAGAGTTGGCTTCATATCTGCATTAAAATATTCAAGATACTCTTGACCATTTTGAAAAGTACGGAATATGATTCTTGATGACATCCATTGATCAATCAGTTCCATAGTTTCTCAAGTAGTACAACAACAATTTTCGGAACAAGAATTTTTCAGACAAAGACATGTTGTTATTGTAATATATTCGAAGGTTCAGGATCACATATAATAACAACTACTCTCTGTAGATGGTGAGTTTTTGACAAGGATCAGAATTGTAAAATCTCCCTTCTGCCTAGTTGCAGGAACATAGAAGTATTTGCACATACTTTTACGCATATTTATGACTTCACATAATAATACAAAATATTGTATGTCCACTTATATTCCGTAGGCGAATTGAGGATATAATCTCTACTAAAGGCTACATGCATTCTATACTAGTCATGTAGTCTACAATCTCTACATAATAAGTCTCAAGATCCTAAATTGGTTGTCCACTAGTATAGAGCAACTTAAGTCTTTTATAAACAACTACATGCATTCTGAACTGATCATGTATTCACAATATTTATGCTGTATCGAATCAGTCTCAAATCCTACAGATTCCACGGTTGAATTCCTTGAATTCGAATCGAATGCGCATCAATATTTCACTAACATCTATCAAAGTGGGGAACTAAGGCTGCACAGGAACCGACCGGAACCGAAGAACCGTACCGGAACCGATGGAACCGTACCCCAAAAGAACCGAACTGAGGGTACAAGGTACATGGTACGGGTACAAAAAATGGGAACCGAGTACAACCGGGTACAAGGTACAGGTACTACCCCTGTACATGTACCTTGTACCCTGTACCTGTACCTCCCCATGATCTTTTACAAAGTTGGTTACTAAAACCTATTGTTCTTGATCTTTTATATGATTATATACTAGATGATAACTCTAATGTTGAGGAAGGTAATGTGATTTTTTTTTCTTCTTTTTTTATTTTCTTTATTATTCATCAATTCAATCTTTAACATAATATTCATTTCTTAATGGATGTTGCAGAGTTATTGGGTCCTATGCCAGCGCCAGAATCTTTTGATCCTTGAAGTTCATTAGATTCATTTCATCAAAATCTTTACTTTCTTGAATCTCATTATGAAACCCTTAAAACCTTTATATTCTAACTCTATGTTGGTTATTCTTCTTTTTTGTGTTTCTTTGATGGAAGTTAATACTGTATACATTTTGTAATGAGATTGGAATGATAGCAACACTTAAACTTTCTATCTCTTTTACTTCAATAATCTACGTTTATATTTAAATTTTAGATGCAAAAAAAAAAACAGGGTACATGGTACATACCCGGAACCGAACCCAGGATACAGGCTACAAGACAGGAACCGAACCCAGGGTACAGGGTACAGGGTACAGGTACAAAATTTGAGAACCGACCATGGGGAGGTACAGGTACAGGGTTCCACCAAGAACCGAACCGAACCGACCTTCGTTCACAATGAACGCTTCTCAAATTGCTCTTCTAAGCTTAAATATGTTACTTTAGCACTTTGCTCAAAGATAAGCCACGAATTATGCGCCAATCCGCTTGGACGTGCCACAAATAAGAAGCAATGCCTCAAAAGACGCATTGAGCCTCTGAGCTAGGATACCCCTAGACTTTTCTCCCATTAGCGCCAGGCTAGCATTAACCACTTGTCTTAGCACCACTTTGGCACTAATTCCTTACCCTAACGCTGAAACCTCTAACTCCCCTTAGCTATTGCATCTCAAGCTAAAACGTCCACAGATGGCAAGTCCCTAGACTAGCACGACCATGAGCTAGTTCCTTCGTTGGCCTAGCACGTACTAGCCACAACGTTAATTCCTAGTGTATCCACGAGTCCCAGCCACGACGCTAATGTCTAGCGCGTCCCTGAGCGCATCGCCCTTGGCTAGTGCGTCTCAGCTAGCTAGCACGTCCTTAGCTGATGCATCTTGGTTGTAGCGTCCCAATCTCTAGAAAGCCCTTTGGCCGATGCATCACATGTCTGGCGCGTCCCACCTGATGTGCTCCTTAACTTAGCACCATAGACGATGCGCTCCCAAGCAAGCGCTTCCCTGGCTTAGCGTCTCTAGCAAACACGTCCCTAGTCTGATACGGCCTTATACGCCTATGGCCAATGCAACCATGGCCAATACATCCTTGGTCTAGGGCGTCCATGCTTAGTAACTTAGCACAAGCGCATTGGCGCTAGCACTTTGGTGCTAATTATTATTGACCTAGCTAACTTCTATGATAAGTGCTAACTTCAGACGTCCTTGGCACTAGCTTTCTAGCCCTAGCATAATTGAAACTTACTAGAAGCTATGCATATTGGCTTTGCTCCTGAGATGTTAGCATATTAACTTTTACACTAAAAGAGCTAGCACATTACCATTTATGCTAAGTAGCTAGTGCTGGCCTTGCTAGCTACTTACTTCAGAAATATGCCACAATATTGGTCTAATACCAAATCTTACATGGTTTTCTAACAAGTCTTCTTGCTTAAGAAGCCTTTTACAATTTTAACCTCAAATGCCTTTCAGGCTTATGCTAAGTCACTTCTGAGCTAATACTTAGCCATTAAATATACCATGTTACTCCTGAGCTAGTATATGACCACTGAACTTACCAGACTCAACACTAATTAGTCTGATTGTCAATTCAGTGAGTTGCGCAACTTGCCTCATTGACTTGACTTGACTTAATTAAAATAATAGTGGCTTATGACTCTACCATCTACGAGATATCATATACAACACATGGGAGGATTCTCATTGGGGTACACTAGTGGAAAAAGGATGTTGAACGATACTTAAAACTTGTCCTATAAGCGAGTTATAGACGCCGTCAGACTGCTGTAGAAAGTGTCGTAGATTAGCGGTCTTTTATTGGAACGACACTATAAAATATAGCTAAATTACTTTAATAAACAATACTTTAGAACTTACGGCGTTTAGAATGTGTAGTATCATAACATTTATATTATAAATCACAAAGGTTCAACCTCATAACTGATGTGTCATTTAATTTATATTAATATTAAAAAAAAAATCTTTTCAAATTGAAGTTGAACTCAAAAGAATATGATTGAAACTCAAATTAGTTCAAAGTCAAATTATTATTAGATTACAGTTAAACTCAAATTATTACTAAATTACAGTTAGACTCAAATTAGATTGAAACCCAAATATTAAGACTGAAAGAAAAATAAAGGATTCAATCCCTGAATTCACACATACAAGTACTAATAAGTTCAAAGTTTCTCAATATCACTAAGTACTAGTTTCTCAACACATCACCAAGTGCAGGATTGCTTAAAAACTGCAAACAGAAGATACAAAAAGAGTATTTAAGTTATCACATTTGGATATGCACCAGCTTCAACCAACAACTTGATGATTTGTGTTACCTCCAATTCAGCTGCAAGTGGCAGAGCTTTCACTCGATTTGGATCAACACCTGCCTACACAGTTAAGTAGAATTTTTTCTTCTCCTTCTATGCCTCAAAAACTCAAACTCAGGTGGAAGGTTTTGCCATTAGTTCATCCTTGAGAATCCATGTCAGGAATTGTAAGATGTAGATATCCCTTCAATCCCGTACAATTCCAATATTCGTAGGTATGCTACATAAAAATGACCGGAGTGACTGCTGCGAGCAAGAAAACATAAGGAAAATTCAATACATATCAGATGGTACATTAAAGATCAGTCGATATACTAAGTGGAAAGCAAGAGAACAAGGGAAGTATTCCACAACAAATATTAAACTAGAGCTAGTGCCTTAAAAAAAAGGAAGTCAGGGACTAGTTACAAACACCAATTTTATGTTCATGAGAAACACACGATTTGCCCAAACAGAAGGGCTGAAAGGCAGATTAGGAATATAAAAAGGGTGAAAGCTTACATGAATATGTTTGGTCATACAAGCAACAAGAGAGAGAGAAGATCTAGTGCAGATACATCGGTACCACCCATCTATGTAGAAAAGACAATGAGAAGTTAGAGGTCGACTGAATTATAAGGAAACACATAGCAGAAGTACACAGTGATATGAAACTTACCTTCCAACCAGGATAACACCATGCTTACATGCTCCTCAAAAGATTATCTTGCGGACATATTGCATGAAAGCTCTCAAAAACCTCATTTTATGAAGTAAAGAAATCTTGCCCCTCATCAGCTTGAATTCTGTGCACACACAATTCATAGAATCAAGAACGATATTACGGTCCATATGATAAATGGTTCCCGACAAGAAATACAGATAACCCATTACCTTAGCAAGCAGAGTCTTACCTATTGCATCAAAGCTCTCAAAAACCTCATTATATCGAGTAAAGAAATCTTGTCCCCCATCCGGTTGAATTTTGTGCATACACAATTTATAGAATCAAGAACGATATTACGGTCCATACGAAAAATGGTTCCCAACAGGAAATACAGATAACCCATTACCTTAGCAAGCAAAGTCTTACCATGTCCCAGGATAACATGTCAAAAGGATTTCCTGAAAGCAGGATCTCCTCAAGTCATAGAGGTTTTCATCTGGAACGAAGATCAAAATTCAAAATCAGTGAGCTAAGATATGACTGTCACATAAATTTTTAATGAGATACAAGGACTGAAGAGGTCTCATCTGCACCAGCAAACCGTCCCTTGCTGACCAGAACTTGTTAATCTAGAAAAACCAAAAAAAGGTACAGATGCAACAAGTGAAGTATGCCTCATTTTAAGCAGAGCTTCCATGTTTGGACTCAAAATTAAATGCAAGTGAATCCAAAAATCACAACAACAACAACAACAAAAACAGAACATGGCAGAGATAAGCATTTAAAAACTCTCAGGTGTTTTCATTCATTGACAAAGATAGTTTTAATATCTTGGTACCTAAACCATACATTCTAAAATTCATGCAGTTCGCTGTCATGCGAGCAGATAAAATACAGTTAAAATTAGAGAAAATTAGAATACCCAACTAATCAACAAAAATAATCGAAAAGATAATACTAGTAACAGAAGATACATTTTTCACATACAACAACTTAACTACAGAAGCATGTTCCAAACAAACAAAGCACACTCCTAAATTATTGGTAATAAATGATACATGTTCTCAAACGACATCATTCATATGCAACAACTTGAGCTACATTAACAATCTTCAAGATCAAACCAAAATCCAAAAATTCTTAATTGTTTAAATAACCATTCATAAGATTTTATTATAAATTACTTTCAAAATCACCATCCAAGCAACATGTACAACGAAAGCCCTTCTTTTCCTCGCATATATGATTTTTATATCAAGAAACAAAAGAAATATCTAAATGATTGAATATCATATAGGAAGCGAAGTTACCAGCAGTAACAAAATGTCTATAGTATTGCATCCTCTTGTGAGCTCTACCTCAAACACGAGTTAAAGATCCTTGAACCTTACTTGCAACAAAATGAACAACAACCCAGTTATTAGACTCACAGAAACACAGATTCAAAATCAAAAAATGGTGATAGAATCGAGAGAAGGATTGAGATTCAAACTGAGAGGTATCTGAAATCAAAACCACAAACAACCAATTATTAGTTTACCTAAATATCTTAAAAAGAAGCCCTATCTGGAGGTGTCTGAAATTAAAATCAAAACAAAAATTAGTTATAGTTTACAACTGAAACAGAATATAAGAAAGATTTACTTAGGGTTTACATGTAATTGAAATCTAAGCTAATGAAGTATAACATAGTTTCTCGTGAAATCATCTCTCCATTAACATTAACAAAAGCATAACAAAAATCTTCATCAGTCTAAGTCCGAGATCAGAAGAAGTACCTAAAGCTTTTCCTCAACGAAAAACATATTCAACTGAATCGAAGTAAAATCAGTTCAAACTATAGATAGTAAATCATCTTGCAAAAGAAGTAGGTAAAGGTGGAGAAACGGCTAGTTTTTTTTTTTCTTTGAAAACCCATAAATGAAAGATTGACAGAGGAGGGTTGTTTGATTATCAAGTATAGAATCATCAGCTCCGTACTTCTCGACAGGAGGAGAGTGATGACGGTGAGAGACTAAGAGGTGAGGAGAAAGAGGTTTTGGTGAGAGAGGAAATGGAGATAATAAGTGAAGTGAGATGAAGAAGCATCAATACCAAAGAAGTCTCTTTGCTTCCGGAGAGGAAAAGGAAAGAGAAAGAAAAAACGAGAAATGAAATAAAAGTTTAGGTAGGGTCCAGTCTATAAGAGAGGTGAGAGAAAAAGGGGAATCAGATCCGTCGATCAATGAAATTTTTCAATCTCGAAAATTATATAGAAAAATCTGCTATAGAAACAATATTTTGCTAGTTGTCTAAGTCAACAAAAGTCAAAATACAACGACATTTTGACTTTAGTTAGCAACAATTTCCAAGTATAGTTTAATATTTCTATTTTTTTACCAACTGAACGACACTTTCCATATATGGAAATATCCCGATATTTTATTTGTGTTGTTTCAATGTGTCTTAGATAGCCCATTTTCTACTAATGGTATTGGTCTGGCGGTCTACGATAATCATGCGTTGTGGCAACACATCCACGAACAAGAAGGTAACAAGTAATGGTAGATCAGTTGAGTGGATGAGGAGTAGTGGTCAGACAGGTCTTCCTTACTTTCCGGACACGACCCCACTACAATCTCCACAATCATCACTTCTCCACCTCTCCCTAACTTCCACCACTTACGAGAAATCAGTGTGTCTCCTTCGAACTATAAATAGACAGTTCTCATCTTCTATTCGAAACAAGACAACAAGACAGAAAAAACTAAGATATACAGAATTAGCGATTCATCTCTGAGATAATCCTTTCTTCTTCATTACTTATCACACTGATATGCCTCAACCTTCTTTGCTTCCCTCCCCAAATACCTACCCAATCTTCTTCACCTTTGTGATCGAAGCAGGACGTGAACGGCCATATCTTTGGTTTAGGCTCGTCCTGTTCGAGTTTAATCTCTCGAACCTACTTGAAAGTACTTTTTTGCAGTATATTTTTTTTCACCCTAAAACAATTGGCTACCACAATGGGAGATCAACCTCTCGGTTACAAAATCCAATTTGCAGTTATCCAAAATGGTAGATCTTTGGTCTGGAGAAGTTACAACTCTCATTATCGGTTCAGGTATCAATGGTGATGACGATTCTGATTTTAAACATCCCTCTTGATGCCAATACTCCTCAACCAATGATGTTACTGACACAACTACAACACCACCTCTCGGTGACAAGACCGCTGAAGGCACCGAGAATACTCAAACTTCGCTCAACATAGCTGATCTGATGAAAAGACAGGAAGTTCTTACCCGAATATAGGTGGATATGGTTATCACTCAGAAGGGGTACTCGCTTGTCTCAAGATATTGACGGAGCAGCTCTCCCCAGAACAACATCATCGTCTGACAGAACAAACCAGGACCAACCTTACAGCGATCACTGATGCTGAGACTTCCAAGACTCGAAAAGGTAAAGAAGTTCATATCATTACTGATCGTCCAGCAGCGAGAAGTCAACAATCCGATTTTACTACCCGAGAAGATCTGGAGAAACTTCTATGAAAACATGGCAAGGAAGACTCATCATTGATCCATCAACATCAACCTCCTTACCCGCTAGAAATTCAAAGGATTTCTTTTCCAGGAGGTTACTCATCTCTGATTTTCATTGTATGACGGTTGGAAACACCAGGAACACCCAAACGCCGCTCGACATTGTTGATCTGATGTGGAGACAGTAGGTTCTTTCCGGAACACAGAAAGACATGGCTACCACTTGAAAAAAGGTACTCACTTTCCTCAAGATTCTAACATAACAATTCTTCCCAGAATAGATTCGTCACCAGTTACAGCAAAAAACGATTCAAAGTCTACCAACGTCAATAGTTCCAGAATCAATATTCAAGATGATAACGGGATCTGCATTCAAAGAGGACAATCAAGGAGCCAATGATCCAACCTTATCACCTTTGAATACGTGGAAAAACTTTTACAATTTCTGAATATGCGTTTCATTCCACATATACCAAAATCCTAATAGGGTCTGTAGTTGTCCTAAAGGTCGATTGAGACCTTCTAAACATATGTCTCATGCCGTATGCTCGAGGATCAGAAAAGGTTTACAACTCTACCAAGAAAAATCAATTTGTATTCCTAAACATGTGTCCCATATCACACGCTCAAAAAGCAAAAGGATTTACTCAACACAAGATCTTAAGTGCACATCCCATACCATACACTTAAGAGTCTTCAAAGTTCACGATTGTTGAAAGGGTCATCGAAAATTAATAAGCAGTTCCTAGCGTAGTACTGTAAGGACCAAACTCTAATGCCAATGCAGTAAGATGCAAGCCATCGTCCCTGACGATCTTCCACTCGTAAGTGGGATCTAGCCAACTTGACAACGCACACCGTGCCGTACGGGTGAGGGGTGATCATTCCCAATGCCAAGGGTAGTGGATACCAGCCACCGTTCCAAACGGGTTTTCCGGCAAACTCACAGAACTAGGTCAAGCTCATCCGAATATTAACGGAGTAACTGGCATATTAGTTACAATTTATTTTAGCATATGCACTTGGCCTGATTTATCCACTCTCTTTTAGCATAACAGTTAGCCTACTCTTCCAACTTTTCCTATTTCTTTTGAAGGAAAATTTTTGTAGTTACATTACAAACACTCACTTGACGAGTCTACAACACACAGTCCCTAGTCTTTTATCGGAAATTGAAAAATTATGTAGTTACATTACAAACACTCACTTTACGAGTCCACAACCACAGTCCCTAGTTCTTTTTTGGAACTTGCTCTGATACCATTTGTCACGCACTGGAAAGTTCCGCTCCCGGCGCTATGCGCTGGGCAGGCCAGAACTCCCCGATGCGCGGCTTGAAAGACAGTAACCGGACCTTAAAGCTTAACGTCTCGCTCGAAACTTAGTTTCTATACCGTTCCAACTCCCCCTTGTTCTGCAAAGGGTACATGGCCATTAAATCCAATGGTGAATGCCTTTGGAAAGCACCACATAATTACGAGCATTGTCCAGGCCTAATTCATGCCTTGGAATAGAACCTAAGCCATTTCAAGCCTAATTTTCGCTTCATCAACTCTGCTTCGAAAATGCGCTGGAGCCTGCACCGATTTTTCTCTTGCCAAGAGTGCATCAACCGGGCATATTTTGTTCATACCGTATGGCTTGATAGGAAGTATGAACAATCCATCAGATGGAATTGCAACTACCTCATCGAGTGTAGCAACAATCACCTCTTGACTTGGCGTTACCGAGCCAGATGATATGAGTTACCATAATATCGCAATAACCTCTAAATTAGATGATATGAGCGACAAGGTGATGCACCTTAATGCATTGGATTGCGGCTTCCTACGTACCCAACCTATACCTTGAATGGATCAAGCATGACCTTAGTTCATCAAAAGGATCAATTCGAAAGGAAAAAGCAACTTAAGCCTATTAAGGCAAAGCCAACATCGGTTCCAACTTCGTTGCAAG
The DNA here is from genome assembly GCA_023531435.1 of Papaver californicum. Lineage (NCBI taxonomy): Eukaryota > Viridiplantae > Streptophyta > Magnoliopsida > Ranunculales > Papaveraceae > Papaver > Papaver californicum. The sequence goes on from JAJJMC010000896.1 coordinate 6,521,316, forward strand.
TCCAAAGGCCAAGCTAAGCCTAGTCCGTATAGGCCAAGGGACTTTCATAATGTATGCACCAGCTTGTTCATAACTATTGCTACTTAGCGTGCATAATGCATTCTCGAGTACGCAACATGATTGAATGATGTTTTCGCATCATTCAAGTTTCCTCGGGTAAGCAACATAGCAATTGGGATGCTTCCTTGAGTAAGCATCCTCGAGTACGCAACATCGATACCAACCAACGACTTCTTCATATATATATTTTATTCACATTCCTATATGTTTGGAAAAGAAACGTAAGTGACTTCCATCGACTGCAGTTGTACTCGGGTACGCATTACGGATCAATGAAGCTTCCTCGAGTAAGATTCATCGCAACATGGATGATTTCTTGAGTAAGCATCCTCGAGTAAGCTACATAGGGTCTGAGTGATGCATTCTCGGGTATGCAGTACGGTATAATAGTGCATTAGCACTATGATGCGTTCTCGGGTACACAACATAAGGTTAGTGATGCATTCTCAATCATACATCACGGCATAATAGTGCATTAGCACTATAATGCATTCTCGAGTATGCAACATTGGGTCTGTGACACATTCTCAATCATGCATCACGGCATAATAGTGCATTATCATTATAATGCATTCTCGGGTACACAACATAGGGTCATTGATGCATTCTCAATCATGCATCACGTCATAATAGTACATTAGCACTATAATGCATTCTCGGGTATGCAACATAGGGTCACTGATGGAATCTCAAGCATGCATCACGGTATAATAGTGCCTTAGCACTATGATGCACTCCTGGGTACGCAGCATTGGGTCAGTGATGCACTCTCAAGCATGCATCAAGACATAATAGTGCCTTAGTACTATGATGCACTCTTGGGTACGCAACATAGGACCAGTGATGTACTCTCAAGCATGCATCCTCGAGTACTCTTCATGAATTTTCAACCAACACCTCCTCCCTATATATGTTTTTTTACCATTTATATAAGTAAAGATAAGGTGAGGAAGTGACATTCATCGACTGCACTTTCTAGTGATGCGTCCTCGGGTGCGCATCACGGTACAATAGTGCTTAAGCACTATTCTCGGGTACGCAACATAGGGGCATTTATACATACTCAACTTTGGTAAAATGACTATTTTACCCTTGAGTGACCTTTTTTCCCCCGATGTGTAAAATTACTATTTTATGCATCCGGTATGCATCACGGCACAATAGTGCCTCAGCACTATGATGCGCTCTCGAGTACGCGTCAAGGCCATTTGTGCCTTTCCCGGGTAAGGATCATTTTTGATTGGTGATGCATTCTCGAGTATGCATCACGCATAATAGTGCCTTAACACTATAATTCAAGGCCAATGCATCCACACCTTGATGCATTCCTAAGTAAGCTTAGGATGAAGCTTCATCCTATGTCATGACGCGTCCCTGAGTAAGCATCATGCAAAAATTACGGGTGTTACAAGTCTCACTTTATCAATACCAACCTTTTACCCTCTCTTCATCCAAAAGATCATTTCACCAGATAGATGTATCCCTCCCTATTTTTTTTCCTTTACGATGGAGATAAAAATGTTCAGATCTGAAAAGATTGCTCAGGGGAGAGATGACAAACATTCTGATGACTATACACGTCAATTGAGAGCCTAAGAGTTGTAGAGATACCTATCGGAGCAGTCGTCTGGTCAGAAAGCACTACAACATCCAATTATCCATGAAGTGCTGTCAGAACGAAGGGGTCAAGAGGAAGGCTTCATCTCAGCAAGCGTCACGAATTGAATGCACACTATCAGCCTCGACCCCATCTCCAGCCTTATCCTCAGCACCATCCCAAAGACAAGCTCTTCTCCACGTTCCAGACAAAACTCTACAACAACAACAGAAACAACAACAGAAACCAAAGCCAGCCATGACATTCTCAAAGTATTTTCACTCGGGTACCAGTCCCTTTTATTCTGGTACGAGTCCCTGCACTCTTGTACCAGTCCCTTACACTTTGGTACCAGTACCTTCACTCAGGTACCAGTCTTTTTCATTTTGGTACCAGTCTCTTTACTCTGGTACCAGTCCCTTCATCAATACGCTACCTACTCCATGCACCCGTGCAGCTACCAGAAAGAATCCATGCAATGTAAAGATCAAAATTCCCAGTTTTATCTACAACTTCTTCCCATTTTGAGGACGATTCAGATTTTACTCTAAGGGAGATGGATCATTACAAATCAGCATAAACCGATGGAATGGTGAAACCTCCAACACATGAGTACTCGGGAAAATTTCTGTCGAAGTGGGAATCGACATTAATGTTCACATTAGGGTACTCAACTAGCACATTCCCTGCTACACTACCATTCTGCACATCAATGTCAATAGGAGCATCATCCTCAATAAGTACACAAAGGGGATCTCGCATATGGTTTTTGGTATGGGGAAGTACACTATCCATATAAAAATCAACGGTAACTCTTGTTCCTTCTCTAACCATCTCAGCTCTCTGATTTTGGACATTCCTCCCCTACAACTAGAGAGGTTACATGCATATTAGATCAGAGCATCTCAAACATGAAATTCTTGAACATGAACCACAAAACCTACTAAAAATATCCATAAATATCATATGCATTCATTATAAAGTGATTTTTGAAATATTCAGAGACCAAGCCATTACAAGATATTTCACAAAAACCGCATCAGAAACCGTTTACACTGCCTCCTAAAAAATTTGAAGCTGGCGATAATTGGTGAGAAATATGAGTACGAATCGGAAGATTTTCATATTGGTGTCTACTACAACATAATAAAAGGGCTCACCAATCGGATAAACGAGCTAAGAGTTATGGCAAAAACGGCTAGTGGAGTCGCATCTGAAAACTGCCAGGATTTTCCTGGATAGTTCCTGAATTCTACTGTTGGGTCGTTTTGACGCCCCAAACAAGATAAAAACTAGGATTTTTTCCTAGTTAGACGTAGGAAATTCTTTTCTAATAAAGATAGAGGGGTCAATCATCAAAAAAGGAGGTTGTATGAAGATTCTACAACGTTTTTCCCAAGCACAGTACTTCTGAAATTTTTTAGTGACGAGAATCTGTAAAATTCTTTGTAAATTTGAGCACGGCTATGCTTATATGAGAATTTTGAAGAGTTCACATGTTCTACCATGATAATAATTAGTAAAAACCTACTTTATATGGGTCCAAACCAACAAATAAGTCCGACGTTACTTCATTACTTACTTCTCCACCGATATCAGTAGATTCAGATTTTTCACAAAGTTCTTCAGTATGGGATGCTTCGTCCATTTCTTCATCCTCCAACTTATCTCATATATATATCCATAATTTCTCCCAAAGTCTCAGAAGCATCAACATGAAATAATTATTCACAGTTCATTTCTTACAGACTGGGGAATGTCAAAAGCGACAGGAGTAGTGTCCACTCAAGGGTGCATCACACACACCTGATGAAACAAATAAACCAATTAATAAAGTCATGATAGTTATGCTTTGAGTCAAGGAGATTAAAGAAGAATGGCTTTGCATCTCAATATCCCATAACTACGAGGATGGATGTAACTTCAATTCAGACTCGCTCCAGCCCCAACGCTTCAACGACAACAGAGGATGGCTCCAAATTTCATGATTTCCCATATCCTGTCAAACTCTTGGAAGCATGAACCTGTGACGATACCGTAAAATTATCTTTTGCCAGGAAGCGGGTCCCAGTAAGTTACACTTTGGGACTGAAGACTCCCTCACTTTTGAAAGCTTAACACAGTAACGTTCTTCGACTAGAAGGTCTGATCAACAACTGTACTAGCAACAAACCCGTATATGTCAAAACTCATACCCTCACGGCGAGGTAACACCCACATCCTCTTCTGTACTATTTTTGCCTCTTCTACAATAGAGCCTCATCACTTGAAGAAGGATAAATGTTGGGGATGACTCATTACACAGCTCAAGAGAGCATAGAACTTCAATACCCTTTTAGTAGACACCTGAAGTATATGGAACATAATTCACCCGTGGATATAACCCATTCTACATATATCATCTTATCCAGTAAATAAACAGTTTTTGACTGTTTTGTAATAGGGGACTTGATTCGTTAGAAAAATCAATCCAAATTTATTTCAACCAAAGTTATCCCCAAAACCAAATCAATCCAAATTTATTTCAACCAAAGTTATCCCCAAAACCAAGCCAGCCTGAGCCATCGACAAAACCTCTCTACATCAATACCCAGGAAGCCTCTGCTTCTTACCTGATCACATACGGAATGGTAACCCCATTCTTGTTGCCTCTACTTACTTCAACCACATGATTCTACTGTTGGACACGCTCCGAACTTGGAAGCCACAATCATCTCCAGCTCAGAACTCCAAAGATATAGTCACCTCATATTCAGGCATCTCATCTCAACTTCCATAATATTGGTTTACGAGTTGTTGGTCAGAGATCCAGTAATATGCTCACCATGGAAAAAATCGCGCACCTTGTCCTCTGGTGCATGTCATGTCTTCTGGTACCTGTCGTACTCTTCTGGTACATGTCCTTCTCTTTGGTACTTTTCATGTCTTCTGGTAATTTCCTTGCACCTCCATCATACGTCACCTTCAGGCACCAACTCGGTCCAGTCCTCTGTTCTTTGATGCTCCCATCAGTACCTCTTCAATTTACAAATTCAGAAAACGACAACAATCGGTGAGGAACGGGTCAAAACATCCTTCACAAAAAATGTTCATTTATGTCTCTACTATGACATATCAGAAAGGAACATCAATCGGAGATATGAGCTAGGAGATATGGATCTTACATTAAAGTCTACAGGATCTGAAAATGCACACGGGATTGCTAATCACAAATGTTTGCACATGGTTGGATGACCTAGCAATCTCTGAAACAAGTGATTCTTTTTTGATATGATAGTTTGGTCTACTTGGGGTCAAACGTCAAAATCCGACATCGTATGAAAGTTCAATAGCTTCTAAAGCGAATGGTGTGCAAACTAGGGTTTCCAAACGGGATTCAAAAGACTCAGCTTTATAGAGACCTTATTTTCCCGTGGATTTTCATCTTCTCAGACATACTATCACCTCAGGTTACATCATATCTCCCAAGAAGATCTCACAACACTAGAAGACCCATCAACCTTTCTTCGACAAGAGCATTGGAGTCCACTGCCAGCCTCACCTGCAGTTCTGATCTACCATCAGCTTCTTCTGCCGGTTTCCAATATTTCCAACGTTGTTGCTACTATCAGCATCTTCTTATACTTTTAAAGTTTTAATTATGCATATATATTTGCTATAAGCATATTGTCAACATCTAGTGTTTACTGCGCAACATTATTGTTCCTCACTAAGCAGGGGAATTAATGTAGATGGTGAGTTTTTGACAAGGGTCAGAATTGTAAAATCGTTCTTCTGCCTAGTTGCAGGAACGTAGGAGTATCTGCACATATATGTGCGCATACTCTGACTTCACATCAAAATATAAAATAATGTATTCCCACTTATATTCCGCATGGGAATTGAGAATACAGTCTCTACAAAAGGCTACAAGCATTTTATGCTAGCCATCTAGTCTACAATCTCTACATAATAAGTCTCAAGCTCCTAGATGCGTTACCCACTAGTATAGAGCAACTTGAGTCTTCTCTAAACAACTACAGATATTCTGAACTGATCCTGTATTCTCAATATTTATGCCGTATCGAATCAATCTCAAGTCGTACAAATTCCATGGCTGAATTCCTTGAACTCGACTCGAATGTGCATCAATATTTCAATAACATCTATCAAAGTAGGGAATAGATAATGCTTAAACCCCAAAATACACTCTATCTTAACGCTTCATTCGCAATGGACATTTCTCAAATTGCTCTTATGATCTTAAATATGTTACTTTAGTAATTTGCTCAAAGATAAGCCACGAATTATGCGTCACACCTCTTGAACGCGCCACAAACAAAAAGTAATGCCTCAAAAGTCGCATTGAGCCTATAAACTAGGCTAACCATATCCTTCTCTCCAATTAGCGACATGCTAGCATTAACCACTTGGCTTAACACCACTTTGGCACTAATTCCTTGCCCTAGCGCTGAAAGCGCTAACTCCCCTTAGCTATTGCATCTCAAGCTAGAACATCCACGGCTGGCAAGTCCCTAGCCTAGCGTTTTGATAGACACATTTTTTGTGTCTGATTTGATCTCAATTATATGTATTGTGGATACTCGATTTCGTATTTAATATGGTTTTTATTTCTTTGTAGGTGTTTTTGGAGAAATGTTAAAGGCACCCTCACATTGGATTAAGGCACCTATTTTTTGGATCAGGGCAACCACACCCAAGTTTTCAAACTTCAAATTTGGGCGGGAGAAATTCTCTTCGCAAAACAGCGTGAATTTGGAAACTCATGATTATGGAAATCTTCTCAAAGATTTATTAGGAAACCAAGTTATTTGGGTAATAAGAAGAAAAGAAGAAAGATATAAGTATTCTTCTGATCATAGAATCGATAAACCAAGAAAGAAAAGAAATCAGGAAACAAAAATTCTATTTTTAGAATTTTCTTCTTCGGTGAATCAACGGAGAATTAAAGGGAAGTTTTGAGGAGATTTAGGGTTGTGGTTAGTATATATAGAAGAGCTGAGAAGATTTGGAAGGGGGAAACGAGAGGGTGAAGCTTAGAAAGAATCAAGAGCTCGAAGAAGAAGTATACAGGAACAAGAAAATTTCTGCTGTTGATCAACGAAGAAGAAGAACAAACTACAAGGAAGAACTTTCGTTCATTAGCGAGAAGTCCGTCCTTCTTTCCATTATTTTAAATACCTTTTGTAACAGACTGAAGTACTCACAGTAACGCTTATAAGCGTATCAAAATTCCTATGAGCGTTTCTGTTCCCATTGTAAGCATTATTTGAGTTATAAAAAAACGATTTTTGAGGGTTTTGCCATTACAATGAGGAGCTAAACTTCATCTTTGAGGCTATGGAGGAAGCTACTTTTCCAACAATTATGTGGTAAGTATTTAATTAATTTATGCAATTTATTTATGATTAATTGCCTTGGTTAAAAATTGATTTAAAAGATTTTTGTTAAGCAATGTGATTCCGTTAGATGGTGCATCCCTCGGCTTAGGTCCCTAGATGCTCCATGCTTTTGTTATACAGTTGTTGTTTTGAAAATCTATTTTTGCAATATTTAGAATCAAATTAAAATGTTTTAATTGCATGATTAAAATTATTATCACTTTGAAATTGGAAAATACTGTAATCCTAGCCTCAGTTTTCTCTCAACCTTATAAAAAATATTTGAGTTTTCTTATTTTTAATTTTAGAAATTAGATTTAAAATCAATCTTCACAAATCTGAGTAACGAATCTTTATTTACCACTTTAAAATTACATCACGTTTCCATGAGCTAGTGCCTTCCTTGGCCTAGCACGTACCAGCCACAACGCTAATTCCTAGCACGTCATAGCTAGATAGCACGTCCCTAAATGATGTATCTTGGCTGCAGAGTTCCTAGCTCTAGCACGCTCTAGCCGATGCGCTCCCAAGCCTTAGCTTCCCAAGCAAGCGCTTCTCTAGCTGGTGCGTCCTTGGCATAACATCTATAGCAAGCAGATCCCTAGTCTGATGCGGCCTTATGCGCCTATGGCCAATGCACCCATGGGAAATACGTCCTTGGTCTAGCGTGTCCATGCTTAATAACTTAGAAAAAGCGCATTGGTGCTAATTATTATTGACCTAGCTAGATAAGTGCTAACTTCAGACGTCCTTGACACTAGCTTTCTAACCCTAGCATAATTGACACTTACTAGAAGTTATGCATCTTGGCCTTGCTCATGACATGTTAGCATATTAGCTTTTACACTAAAAGAGCTAGCACATTACCATTTACGCTAAGTAGCTAGTACTAGCCTTGCTAGATACTTCTTTCATAAATATATCATTATTTTCAATATTGGTTTAATACCAAATCTTACATGGTTTTCTAAATAGTCTTTTTGCTTAAGAAGCCCTATATAATGTTTGACCTCAAATGTCTTTCAGGCTTATGCTAAGTCACTTCTGAGCTAATACTTATCCATTAAATGTGCCATGTTACTCCGAAGCTAGTACATGACCACTGAATTTACCAGACTCGACACTAATTAGTCTGATTGTCAATTCAGTGAGTTGCAAAACTTGCCTCACTGACTTAACAAGTCATTTGATTTGACTTTACTTAATTAAAATAAGAGTGGCTTATGGCTCCACCATCTACGAGATATCAAATACAATACATGGGGGGATTCTCATTGGGGTATTGGTCTGGCGGTCTACGATAATCGTGTGCTGTGGCAACACATCCACGAACAAGAAGGTAACAAGTAGTGGGACGGTTACAGAGAAGTTGAGAGGATGAAGAGTAGTGGTCAGACAGGTCTTCCTTACTTTCCGGAACGACCATACTACAATCTCCACAATCATCAGTTCTTGTTGATGGTGGATTTTTGACAAAGGAGGAAATTGTAATATTGTTTATCGCCTAGCTAAGGAAGCATGAAATAAGTATGTATAAATTTCTAACCCGGCATCAGAATATAAATACATGTTGCTATCTTACATTCCACAAGATAATTGAGAATGCATACTCAGCTCATGGCTAAATTAGCTATGTAGCTCTTTTGCATTGCGCCATAGAAATTTCAGAGCTTGACTCAACTAAATCCTCGTTATTTCATGTGCATCCATGCAAACTATTTGTATAAAACATAATTTATTGATTATACAAAGTTACGAACTTTCAGAATAGAGGCTACATCGTATCTGAATAAAAACGCTAATTAGATGCATACCATCTAATTGCAGAGTCGTATCAAGCATAATCTCAAGTTGCAAACTTCCACGGCTGAATCTCTTGAATATGGTCTATATGCACTGCATAAAAGATAAGTATAATGCTAACATTAAAATCTCATGCGACTGAGAAATTTTAAATAAGCCATATATATGGCCATGACATTGATAAGGCTAGTGGTATATAAGCAATAACCATGGCACTAGCGAATACCAGCCTTGGAAAATCCGTAGCCACGCTCCTAACACAAATAAGCAGCACACATATGTGCCAAAAGGCCATAAAAGGCTAATATAGCAAATACACTAAGGGGAAGAAATGGGCTAGCAGCGCTAATGCCTGCACTTCCTAGTTAGCGCTACCGGTGGCGCTAGCAGCCTTGCACTACTAGCATCGCAACATTAGTGTCAATGCTACCTTACTCCTTTTTACCCTTTGCGCGTCTTTTAGCTCTTCACTCATGCACCTATGCTCGTGTCAGCCTTCTCCCTTGCTATTGGCACCAATAATTTGTCGTAATCGTACTATGTTGACACAAACTCATCAATAGCTTTATCTTACAACAAACTCACATGTTTTAAGTCTACAACTCCACTAGCTCTATGAGAAATCAAATCATAATGGGGGGGATTAAACATGGGGTTTTGGTCTGGCGGTTACAGCAATATGGGCATGGAAACATCCCATGACAAGGAAGTTACAAAGTAGTGGGAAGGCTGAAGCAGTTGATGGAGTAATGGGGTAATGGTTTCTCAAAGATTCCAAGGTGGTTAAACCATTAACCCCACGACTTCCACCTCTCCATCTCTTTACTACTTCCATTACTTTACAAGGAAGCGTGTGTTCCCAAACTATTATAAATAGGCTCCTTAGCCCATTTCAGAAACATAACAAGCTTAAAATTCTCATAAGCTCTGTGATTTTTCTCAAATAGTTCTGCAACTCTACACATAATTCAACATACAAAATTCCTTCAACTTTCTTTGCTTCTCTCCCATAAGATCAACCCATTTCCTCTCGTCATGACCGAAGAAGGTCGGAACGGCTACTATCGTGGTTTAGGCTTTACATGTACGATTTTAGTTTCCGAATCTAAATAAGGTACTTCTACAATACATTTTTTTGCCTAGAATCAATTTTAGGTACCAACACTTCTCCACCTCTCTCTAGCTTCCACCACTTACGAGAAACCAGTGTGTCTACTTCGAACTATAAATAATTAGTTCTTATCTATTCGAAACAAGACAACAAGACAGAAGAAACTAAGATATACAGAATTAGTGATTCATCTTTGAGATAATCCTTTCTTCTTCATACACTACTTATCACACTAATATTTCTCAACCTTCTTTGCTTCCCTCCCCTAAGACCTACCCAATCTTCTCCATGTTTGTGATCGAATCAGGACGTGAACGATCATATATTTGGTTGAGCCTGTTCGATCTTGATCTCACGAACCTACTTGAAAGTACTCTTTTGCAATATATTTTTTTTCACCCTAAGACAATCTCCAAAAATATTCTTCTTAGGAACCGAACCATATACTCAAAAGAAACAACCTTTGTATTCTCAGCTCTTCGAGTTGTGTTTGGAACTTTAAGGATATATATGTCTCCAATCAACCTCTATGTTTTCATAAAATGCATCTATCTATCCCAACTGAAGCCTAAGGAAGCTCTTTGCTGGATTCCATCTTCACTTCAACATCTTGGGTATCCCCTTTCTCCAATGCAATTTCCAGCAAAATAAAGTTGATATTAGGCCAATATTAAGATCAAAATTACCAAGTTCATATAAGAGAAATATATTTATTTTGAACTTAAAAGATTATCTATGATAAACAAGGCATCTCTTAATAGGAATCCTACCGTTTCTGTTGTAATATTGGTAATTTAGAATGTGGCTCTTGTTGTGATTAACCCTGTTAAAGGAACATTAGAACTGTTTTATGCTCTTAACAATTAATTCAACATTTAAAGGAGTCTTTATGAATATATGATCACATCTGGCCTTCTAGATGAATCAACATCCACAAGCATAAGTAGCAGTCCAACTTCCCCTCATGGAATAATTGTAGAACCAAGAATTTATCCAAGCATGAAAAGAAGTAGAAATCTACAAAGGATACCTTTCAGAACCAAATAACCTTTCCAGAAAAAATTGGCAAAATGGCACTCCATGAACAAATAGGATAAGGATTTTTCTCCACATGTACATAAATTGCATATAAGATCAATGGCTTGGAGAATATTAGATATTTTAGCATTAATAGGCAGAATCCCATAAACACACTTGCAACATAGTTGGAGAGGTATCGATCCCCATATTTTGCTCAAATCAGCAGTCTAAATATCATTTTTGTATTTGTTATCAATTTCCTCCTTGTAAAAAGATTTAACAAAGAAATTACCTTTTTTTTGCTTAGACCTAGATAACTTTATCCTTTTCCTATAAATACAAATGAGTATTCCTGATAGCTATACCCTCTTATGGATTTCACCAATTCTTAATTTTACTATGATCTTATTTCCTTTAAGCTGTAATAAGATGTTCTATTAGTATCAGATCATTTGGGAAGTTTCAGGTTCCAAAAGAATTATATTAATATCCTTGATCCATTTTCCTCCCAGATATTTACCTTATCCCCATTTCCTATCTTCCATGAGTAGTTCTCCTGAAATATTAGTTTTAACTCCCACAACCCTCTTCCGCATCCAGGAATCACCAACTTTCGGGTTAGTATTCATCTTGAGAATGTCTTGAACCTTAGTATATTTATCTCTCATAATGGTAAACCATGAAAAAATGGGATAAGGATTCTTCTCCATATTTACAAGAATTGCATATAGGACCAATGTAATGGAGAATATTGAATATTTTAGCATTAATGTGTAGAATCCCATCACACTTACAGATCGATAAAATTTTGATATTTGGGGAGGTATCCATCTTCTATATTTTGCTCCAATCAGTAATATGAATCGGTTTTGTACTTATTGTCGATTTCGTTTTTGTACCCGGATAACTTTATCCTCTTCCTGCAAATTGAAATGATTATTTTTGATAGTTATACCCACTTATGGATTTCACCAATTCTTAATTTTATTGTGATCCCACTTTACTTCAGTTCTAATAAGATGTTTTTTCAGTATCGGATCATTTGGGAAGTTGTCGGGTTTTAGAAGAATTATATTAGTTTCCTTGATCCATTGTCCTCCCAGATATTCACCTTATCAGCATTTCTTATCTTCCATGAGTTGTTCTCCTGAATATTAGTTATACCTCCAGAATGCCTTTCTGAATCCAGGAATCACCAACTTTTGGGTTGGTATTCATTTTGAGAAATGTCTTGTTTCTTCATGTATTTAGCTTTTATAATGGTAGACCATAAGGATATTTGTCTTGGAGAATTCTCCAATCAAGTTTTGTTATCATAGCACTATTAAAGTCTCAATCCTTAAGGTAGATACCTTTAGGAATTTCAATATCTTTTCCCTATAAAAAGTTTCTTTACACACTATTCAGCTTATTGCAGATTTGTTTTTGGCAGATAGAAGCAGTTTGTCTGGTAAATGTACTAGAAGTAGAAGTTTCAAAAATAATAAGAGTTTCTTCACCAGCAGGAGAAGGAGATTCTCTTTTCGAACCAGCAACCTTGTATATTAATTTCTCAACACATGGTTTAAAAGAATTTAGCTTACTCCTTTTTGTGAAGAGATGAGATCCAATGTACTTATCCTGAGAATATATCATTTGAACACCCATTAAATTGCTTATGGCAATCCCAAATCCTCATCAGTATTTTTGTTAAAAAATATGCCAGATTTGTTAAAGTTTATGAATTGCCTAGAAATAGAATTAAAATCTTTGAAACAAGTTACCAAGTTTTTGCACTCCACCATATTAGCATCACAAAAGAATATACAATCATTAGGAAAGGGTAAATGATTGATTAGATGATTCTGCTTAAAGATCTCAACTCCATTGATCAGATCCAGATTTTCAGCATGAATGATAATTTTGGATAAAGCTTCCATACAGATTAGAAAATGATAGATAGAGAAAGGGTTCCTTTGTCTTAATCCTATAGATGGTTTGAAGAACCTACCGGGAACCTCGTTCACCAACATATCCAGGTTAGTAGTAGATATATATTGGTAGATCAACTGACACCATTTCACATAGAAACCCATTTTGTGCATAACTGCCAATAAGAAGTCCCAATCCATTATGTCAAAGGCTTTAGCCATATTAATTTTATCCCTATCACACTTTTCCTCCATTTTTCCACCCATAGTTCTTATGTCGTGAATAATTTCATGATGAATTGCTATAATGTCATAAATTTGTCTTCCTGGAATGAAAGCAGACTGGAAAGGAGAAATAATTTTGGCTAGAAATGATTTTATCTTTTGAGAAAGCAATTTTGAAATAATCATATATGTAGTATTGCAAAGAGAGATAGATTTGTAATGAAAAGGAAAAGTGGAGCTATCAATCTTAGGAATTAGAGATAAAAATGTGGAGTTCATTTGTTTTAGCAAAAATCTAGAGGAGAAGAACTGTGGGAACATTATAACAACGTCCACCTCTCAAGTGAGGCTCATAATATCTTTTTTTTTTAAATGAAAATGGTAGAGTGTGAGGATATATGAACCTTTCTATCCTTTTTTCTCTCCCTCCTCTAGTGATTCTCGGCTCCTTCTCAGTTCAGATTCCGTCTACTTCCAGGAGTCCAGATCTGATCTTCTCTCTTTACTGTTTTTTAAGATTTAGGTTTAGTTGTTTACTTTGCTTATCTTTTTATATTTTTCCAGTGTTCTCTTAATGTTAGGGATATGTTGTTTAGCTTTATGCCGTTTTTTGATATTTTGTCGCTGGTTCATGGCTTTTTTTGTGTGTGTTTTAAACACTTCTGCTTGCACCATATGGTGTTGCTTCATGTCCTTAGTGACTTTTAAGTTGATTTCAATGGAGATTCCAAAAAGGTCGTCCAGATCCAACAAACTTTAGAACTCCATGAAGATAAAGATCTAGGGTTTCAAGATATTGTGTCGTTCTCTAAGATTTGGGAAACTCACTCCCCTATGGAAGCAAATTTAAAAAAAGAAATTCACAATTTCGATGCATCAACGGTCTTTCGATCTTTTTTTTCTCGATCTACTAGTGGCTACCGTTTGTAATTTTTGATTTTGTTTTTTCATGTTATGTTCTTGTCTCTTGTATTATGTTCATTAGTGATGAATGAATTGAGATTTAGGTTTACTAGAAAAAAAAAATAAAGAATATTTATTTATTTATTTTTAGATTTTTTTTTTACCTCTTAGAAAAACCCTTATTTCCCATCACATGTGAAACTCCTGCGGATATACTTGCGTGTTATTAGCGGGTTAAAGCTATTAGGTCACTTGAATACGAACTCCACGTTATTGTAAATTTAATTAGCTAAACAACGTAATTTATTTGTTATAGAACTCATTGCCTGTTTTATCCATCTCATTTCCATTAAAATGAAGAAGGCATGTCACATGTACCTAACCAACTGATAGGAAAGGAAACACATCACATTTTCTGGTTTCTTTCGGCTTCGTATGTCGATTTGCAGTGACGCATATTCAGCGTATGTTACACCGGTTTATATTATGTGTTTAATAAAAGAAATTTAAGAAAGTGAAGAGAAGGAAAGAGATCAAAAGAGGGCATCATTTGTTTGAGAAATCATATTAAAACCTAATTTGATTGTTTTGCACCCCGAAGTACCTTACATCTCACTCATCGTTTTCAATTACACTTAATTTCTATTCTTTCTGTCTATAAGAAATAAAAAATAAGAAATAATGGATATAAAAAAAAATAAAGTAAGAAAACAGACAACAACAACAAAAAAAAACAAACAAACAGGAGGACCATCCATAACAAACCATGATAGCCAGCTGAATCCTATCCACATCCTCTAGCTAACCAACAAAACATCAGCCCATAAAAGAAAGCTGAGGTAGAAAAAAGAAGAGAAGAACAGCTGAATCTGATCAAGAGAGGAAATTGGGAATGAATGGGCATCACACAGGAGACCCCACACAAGTGCAAACTCCCACCACCGCCTCACCGAACTCTTTTAACTTTTGAACAGTGCCGGTTCGATCATTACATCCAAGGTATAGATTATCACACCAAACACGTTAAGGTGCTAAATAGACATGTGAAAGCGCATTGCTGTAAACGGTAACAGTGATAGCAAAACCCATGCACACATGACGGTGACTATAAGAATCTGACTTTTATTTTTACAGTGATACTGTAACAGTGGTGGCCTATCTACAAGGCCATTCATAAAGGGAGAGCCTTCGTGGATTGTGCTGTCGACATACATTTCCCAACTGTGAGTTAACTTCTAGAACACAAGTAGTGAATAGAATGACTCCACCTCCCTTATAAATGAGAGCCGTCCAGGCAGAATTACGTATCTATATCAGATCTTATAATTGAGCATGTGGTAACATCCCTTTTTGAATGAAAGCAACCTCCTAAATACAAAAGACAGCTCTAAAGGAAAATATCAGCCCACGCTCAAATCATTAACTTTGGTTGTGGTGGGGGTGGGTCAAAGGTGTAACTGTTAATACAAAGTCACCGACAAACTTCTTCTTTCTAGTAGATCATTTTTTTTTTTTGTTTTTTTGTTTTTTTTTGATAACCAGAGCTTTATAGACAAGAAACTAGGTAGCTTTGACAACACGGGGCAAAGCCATCCCCATAAGATCATTACAAATAGGTGTCAATATGAGGAGGATGAGTAATCCATTCCTGACAAACAAAAGGGTTTAAAGCCTTTTTTGAGAGTACATCAGGAACCATATTGGTTTCCCTAAGACTATGAACAAAAATTATATCTTGAAAGGACTTCAAGAGAGCCAAAATATTGAGTTGAAGTCTCTGTAGATACCAAGGAGGAGAAACTGTTGCATTACAAAAAGAAACAGTAGAAGAGGAGTCACTTTCTATGATGAGATGTGAGATCTTCAAACTTAAAGCTAGAAGGAGGCCATCACGAATAACCCAAAGTTCAGCCATAGTTGAGGAATTTTTATAGAGATGATGAGCCAAAGCTGCCACAAAATACCCAGAGCTATCACGAATTACTGCTCCTGCACCTGCAAACAAAGAGTGATAAGATGAGGCCCCATCACAGTTAAGTTTTAGATAAGGATAAGGAGGAGTTTTCCAGGGAAGAAAAACTAAATGTTTATAAGCTGCATTCCTAATTTTATTCTTAGAAAATTCAACGATAACCCAGTATTCACGAGCTTGAGTATAAGCTAAATGTAAAACATGAATAACATCAAAAGAACAATGATTAAAGACCACATTATTACGAGCAATCCAAATATTCCATAGAATATAAGGGTAAAAGATACACCATGGCAAATCATCCGTAATAACTGAGAGAAGAAAAGTTTGAACAATTCCAGCTAAAGTAATATGCATTATGGGTAAAATAACATTCCAAGAATCCTGAATCTTCATCCAAACCTGTGCAGACACAGGGCAGTTTACAAACAGATGATCCAAAGTCTCATCATGCAGATGACAAAGAGGACAAAGAGGGTTTATATCTAAACCAATTTTTGATAAGTGTGCTCTAACCAAGAGTTTTTTATGTGCCAGAAGCCATAAAAACAGTTTAATCTTTTGAGAACATTTTGAGTGCCAAAGTTTTTTCCAAAGAGAGGCATCTGTAGAAGTAACAGAAGTCAGATGATTGTCAATAGATTTAACAGTTGGTAAACCAGCTACGAAGCAGGCCAAACCACCTGATCTAGAACAGAAGAAAGAGTTAAAACAGGAAGAGAAGAGATAAGATTCAAAATATGAGAAGGTAAAATACCTGCCACACAAGAAAGGTTCCATTGACCAGAGTTATGATTAATAAGATCAGAAACTTTCAAATTTGGATCAAGAGGAATATCTGGACTCAAAAAAGAAGCTAATGGAAGGTTTTGAACCCAAATGTCATGCCAAAATTAACTGAAAGACCATTACCTATTTGCCAACGAATGCCTTCTCTTAAAATGTCTCTACCTTTCAAAATACTAGACCAAAAGTAAGAGTGTCTTTTCTTTTTATCACAATACCAGAAAGAACAGAATGGGAAATATTTAGCCTTAACTAATCTACCTAAAGAAGTGTCCGTATTCGTAAAAATTTTCCAGGCCATTTTACCAAAAAAAGCTAGATTATTAGAAGATAAGTTCCTGATATCTAAACCACCCATATACGTAGGATGAGAGATAGTATCCCAAGCTACAGAATGAAACTTTTGGTGACCATTAATATCTTCCCAAAGGAAATACCTACGCATTTTATCTATGGCCTTAATAACACCATTTGGAATAGAAAGAGTAGACATTAAATGATTTGCAATGGGATCAATAGGAGCTTTGATCAAAGTATTACGACCAGCAAAATTTAGAAAACGCTTCTTCCACCAAGAAAATCTTTGAGCAATTCTATCAAGAACATCCTTAAAAGTTTGAACATTAGTTCTAGTCCAGAGACAAGGAGTACCTAAATACTTACCTGGATTTAGAGCAACCTTAACATTCAAAACTCTAGCCAAACTTCTAGCAACAGAAGTAGAAACATTAGAAGAGAAAATTATCGAAGATTTTTGAAAATTTATTTTCTCACCAGACCAGCTACAAAAAAGATCCAAAAGAGAAGAAAGAATAGCAACATTTGTATAAGAGGCTTTCAAAAAGATGATACTGTCATCTGCATAAAAATTGTGAGTAATCATCGGAGCTCCTCGACAAGCTTTAAAACCTAATAAAGACTTCGAAGTAATTGCAGAGTCAATAAGCAAAGACACAAACTCTAAACACAAAATAAACAAAGTTGGAGATAGAGGATCTCCTTGACGGAGACCTCTGGAGGCAGAAAAGGAACAAGAAGGAGAACCATTAACAAGAATTTGAAAAGAAGTTGTAGTTACACAAGACATAATCCACATAATAAGAGTAGGATGAAAACCAAAAGCTTGAAGAGATAAATGTAAGAAATCCCAACTTATTCTATCATATGCCTTTTCAAAATCTAATTTTAAAGCAAACCAACCAGATTTCCCTTTTTTATGTTTAAAGGAACGGAATAACTCATTAGTAATCAAAACAGAATCAAAGATTGATCTATTCTTAACAAAAGCAGATTGAGAAGAAGACACAATACTATCCAAAAAAGGAGACAATCTAGAGCTTATAATCTTAGTTATTAATTTATAACAAAAATTACACAAACTGATAGGTCGAAAGTGTTGGGCTGTACATGGATTTTCAAGCTTAGGAATTAATGCCAAATATGTTTTATTAAGTTCTAGAGGCATAACAGCATTTACAATAAAGGATTTAACTACATTAGTTACATCAAAACCAACTATATGCCAGTATTTAACAAAAAATTTACCCTGAAAACCATCCGGACCCGGAGCTTTCAGAGGACCCATACTACGCAAAGCATTTGAAATCTCCAAATCAGAAACAGGAGCAACTAGAGTTTCATTAACAGAAACAGAAATAGGTGACTTCACTAAAGATTTAAGCATAGGTAAGGAACAAGAAGACGGACCAGTAGAGGTAAAAAGATTTTAAAAAACTGAACAAGAACATTAGAAACATTTTCAGAATCCATAGCCCAATAACCATCAGAGTTCTTAATACAGTTAATCTGGTTTCTATGTCAATGAACAAGAGTCCACATGGAAAAAGTGGGTATTTAAATTACCAGCCTTAATCCATTTAACACGAGATTTTTGATGCCAAAAAATTTCCTCGAGCTGTAGATTATCTAAAAATGATTTTAGGCAGTCATCTACAACAGATTTGTTAAAATCAGAAGGGACATAATCAAAGTGTTCTTGAGCAATATGCAAATCAGATTTTGCACATTGAGTATTATCTCTAAGCTGTCCAAAAACAAGTTTATTCCAAATACGTGCATGTTTACGTAAAGAAGTAAACTTATCAAAAATAGTAGGATTAACTAAGGTAGCATACAAAGAAGACCAACATTGACTAACTACATGCTCAACACGAGGATCCTCAAGCCAGATTGCCTCAAGCCTAAAAGGTTGAGAAACAAACTTTGGTGTATTAGGATTGAAGTTAACTAAAACAGCCCTATGATCTGAATTAAAATAGGAAAGATTAGTAACCTGAACTGCAGGAAACTGAATTTGAAAAGAGTCACTCACAGTAACTCGATCCAATCTCTCTTTGATATTATGACGACCAGTCTGATGATTATTCCATGTAAATCTTGGTCCAGAAGAAGCCAAATCAATTAACCCACAATGACTTAAAACTTGAGCCAACTCCTGAGATTGAGATAAAGAAAGTGGGTAATTTTCAAGACTAATTTTAGAACATTTTGCTTAGTGGTAATATTTACTGTTGCTATTGGTGTGTTCTTTGCAGCCTGTCTCCAATGGTCTTAAGCTCAAACTTTATTACAGAGGCAGCCGCTTTCCTCATCGTCATGTCAAGAACATAAGGAGCGCCTTCAAAGTTCAGTTCAGTACTATTAATGTAATTCTGGCATGGCTCACGTCTCTCTGCGATAGTCCCATGATAATGAAAATATTTGATCCGCCTTTCCGTCTTGTGTAAAGTTCTTCCTCCTACATTCTGCGACATGTGAACTCCTGTTGCGAACACATTTCGTGGTTGAATCGCATACTTCCTATCCCTTCTTATTCCTCTTTTCACATCTCTGTAAACTAACTTTTCAAAACCCCATTTCCTGCAATGATAGATAGAAAAGAATTTAAGGATCAGAACAATGTTGGAAAAATAATTTCCTTGTATCAATCAGTTCAGGAACTAAATAGTATATACATGGGCAGCCATAATAAAACAAAATGCAAGGTTTAGCTTGATAATACGTGTAATATGTGCAGTTCCACAAGGTGGTTCAAAATTTCATGTATACTGATTTTTATTTGAGATTTTGACTACGCAAAATGTAACGAAGAAATATAACACAAAAACATTCTACAGTATATTCTAAGAAATAATGTGCCAGTGTCTGCTCAACTACATATGCTCAACACTATGACCTATAAAACTTCTTAGTTTGTCAATGTGCAGTTGACCATATCAGTTATCGCTGCCGAAACAGTCTCCTTCCGCGTGCATAAAGAAAATGCAGAAACTGGGTAAAAATAAAGATTATAACCAAGGAAAAAAAACATCAGAAGAAGTCACCCAATGAACACCAACAGATTATCACCCAACTAATACATCACCAATATTGTCATCATTACCGAAGTACACCCGCAAGATGTTATCATATTCATTGTTTTGAATCCCGTTAGAAAATCATTAAGAGTCTAACACAATTTTAAATATTGAGAATGAATTTTAAACTGACTGAATTGCTAATCAAGGTAACCTAAATTCTTCAGCTCCACTCAACTACCATTAAAAACCTAATAAAGGTCAACTGGAATTGAATTTTCAAAACAAACCCACTTCTCCCAGTCGGTTCAGTCAAGATTTTTTCAACTCAACACTAAATCATAAACATATATATTTATCCGGCGTCATGAAAACATACACAATTGCTTCAACAAATAACTTATCAAACTATCAAGAGTAAACCTAACTTCCCAAACTATTTATTGATCAAATCTCAGTAAAAAAAGCATACCCAACAATTCAATCATAATAGCAATACCACTTTCATGCCAAGATATATCAAATAAAATTACAAAGATGGTAAGTAGACATAATTACCTGGGAGCTTTTCCAAGATCATCAGTGAGACATAGCTGATTATTCATAGGCATCTGTTCGATAGTAAACTGCGAATAATCTCGAAGACTTCCAAGAACAGAACCAATAGTATTCTTAGGTGGCACATAAATAAACTCATCAACATCAAAAAAGAACATCCACTTGGACATAAACCGATAACGATGCAAGCAATCATTCACAACAAGAAATTGATTATGATAATAGCCATCAAATCTTTCTTGCTCTCTTATATCTTGTAAAGAGACATATCCTTTCTCAATCCAAGGTAATAAAACTTGTAAAACATCTTCATGAATCCCACCAGCATCATGTATAACAAAATGTGATTTCTCGCCGAATAACTTAACATGATAAGCAATCCATTCTCTTACTCTTTGTGGACTCAAATTACCATACAAAGATGACCCACAATAAAGATAATCATATTTTGGTGGTGAATCAAAAACTGAGACATTGAAACTATCATGTTTTTCAATCAATGATTCAATTCTATCAGAATAACCACCACCATCATCACCAAAGCCGCCACCAGCACCAGTTGAAGCATATAAAATTAATCTACCACCAATAGGAATAATGGGGTTCTTTTTAAAAGTACAATTTACAACAACAACAGTATAAACACGACCATAACCCCAATCAGGTAGAATCTTGTAACCAGTAGTAGTAATAGTAGTAGAAACAGTTTCAGATTGATTATTACTAAGGGGAGTCCATTCACACCGGTAATGAGGTTTACCATAAACATGAAGAGGTTTAGAAGAAAGACCAATAATAGCAAAACTATTAAGACCACCTCTATAAGAACCCATCTGTATAAAATTATATGCTGCTGAACCAACTGGATTGAAAGCACGTTTTATCACTCCGTTATTTAGGGTTTCATCTTGTTTCAAAGAAGGTGGCGGTGGTGGTGGTGGTGGTGGTGGAGGAGGAGGAGGAGATTGAAGTGGTGGGGGAGAAAGAATAAGTGACGGTTCTGAATTAGAAAGTTTAGTAACACTACTAACACAGAGACGAAGATCAGAAGGAGATAAAGAGAAACGAGAAGGAAGAAAGTATTGAAGAAGAGTAATGGTTAAACACAGAAAGAATAATGCTGTTAATAAGATTTTGATTTCAGCTGCACAATTCCAAATTACACCTACAAACATCTTCTTCTGATTATCTCCTCCTCCTCCTTTGTTACCACCCATTCCTTCTTTTCTTTTTTCCACCATTTTTCTTTTTCTTCTCAAAAACAAGGTGAAAAGAAGAACACCCACAACATCAAAAATCAACAAAACCCACCATCAAAACCAAGAACCAGAGGAAGAAGTAGATTCTCTCTGTTTTTTCAAGAAAAAAATATTAATCAAACCCACAATGAAAATCAAGAGAATAAGAGAAACCCAACCCAAGTACTATAGCTACTGGAAAGAAGAAGATGAAGATTCTTTTGCTACCTCTCCGTGTTTACTCTGTATACGTCTGAAAATGGTTTTCTTTGTTGGTTTGTTGATAGCAAAGAGACTGAGTGAGTGAATTTTAGGGGAAATAAAAAGGTGCTAAGAATTTAGAATATTAAATTTAAAGTGAACTAATTTGGAGGAAAAGAAAAAAACTGTTCTTTTTTGAAATAAGAGTTTTAATTTTTAATTTTAAATGGATTCTTATTCCTCTGTAAAAGGAGAGAATATGTGTATGTATGTAAGATAACGTAACTTATGTTCATCCAATAATAGAAATGACATTTGGAATCAAAAGCAGGTGCAAAATTATTTCATGGTGGAAATGACACGAGGAAAGTTGTGTAGGTCATGTTTGTGAGACCATCGAACACCTGTCTCTTTAGCTGCCACCGCTCTCTCCTTCTATGAATTGGACTCGAAGTGACGTAAGGCGAAACCTTGATTATTTTATGGCCTAAGATAATAATATTGGATATTAGCTATGGTGAAAATGCTTAGTCCAAACACATGTGGTGAGGCTTTTTTATCGACAATTCTATTTAGTCCACCAAGTTAAACACCAAGTTAAACCCACCGATAATATGACGTTGATTTATCTTGATGTCTTTTTGTAAATAAATATTTTGTTTTTCTTCTTTCGCTGCAGATGTTCCTCACTTTTTATTAAGAATGTCAGATAAAGATTTTATTTCTTAATAATAATTTTTATCAATATGAGAAACAATATTAATATCAGTATTAATTGAAAATAATTCTAGCTGCTAGCTTTCACCAATTTTAGTTAAAGCATTTGAAAATCAGGTCAAACCAACAACAAAAGCAAGATTATGCTCTCTTCTTTTCACTACATGTTGTTTAATAGCCTATTAATGTGAACAGAAATATGAACTCTTATGAGGTTTATTAGCATTCGACCTTATTACCTTCTTCACCAAATGAAGCCTAACTGCATTGGAAAAAGTTTAGGCCCTATTTTTAGATAGTAGGTGGAGACCAAATAACACAACTACCTTGAAAATTATCAGCATCTAAGAAAAAGCCTCTTCCTAATTTTTTGTGCGTTATTCACTTCATGGAGGAAAAATACGTGCTCATTTTCTCCTTTGATGTTAAATGTCAAAGGTTCAGCTCCTGCAGCAATGACGAGCTTATCATACACAACCTTGAATCTGTAAGGCTCCTTAGGTAGTCCATGCTCATTAGGTAGTCCTGAACCCTTTCTGCCGACTGCTGGAAGTTGTGTTGTGGAGTTGTATTTGTTCTCTTTAACCCATAACTAGGGCTGCACATCGGGTGGGTCGGGTTTGGCCTCACCCGTACCCGACCCGCTACATCGGCGGGTATTTAATTTTCACCCGTACTCGACCCGTCGTAAAACGGGTCGGTCGGTTCTGACCCGACTTTAAGGCGGGTCGGGTGCGGGTGACCCGCTATCATCCGCCCAGACTAATAATCATGTTCTTGTCCTGTTCATGTCCTGTCCGGTTCCTGTCATGTTCATGTTCCTGTCCCTGTCCTGTTCCTGCCCTATTCCTGTTAATGTTCCTGTTTCTAACCTGTACTCATGTTCTTGTTCAGTATATTGATCTGTTTTGTATCCTGTATAACAAGATTTCAGTTCATGACTCCAACAATATATACATATTCTAGATGTCAGAAAACAGATTCGCATTTCAAGCTAAAGCTTCATCATCTAACTAAGTTACAAGTAGTTCTATCATTGATACTTGAGTACTAACAATAGTTTATGATGGAGCAAGACTAACTTGCCTTCATTGATGCTTCACCCATCCATTCATAATGCATCCAAATAGATCAATCACTGCTAAATAGATACCACATTAACAATACCAAACTTGGCTATCAAAAATCACTTTATAAACATACAGAGACAAACTCACACGTGCAGTCCAAATATACTATAACATAAACTTATCCAAAATGCACTATAACACAAAGTTATCCAACGCACTACGACATAAACTTATTAACCTATTCATTTCCTGCAGAACTAACCATATATGCTCACTTGCTGAGTGAAAGCTATAGAATCAACATAATAAAGAGTGTAACTCATACTAGATGATGTATGTAAACATATCATTCACGGTGCCTTAGTAAGATATAATCCAAAGGGCTCCATGAGCTAAATTCTATAAAGCTGTGAACGTGATTGAGACTTCAAAGTTATAACTTCATTATCGAAAACAGAACCACTGAACTAGTATATGTAACATCCAAACCATTCCAGAGATTAGATACTAGGATATATATTTGAGCACGACAATATGACTATAAGCACGAGAAACATTACTATCACAACTCCTTAAAAACAATGATGTTAAGTATATAGAGGGTGTAATACTTAGCCTGCATTTTAGCACAGAGGTGGCTACAGCCATGATTTTGACTGTTACAGTCGGGGTTGACTAAGTTGTAGTTACCCTACCCCTCATTAATTCCAGCGGTTCTTTGTACCATTAATAAGAATTTTGTTGGGGAAATGCTACAGGTCCTGAGAAGAAATTGGCACCGAGTATTGCTGGTGCAGCCCTAAGACCTCATACACTGGTCTCAGGATAAAAAGTTCATAACTTTATCAAAGGGATCGAAACGTGTTAAACACTAAGACCTCATACACTGGTCTAGATCAAGCAACTTACTGCCAGATTTATAAGCATCCAATCCATAGTTACCATTCAAACACTAATCTCATACACAACTATCAATATAAAAGATAAATCATCAAAATGAACTCAACCCAAGTTTAAGTACTTCAAAAACTCAAACTTTGAATTTTTACTTTAATAAACCCTGAATTAACAGAACCCCAAGTCAAAAGTATCAGAATCATACTGAATCACAAGATAAAAATAGTCAAATCCTTCACTTACATGATGAAACAGGGTAAAAAACTGAGATTTCTAAATGAAATTCAAGAGGATTTAAGAAGAAACAGAACATTAAAATGAAAACCCACCCAGAGAAACTCAAAAATACCTGAAAAAGAGCAAAATCCTTGAAAGCAAGTGCTTTAATGATGAAGTTCCTTTTCAGTTTCCTTTTTCCTGATGCAGAACTCTTACAAGTTATCATTTCATAAAAGAAAACAGAAGAATCGATGAAAGAGATAATTGAAAGAAAACAGTTTGTTTAGTTTAGATTCAGAAAAGAGAAAAGATGGAGGACTCGGTCGATGAAGTAGAGAAGAGAGAAGGCGGGTGGGCGGGTCGGGTCGGGTGAGAGGAGCTATCACCCGTACTCGACCCTCCAGAAGTCGGGTTTCAAGAAATTAACCCGCACCCGACCCGTTTATTGGCGGGTCGGGTTTGTGCAGCCCTACCCATAACTCATCTGATTCATTTGTCCGATACTGAAATGTTCTCTATGTTGTTGTTGCCTAGTATAAGGGTTTGTAAAGACGACGGAGATACAAAATAAAGAAAAACCCAAAAAATAAAATATCAAGATAAATCAGCGCCACATCATCGGTGGGTTTGACTTGGTGGGATGAATAGAATTATTGCTTCTTTTTTTTGAAGCACAATTTTATTAAAAAGACTAAAGGTAGATTACACGTGGGTATGTGATTCACATAGAATCGTTTAATACAAATTGGTTAAGAAATGAAGGGATTGTCTGGTCACAGATTTTTGTTGACAAATTCCCCCTCTAACCGACATCAACGACATAGTTGGCGAGTCCGTCTGCTGCTTGATTTCCTTCCATATAATTGTGTTGAATGTTGCAATGAGGTATTTAGCGCATTCTGATCTTTATCTCCTCTATCATGCCTGAGATGTACCAAGGTGGTTATGTGGGAGATGCTATAAATCTTAGCAAGTTTTTTGAATCCGTCTCGAAGATAACTTTTGGTCATTTCCTTTATGTTGCAGTTCTTGATGCCAGCAGCATGGCCCAAGTTTCAGCTGATAATGCGGTTGTGATTCCAAGCGGTTGTGCTAGCGCCAAGATCGTTCTCGTCTCTGAGTTTCTACAAATAAAACCTGCACCTACTAAGCATGGGTGTCCTCTAGCAGCCTCATCTGTGTTGATTTTGATCCAATATAAGCTTGGACTGTTCCATCCCACCGAGATGATGGTTGTGTTCCTTATGGCGTTTGATAGGATAGTAACCGGCGATTCTCCTGAAATAATAGGAGGTAGAGTTTCGCTTGCCCAGGAATATTCCTATTGTTGTTGAAGTGTTCTGGTCTCAATGTTATCCGGTGTTGATTGGTTCTGTCGGAAAATATACTCATTTCTGGAAAGCCAGAGAGACCAGAGGAGAAAACAAATAGAGGTTATGGTTGAGGGCGGGCGGGCCTACTGATAGGATTCTGAGAAGCCTATATATAATAACCGCAATCGCACGGTATCTACAGTGCAGATAACGATAAGTATGGGTCGAACTCACAGGGAGCGGGCAAATACTGCAATCAATATCTCAATTAAACTAATCAGAAATAATATCTTTTGGATTTTTCAGAAATTCGGAACAAAATAAAATAATAAATACTCCTAATAATAAACAAAGTGGGGAATGGGTTACTAGGGTTTTTGATTTCCACCAATTCAATCATATAAACTATACTAATCTCTAAAATATATTCTTTGTATCACTCGAGACAAATATCAAAATTAATCTCATGTCACGGAAGATGGTATGTTAAATTCTTAAATATTGTTTCTCCGTTATAGTTTTCTTCGCTTCATAGGTAGTGATTCTAAAGCATTACATATCAATCCTAAAGCATATCACGTCAAAGAACTTAACCAAAACACGCAATATCAATTGAAAAGCATAAATAATCAAGAAAATCACATGAACAATTAAATACCAAGCTATATGAAGTGAAATTACTAGTTAATCAAATCATCATTAGAAATATCATTGTAAAATCTATACAATTAAATTTGCTTCTATCTAAACCCTAACAAGTGATTTAGCAAATCATGGAGATGGATTTCTTAAAACCCATAAAAAGATATAACAAAAAGTGAGAAAGGATTAAACCCTTGTTGAACAGTAGTCGTCCTCTTGTTCTGATCCTGATTGAAAACTCCCAAAAGAAGTCTGTATTTTACGTGTCTCTTTATCCCTTGTCTGCTCACTTTTAGCCGCCAACTACCAATCACCTCGGTCATCTCTCCAGCTTACCTACTTCTCTCTCTCTCCCGAAAACCCAAAAGCCCTCCTTCCCTTCTCCAATCAATCAGAGACAAAGTCTTTCTCCGCCTGACAACCCCTTATTCTCTCCTCCGTCTGACCTCACCTCTCTCCTCGGTACACTTTCCCCACTTTTATCCGTCAAATCCATTGTTTCCCTTTCCTCCAACCCCCCCAGACGTCATCCTCTTTCTCTTTTATTTATTTATAAAAAAACTATCTTCATGTCACATCACCTTTCTCTCACTCTGACTTTTCTCTTCTTATTCTGGCTCTCTTTCGCGTGAAACCAACCTCACTCACCTCTCTTTTCTTACGCTCAACAACCAACTTCAACATAACTTTACTTCTCGTTTACAGAACCGAGCAACTTTGAACACTTTTCTTTTCTAGCCAACAGTACGACCCCACCTTCTGTTTTTCTTTCACTGCAACATGTGCACTCTTTCTCACGTGAAAAAAATGCTCTATTTAGCACTCACGTCCTTCACTTGCCACATCTTTTTTTTTACTGTGTGATGCTCAGACTTCCGTCTCTCTTTTCTTTTATGCCATCCGTAGTTAAATTCAATTATCGGACATGTATGGTAGCTGCTAGCCCATTCGCATGATGTAGATGCCATCTTCCAATTATGAAATGGTAAGCTTTCTTCTTGTGGGATGTGATTCCATTAGGTGATTAAAGTAAATCTGGTGGCATTCCAAATGAAGTCTGCATTCTCCATTTAGCTCAGTTTTCTTGTAACGTCGGGTTTACGTATACCACTTATAAAAACAATAAAAATACATTATTAGTACAAATTGAAGTACTACCAAATATAAATTAGGCGATAAATATGTATGTATTATGCCCTTATCACCTATTTGTTTTAGGATTTCAGTGATGGTTATGCGGGTGGTTATAGAAGTGGGGAGGATAATACTGGTATGATAGTTATGGGAGATAAGTGCGAGGAGGCTGTTCCAAGCTGAGGTTGTTATTGGGCAACGTAGGAACAAGTGGTCGGACCTTTCTGGTATGATGTTACATTGGGGGCATGGACTGGAGTTGGTAAGTTTGGATGCGAGATAGATGGAGAAGGTGGGTAAACCTTCATTGATTGCTTTCCACGGGAAAAGCTTAATTTTTGGTGGACATGGTAAGGTCCATAAAAATTTGGATTCAGGAAGGGGGTTCTGAGTGGGGGGACTCGCTTCCTGGGTTAGACATTTATATCCGGAAGCAGTGGTGTATTTGCCAGTTTTTGAAAACGGCCAGATAATCTTGTCTTGGTGGTTATTCTGGGGTAGGTGGATGTTGATAATTTTTTGGGTTGTGGGAGGCGGTAAGTTGTTTAGTTTATCATGTATCCAGTTGTGAGTAATAGGATCAATGATATCCGTGAATTTTTTAATAGGGAAGCACTGTGCTGGGTCAAAGTTTAGGAGATGTGGAATCAAATTTGCCTGGGTAAGAATTGTTAATCCATTTCCAACACAATGAAATACAAGGCTTTTGATAATTGTTTCCATTATGGACTGGATGAGAAGGAAATGGTATGGGGCTTTAGAAAAATGGTTATTGTTTGAGATATTTTTCTCGACTTAATATGGAGTAGATGGAATCAGGGTGGTCATGCAAATTCCAAATCCTTTTCATAAATAAAGCTTTGTTATGCATAATACTTTTCCTAATGTCAAGTCTACCCTCTGAGATTGGTTTGGATAGTTTATCTCATCCTAGCGGATGAAGTTTTTTCACTGAGGAGTCATGCCCCCATAAGAATTTTCTGGTGATGCGGTTTATATGGTTGTGCATATGGGTCGGGAGAATTTGAGTTTGCATGAGATGGTTTGAGGTTGGAGTGAGAGAAGTTTTGATAAGGACTAACCTTCCAGCAGGCGTCAGGCATTTTTCATCCATCATTTTGCTTTCCTTGCTAGCCTTTGAAGCAGAGGTTCGAAGATGCGCCTAGAGGATCTTCCTTGTTTAAATTGGACCCTTAGGTAGATTGGGGGGCTTGATGTGGTTGGCATGCCGAATAGCTTATGTATATTTTCCACCTCTTGTTGGTTTAATCTCGGATGGTATATAATTGTAGACTTGGACGTATTAATTACCCCGCTGAAGCACTATAACAATGAAATAAGTTTCTGAGATTATTGTTACTTTCTATAGATGCTTTAAAAGTGATTAGGAGGTCGTCTGCATACATTAGATGCAAAATGGGTGGCGCTTTTGGGGAAATATGGAGTCCTCCTATAAGTTTTTGTTTTTCTAGATTTCCCAAATTTGTGGATAGAATTTCCAAAAAAAATATATAAATATAAGAGGACAGAGGGTCGCCCTGCCTTATACCTCTTTTCGGGGTGATCTATCCATATGGAGTGTCATTAATGTTGATTGAGTATGTGACTATTGTGACACAAAGCTATATAATCCACAAAAGTTGATGGAAAACCTAACTTTGTGAATGTTGTTTTGATGAAACCCTAGTCCAAGCTATCATATGTTTTTTGTATGTCTAGCTTTAGGGTTATTTTCGGATCCTTGGTTATGGGTGATGATTTAATGTAGTGGAATAGTTCTCCCGCAATTGCTATGTTATCATGAATTGATCGTTGGGGCCCAAAGGAACTTTGATAAGGGCTTATCAAGAATGAGAGAAGTGGTCTGATGCGGTTGACTAGAATTTTGGCAATGATTTTGTAGGTGACGTTACAGAGACTTATCGGTCTGAATTGTGCTAGTTTTGAAGGATGTCCATTTTTTGGAATTAGTGTGAGGTTTATGTGGTTCATGAGTGGGTAAATATTTAGATAATTAAAAAAAATCTGAACCATCGCTATCAATTGAGTATGAGTAGTTTCCCAGAAAAAATTGAAGAACTTACTTGTGTAGCCATCGGGGCCGGGAGCTCGTTCTGAATCTGTAGAGAAGAGTGCTTGCTTGATTTTCTTTGGGGTAACCTCGTCCATAAGTTTGGCGCATTTCCTGGGAGTTAGCCTAGGATTGATTTCTTTGGATAGATCTTCATCTATCGTTGTAGGTATCGCTTATGTCGGACGATGCCAATGTGTTCAAATATGATGATATATATACATATGTGTTGTAGGGTTAAGAATGTCGGACGATTTTTGTCGCATTTTGCGTTCTAGACATCCAGTTTCGACGTCGTATAATGATGAGCATAAGTTTAAATGCCCAGGGAAAATAGGGATATGATAAGATAACATCAAGGTAGTACAATCCATGTTACTAAATTGTGTCATTATTGCTTAAAATATCCGTGCTAAAGAAATTGCCGACAATTCTGTGTTTGGATCAATGTTCAGAATAGCTTATCCAAAAAATAACGACAAGGCTCTTACCACCGGTATTTACGAAAGGTGTTGTCATACCACCAATACATTTCACCTCCATACTCTTGAGATAGGTTTTATGTCGTTGGAATTCACACAACTATCAGGCATACCTATTGACCGAGGAACCCGCATAACATTGCAAAATTTTAGCGCACAAGAATGGGATGATCTTGCACCATTGTAAATAGATTGTTTGCTCTCTTTCGTCCCAAAGGAGAGGAGGAAGAAAATGAAGCAAGGAGAGGGAGATGGTGAAGTAGGAGAAGAAGAATAATTGGAAGATGACGAAGAACAAGGACAACGACAAAGAATACGACTCAATCTAGTTACTCCCCAAAACATAGTTGCTTTGAGAAAGAAACTTATCATACGAGGCGGGATTTAGAATAATGTGATAAGATCATTAATTCAATATAGACAATTCCAAGAGAACGACGTTGAGTGTCAAGAAAAAATGGCAAGGTGGTTCATGATGTGGATTATGGGTAATGTATTCATCCCGAACAAGAATGATGTTGTCCAGAGAAGCTGGCTAAGGGTATTTAGGGATTTGAATATGGTCAACAGTTACGATTGGGGTTCAGCAATTTATGGTCGTATGTTATGGAGTTTGAGTAAGGGAGTAACGCAAGAGACTGGTGACCTCCAGTTCTTTTGGTATCTATTAATGGTAAACATATCCATACCCACTCTTAAATTTATTTTGTTGTTGTGTTATAGAACGTCAACGTTAGTCTTCAATATTCTTTTTTAAATGTTTGTGGTTTTGCAACCTTGGTTTTGGAAGTATTTCAGATGTCGATATCCCAACGTAATTGAGTTTGCGGAAAAAGATTTAGATCCATGGACGGCTAGTCGGTTATATAATGACACACAAAGAATGAAACAAAGAGGTCAACAATTTGATACATGTAGGCATTCAATTTCAAT
This sequence comes from Papaver californicum, assembly GCA_023531435.1. Taxonomy (NCBI): domain Eukaryota; kingdom Viridiplantae; phylum Streptophyta; class Magnoliopsida; order Ranunculales; family Papaveraceae; genus Papaver; species Papaver californicum. Next base: position 6,552,876 of record JAJJMC010000896.1, read on the forward strand.
GGTTTGCAACCAAATAGACAACTACCCTATCTTATTAACAACATGGGAGCCGTGGTTGGAAAGTCGATGGAGACTTAATGAAGATGTGACACATGCAAAAAAAAAATCCGAAGGTCGTAAAGTGTTTTATGATCCATATGGAAAATTCGCCCTATACTTGTAAGAACGGTGTCTCAGAAAAGTATGTGGAATTATAGTAGTACCAGTAGATCCACTTGACAGTACAATAGACATTCATAACGACTACTTTTACACCAACAATGAATGTGATTCCTTAAACTACAGAGAGGTCCATCTTACGCATTACTCGGAGTTTTGGAGTCGAAACTCTGTTGGAAGATACTCCTCGATTATTGAACATCAAGGATGTGTATTCTTCACAAGATCCTAATGATTATGTTCATCACTCACCAGGGCGAAGGAAATCTATATATACAAGAGTTGGCGTTGTTGGAACGCCATTTATTCCCAAAAAAAGAATCTCCCTACCCAGAGTTGGCGACGAGACATGCAGTGCAACCAGGAGACTCACTGTACATGAATATCAACTTGGGTACTGTTGTGACTATCACTTATCTAATTAATACTTTTATGATATCTTTATAACGAGGTTTATTGGAGGGAAATGAAATTAATCATTTTTTGTGTTTTCAGGAAATGTGGTGAGGAATGTTGAGGAAAAGGAACATCAAATTGCCGCTCTGAATGCACTATCGCTCGATTATAAAATAGACTTGCAACTTCAACTTTTGAACTTCATCCCAGAGAAGGCTTCACATCCCATCACCCTAATGTAAGACCGTAAAAAGGACCTTATCGGGGTGGGTCGTCGTTGACTCCAAGGCATAGTAGTGTTGATCGTGATATAGGAGGATCATCTCGTTTTTATGTACTAAACAGTCAAGATGACCATCTCTACCATCCTCATGAAGAGTCTCAATATCCCCCTCAAAGCAGGACAACATATTAAGCACATGGTTATGCACAACAAGAAGGACACCCAAGCGACCCATCTTCTTCTTATGTTGTGGATGATGATCCTTTTTAGGGACAATATCATGGTTTATATCCTAAATGTTAGAGTAAAATGTTTTTTATTTTCTTATTTTATCTTTTAGATTATATAATTTAAAAACTTCAAATGAGCTAACAGTGTTATAATAGTTTTAGAGTAACGACTAGTTTTTTGAATAACGACTAATTTTACTGTTTAACGGATAGTTTTTGAATTCAAAGTACTTTGTTTATTTCATTATATATCTAATTCTCCAAATGAAATTTTCAAAACATTATTTTTTATTTGTAAGCAAAAAATATGCAGTGATTCACCAAAGAAGAAGATGTTGGTCGTGTTCAAGCCTGGATGTGTGTTACAGATGATACAACTTCTACAGATCAACCACGCGACCGTTTTTTGGTCAATGTATTTGATACGTTTGTTGCACAAACGGGTAATGAAAAGGCTTGAACAAAGAAAAATGTTCAAAATCGATTCAATATTATCAACAAGAGGTGAAAATATTTATCGCGATTCATGTTGAAGTTAATATACGAAATCCTGGGATAACGTATGAAAAACGAGTGAGTATATGAGCATTACTGCCAAGCACTTAGTCGTTCGTTTATAGTAAACACAACTAACTTATTTTTACTTGATATTTTCAGAAAACCACAACTAGCTTAGAATATATTGAAGAAATGGGCAAAACATTTGTGTATCATGAATATTATGAACTCTTGAAAAACAATCTTGCACACTACAATCCCGTTGAACGAATATTTGAATATAACATCGTTTCTTTATGTACTCTTTAAAAGTTAGTTAACAGGTAGTACAATGTTTGTAATACTGTTAAAGTATAATTTTTTTAATAATATCTTAATTCTAAGTGTAACTCACTTTCGTAAGAATCACGGTTACACTTAGCATGTGCAACAAGCCATTTAATCCCTATGTGATCCTAATAGACGAGATAGTCTCATGAGCGTTTACAGAAGATGTACCCACAAAATCTAGACCGATGGTTACCTTAATCTTCGGCTCCATCTGCGGGGGGATCGCGAGGTGTAAGTTCTAGATTAATCTCCAGAAATTTCGTCCTTAATGATTATGTAGGACTCATAAAATCTGAATTCTCTACCGGTTTTCGAAAGTAATATGTGCTTCCAAGTTCCTCCTATACAAAGTAATATTTATGAACTAGTTTGGTGATTAAATGGAAGAACAACATTATAAGATATTTTTAAAGCAAATTAATATTATTTACAATGATTTCAACTGTCATTTGAGGAGCTCTACTTCTATAAAATCGTCTTTGGATATCTATGTAGATTCTTACTGCCTTTTTTATGACACCAACCTTTTTTTTGTATAACCTTCTTATTTCTTTGATGAACAACCACAAAAGCTTGAATATAATTGTTGTACACCTACTTCCAAAAGTGATCAGGCGTAACTAAGTGACGTATAACATCAGGTTGAAGTGCAGCATTCACCCAAGCTCTGGAGATTACTACATCTTCTTCTACAGAATACAAAGCCAAACTTATGAAGAAAATCTTTGAAACCTTTATAGGAGATGCAAAGAGAACATTAGAGGACATATAAAAGGATATATATTTTTTGGATTTTGGTGTGTGTTGTTTGGTGGAGATCTTGTTCAATTTATATGATTTTTTTAAGTATATGTTAGAAAATGGTCGTTGGAGAGTCGTTGTGTTGTATGATTCAATGAGATGTGCATAAATTTGAAACTGAATTTTCAAAGAATTATAATAGAATTAGAATTATTGGAACTTGTGTAATAGAAGGAAAGGAAAATATAAACGTTGTGTTGTATGATTCAATAAATACAAACAACAACTAGATTACAAGTCCACTACGATAAAAATAACTAAGAATTAACCTATTTATAAATAGATTTTACACTGAGAACTAACTTACTTTCGTAGGAATCACGGTTACAATTAACATGTGCAACAAGCCTTTTAACCCCTAGGTGACCCTAGTGGACGAGTATAGTCTTGTGAGGGTTTATAGAAGATGTACCCACAAAATCTAGACCGACATTTGCCTTAATCTTTGACTCCATCTGTGGGAGGATCTCTAGGTGCAAGTTCCGAATTAAGCTCTGGAAAGTTATCTTTAAAAATTAGGTAGCACTCATAAAATTTGAATTCTTTACTGTTGTTGTCTAGAAAGTATATATATATTTGGTCATTTCTCTTAAAGATAACAAACATAAAGACTCAGTTTAGCGTTAAATTAAAAGAAAATCATGTTAGGAAATGTAAATGTAATAAAAATAACTTACTTCTCTTTCAACTGTCATCTGAGGGGCTCGGTAACCATAAATCCTTCTTTGGATTTCAACGTACTTTTTTACTGATGTTAGAATGAGAGAAACCCTATTTCTTATAACTTGCCTACTTCTTCGATTACCATTCACAAATCGTTGTACAAAATTGTTGTACACCCTCTCCCAAATTTTAACAGTCGGAACTAGTTCTTGTATGACATTAGGTTGAAGTAAAACATGGACATAAGCTCATGTGATTGCAATATCTTCTTCTACATAATATGAATCCATGAAGAGGAGATTCACAGAGTAATTTTTAGAGGAGATAGAAAGGATAAATGTTAAAATTTTGTGTGTTGTTGGAGGAGAGTAGCTCAATTTGTAAGACTTTTTTTGAAATGTAGCCTTTAGAAAATAGTCGTTGGAGAAATCCTTTTCCATTATACTTTTTTTCTCTATTTCCGCATTGAGAATCTTGTTGTGTTGATATCAAATTTTGAATTTTTTTTGTTATTGTTGTTGACGAGGTTCGCTATTCGTGTTTCTTTAAAATATTCAATAAGTTGAGATATGTGCCGCTCATGAGTGATTTTTATGATGATGGTGTAGAGGGCATGCTTGTATGAGAGACCCTTTTCTTGGATATGGTATTTTTAAGTTGATCCCTTGACTTGCATTTATCGTTATATTTCTCGGTAGTAGTTGGAGTTCCTTCTGGAATATGGATGCCAAAAGGAATGTTAAACGAGATTGGAAATTGATTTCTAAATGGTGTTTGAGGAACTTGTCTTGATGACGGATTTTGGGCATTAGGGAATTGACTTGAATAAATATTTTGGTATTAGGGTATTTGAAAGCCAAATTACAAATACTGGTATCTCTTCCATATCCGCATCTTCATTTTGATCCCTTGTTACATTTTGAATGTCTTTGAGCAACAGATATGCTAAATCGATACTGAAAATTTTGTTTGGTTTCATTATAATATTCAGTTCTCGCCATTAGAACCTGCATTAATGTAAACGATGCATAAGTTAGTAGGAAAGAAAATACAGACAAACTAATCAAACAATTGATGCATAACTAGTTTAGATAACTTACCCGGTTAATTTCATCCAAGTCCGGATGATTTGTGTTAACATTAGAAAGACATTTAGAAAATTTATCCACTTCAACATTGATAATGATAAATATACTTCGAATTCTAATTAGAGTACGCCTGTGAGGATTTCCACCATAAGCTTGTAAAAAAAATCCATAACTTTCTCCCAAAACAAACCCTTATCCGTAAAATAAGTTCCTTCTTTCTATAGATTACAAAACGCAGTATCAAGTTGCATGTCTTCTGTAGAAGAGTATTTCTTTCTCGAAATTTTTTCCGATGATATTGGTCGGTTGTCATCCAAGCAAAATTATTTTCAAGTTCTCTATTTCATATATATGAATTAGAGAATAGTAATAAGAACTAGTTCGTTCCTCAGAAAGATATGGGTTGGCAACTTATTTTGATTTCTTATGGAAACATGGGGATTTTGGTTGTACTAAGTTATACTAAGACAAATAGATTAAAACAAATATAAGAGATAAAGATTATTGATTAGAGAATTCATCTTCCATCTTCCAACATGTTATCAACTGAATCATACTCAACATTCATTCACTATCAATATCAATAACCCTAAAACATCCTATCACAGGCTTACTTCGGCAAAACTCATATCATTATCAAAGGCACAAGAGCCACTCTTTCAATCCTTTTCAATGAATAACTTGGCGTAAGAGCCACTCAAGTTTAACCCAAAGAAAGCAATAGTATTTGTGAGTTTAGGTTATTGTAAGCAATCCGACGCAAGAGCCACACGGATTTAACCTAGGTCACACTTCTACACAATTGCATGATAACATCCCGTCATTAAAAACTATTTTATGCTACTTGTAACAAGGATCTTTCGACAATTCCGGATCTCAAATCCTAGATTAGCTATAGATATCAATGCATGCTCATCTAAAGCGACTTAATTAAACAAGCAATCAATCATACATGGCGTTATAACGGTAGAACATGAATGATATTGAAGAGATTATGAACATATGAGAATGAATACTTCAATTAATAAACACATTTTCCAACTTAGGACTACATCTCTAACCAATAAGAAAGGTTTAGTTCATCATGGATTTCTCAAAATTCATGCAAAATATATAAGAAAACAAGTAAAGCAAACCCTAGAAATCGTGATGATCAATCGCAACTCCAAGCTTTAGCTCCTTCTTCTTCTTGTTGTAAAATCTCTAGTATGATGTAAGGTCCCCCTATTTATCCTTAAAAGTGTTTTTTATATAGTATTTCAAGTATAGAAGAACATGTGCTCAAATCCCGGTTAAAATAGGTTCCAAAATATCAAGCATGTGTGTAAGTGATTAAAATCCGCACTAATCTGAGTCTGGCCGACCACAACTTCTTCTAGTTGGCCAAGTCTGGACTAGTGTGACTCCTTCTAGTCGGCGAAGTCTGGACTGCTACGAATCTTTCTAGTCGGCCAAGTCCAGACTACTGCGAAATCCAATTTCTCCTAGAATTTAGTCGGCCAAGTCTGGCCGACTACAACACCTTCTGGTCTTCCATTCTCGAACGACTATCGTTCTTTTCCTTCTAGACTTCAGTCGGCCAAGTCTGGACGACTATAGCTACTCCTGGTCGTCCAAGTCTAAACGACTTTCTTCTACACCTTGACTTTTCACCCATATCTTTTCATACGAAGTCAGAATGACTTCGTTTCTTTTGTCGTTAGCTTCGTTCTCTCGTTCTCTTTAACATGTGATAAGAAATCCTGGATTCGAACAAGTTCCACTTCCTTTTGAATGATTCACCTGATAAAAGATAAAATAGAAAAGTAACAATAATATAAAGTAATTCACACAAAAACTAGCAAATAGATATACGAAAACGTACTCAAAACATGTAAATTATGCACTTGTCAGATATTTTTGTCTACAAAAGATATGGAGAAGATAATGAACAGAAAAAAAAACTTTTGAGAAGATTATTTGAAGAGATTTGAGTAGGACATCAATTTATAAAAAATTGGTTTAATGTGATTTGAGAAGAAAAACTAGTTTCTATATGTAGAGAAATTTTCTCAAATTTTAAAAATATATCCGTTGGGATCCGAGGGTGGAGAACATAGAGTCGTTAATAGTAATGGATGGCCAAGATCAGGTGTAAGAGAGGTGTAACAAAAAAAAAGGTCAAACAAATAATAACACTGAGATGGAAACTCAGAATCTGTCAATATTGTAAAGGAAACTAAGTATTCATCCCACGTCAAATATGGATACTGAGTATTCGTAAAGAAGTTTTTCTGACTGATACAGTGTATTCGTCTCTCATTTCTTAGCTAGAAGTGGGATCATATGTGTGTACTTTGCTATCTAAGCTAAAGCTTTGAGCCACATTATAACTAAAAAATGAACCGTAGTGGTTGGCCTTAGATATAATATGGCTAAAGCTAAGAAAAAAACACCATTGTAGTGCTTGGCCTTACCAGAAGAAAATTTAGACTGACAGTGGGGGTGACTTTAGTTATTATGTATCTTAATAATAAAATGGTTTCATTGGATTCTCAGGTATTCTCGGTTTTTCTAGAATTATTGTGGTAAAAATGTTATTTTATTTTTTTAAAACAATATAATGATTTCACACTACCGAGGGATCTCCCAAATAAAATCTCCTCTTGAGATTTTACTTGGGAATTTTTCCTAGTCAATCTAGTGTTTTCCTTTTTGAAATGGAATTTTTCCTAGTCAATCTAGTGTTTTCCTTTTTGAAATTTATTGGAACTACAAATGCATACGTGGTGGATGGCCGAAACTATTGTTTATGGAATTAAGGTTTTAAATCATAATATTTGATTTCACATTCACGTCTACATAATTAGTTAGTTATTTGAATTCTAACTGAATAAAAATATACATATAAAATCTTAATATTAAAATTACAATAATATATGAAATGAATACGTTTGAGGGGAAAAACAATTATCTAAATGAGAAAGAAAAAGAAAAACAATCTGGAAATTGTGCATTGCATCACATCAAAGGTTAGTAGGTACATGTTAACTAACACCTCCTCCCACTTACAGATTAGCTCACGAAATAAAGTAAAATGAAACCAATTGGCTAAACAGCCCCACTAGAAAATATATCTCTTCACCTCCATAATAATAATGTATGAATCTTTTCCTCTCTTTTTGGCCATCACTCTACAGTTTCTTTTCGTGCACAAATCCCACATTATTGCCAAGGGTAGCAATGGACAGATTTTTCCTCCAAGCTTTTTCCCTTTCTTGTTAGTTTATTCTTCAAGATGTGCTTGTAGAATTCCCTTATTGCTCAAAGGGATATTGTATTTAGAGGTGATATAATTCCACACTGTTTTAGAGTACCTGCAGAAAATGAGAATATGATCTGCGTATTCTTCTGTATTGTTGTAGAAACAACAATTGCCTTCCACAATCCCACAACATCTCTTGTTTAATTTATCGACTGTCAGGATGGATTTATGCATCATTGCGCAGATAAACATATGCACTTTTGGTGGTACAAACCTCACCCACACACATTTGTAAGGGAAATTGTTTGTAAGTTGTTGTTGTTGCTGCCAGGTATACCCTTTTTTGGCACTGAAAATGGAGCTTGAAAAATAAACTAGTTCATCCCAGCGTCTTTTATGTATGTGGGGTGGGGTGGGGTGGGGTGGGGTGGGGTGGGGGGGGGGGGGGTATCCTGACAGAAAGATAAAATCAATAAATTCATTCAACTACTCATAATTAGGCTGATATTTCAAGGTGATTTTCCATCTTTCATCTTCAATCAGATCAGACACCTTAGCATTCTTCTTAGCCAGTTTGAAAGCTTTTGGATGTGACGAATATAGAAGTGTGCTAGTTATCCACTTATCGAACCAGAATTTAGTTCCCCTTCCATCTTTAATGTTTATACTTGTGATTTTTTCCATAAGCCACTTCTCCTTCTGAATATACTTTCGAAAAAATCTTCCATGAGATAGTTTGAGCTCATTGGGCCAAATATCAGTGGGATAGCAAGTCTTGTATTGAATGACCTTCCTCCACATTGCATATTTTTCTTTGGAGTATCTCCAACTCTATTTGGATAGCAGGGATGCATTAACTTGTCTCATGTTTCTAACTGTCAAACCCCTCAACTTCTTAGTTTTGCATAATTTTTCCCATGCCACCCAACATATCTTCTTTTTGTCTGCAGTAGAACCCTGAACCCCAAAAAAAATCCTTCATAATCTTGAACATCTTCTTTTCCACACTGACAGGCATTCAAAAGTGTCATAAAATACGCTAGGAGACTTACAAGTCCAGTGTTTATTAGGGCCACTCTTGCAACTTTATTCATAAATCTTCTCTTCAATTTGGCAAGTTTCTTGTTGAACTTGTCAATGGTTGAATCCTATATACTTGTCTTCCTTGAAGTGGATCCAAGTGGGAAGTGAAGATAATTGAGAGTTAGCTTCTCTATTTTCCACTTTATAATTCTTACTAATTCTTACTAAATCTTTCACTTTGTAATCATCCCCGATGCTAATGATGGAACTTTTCTCCAATTTTACCTTAAGCCTTGTAATCGCTTCATACACATGGAGAATGAGCATCAAGTTTTCTATTTCCTCCTCCTTAGCATATAAGAAGATGAATGTATCATCTGAAAATTGTATATATGATACATTTACCTCTTCGTTTAGAGTAGAACCTGTAATTATATGAAGTTCCTCAGCTCTTTTCAGTAGTTAGTGAAAATTTCAGCAATTAGAAAAAATAAAAAGGGGGATAATGAGTCCCCTTGTCTTGGCCCCTTAAAGTGCTGAAATTTGCTAGTTGATGCCCCATTGACTAGAATATAGGGTTGAGAAGATGAAAGAGTCCAGGATATCCAGATTCTCTATTTTTCCCTAAAGCCTGCATCTTCGCGGTGCCCATTGACACTGTGAAAGGTCTTCTCAATGGCCATACACCGAATGTGATAGGTGTTTAGATAATTTGAGTACCATTATCTATTTTTTTTTCTTAGTTATTTCTTTTTTATTTTGTTATACTACGCTTGTTTTATAATTTGTTGGTATTTTGGAGTCATGTAATGTTAAAGACTATAAAAAAAAAACTCAATTCATTGCTTGAGAAGCTTAGATGTTGACGGTCTTGAAGTTAGTCAAGGTTATGAGTCACTGATGTGTCGGTGAATAAAAATTATTAAGGGAAGCCAGATTGGTTTATATGATCACCCAAGCATTTTTATTTAGGGAAGCCAGTTTACAAGTAGTTGATAAATGAAAACTCGAGAATTACTCAGGGAAGCCATATGATTACTATAAAGAATTCCTAAGGACATGCATGTCTCTAATAAGGGCCACCTTCTTCTTTTAAACCTAGAAACTAGGTCACGACCAGACATAATCAACTCTTCTTCTTTTGTTGCTCCGACCAATTGAACCAGTTTTCCTGCCATTTTTTCGTCACTGCCAACCATGGATCTGATTGCAGGGACATGGTGTTGTTTTTCGTTAATGATGATGATAGATGGGTTTTTGAGCTTGGAGTGTACAAGGGTTCAGAGAGGATTGAACAAACGGGAAGAGTTGTAAGAGTTTATTCTCAATTCGAGTTTGTTGTCGTGAAACAACAAAGAAGAATAAAGTAGGGAAGAATTGTGATGCTATGAGATGGAGCTATTAGTCGAATTATGGAAGGATGGGTTAGACATATAAGGAAAATTTGAACAACAATTGAAGTTGAAAAATCAACGAGATATCTTTGGAAAAGGGAAACTTTTATCAGAAATTTTTGAGATGAGTTTTGTATTGGAAAATCAGGGATGAAGTTTAGTTATTTCCAAGGTATGGGTAATCTATGTAGGTTTGGTTAGAATTCCATAAGAAACTAGTTACTTTTGGAAATTATTTATTACCGTAAAACAACAAGGGCTTGTGTCGTTTTCCGATGATGTTATGTGGTTTCCCTGTATTGAGTGGTTACTGATTGAAGTATTTTCAGAAGTTGAGATTGATTAGAAACTTAGGCTACTGTCAATGTGAAACTGTTGATGGTGGATTTTTTCCAAGGGCTATAATTATACAATTATCATATGTCCAAAGTAGTTAATATCGTGTATTGATCTTGTATCGGTGATGTGCGATACACCTAGACAAATGATTATATCGGATTATATAAAAGATACACAATTAACTTTGTAATTTTATAATTTATAGGTAGATGTGCGTTATGTTACTCAAATCAAAGTTTTAGTGAAAGGCATTTATAATGTAATAATATCAATTAAACTAGTTTCACTTGATAACCTAACATCCCCAAACATAGAATTTATATGGGAAGAATAATATATATATATATATATTATTTGAATCCTACCGATATTATCGAAATATTTATGTATAGCCGAAATTTTTCGTTTCGTCTAGGTTAAATGCCAATACACGATAAATTTTGATATTATCGGCCGATAAGACCGATATTAATCACATTGCATCAGCCTCACAACATAAATATAGAAATACCCGTGCATATTTCTGACTTCGTATCAAAATACGAGTTTCGTACTTCTACACATATTCCGCAAGAGAATTAAGAATGCAGTTCTCACAAATAGCTACAGACACTCTATATTGATCTCGTCGACTCTCTAAATATATATATTTATACCATATCGAACTAGTCTCAAGTCGCATAACTTCCACTGCTGAATTCCTTGAACTTGGTTCGGATGCGCATCAATGTTCAAATTCTTATTTGAACAACATTAATATACTATTATATACGCAATGGAGATAATATCCAAATGGTCATCTCCTAAATATATCCATAGCATGGTCTTTCTTGCGTGCGTCGCTGACTATTAAACTTACTATTTTTACTAATGTAGATGGTGAATTTTTAACAAGGGTCAGAATTATAAAATCGCCCTTCTGCCTAGTTGCAGAAACATAGAAGTATCCGTGCATATTGCGTACATATTTCTGACTACACATTAGAACACGAAATATTGTATTTCTTCCTATATTCCACACAAGAGTTAAGAATACAGTCTCTACAAATAGCTATAGGTGTTCTATATTGACCTTGTAGTCTAAATAATAAGTCTCAAGCTCCTATATGGATTACCACTAGTATAAAGCAACTTGAGTCAATAAATATTGTATTTCTGCTTATATATTACGCAAGCGAACTAAGAACACAGTCTCTAAGAACAACTACAAGCCTCGCAGCCTCCTCAATATTCATAATATTTACACCATATCGAACTAGTCTCAAGTCGTACAAATTTCACGCTGAATTCCTTGAACTTGCCTCGAGTGCGCATCGATGTTTCGATAACATTTATCAAATTCGGGAATAGCTAATGCTTAAATCCCAAAATACACTTTAGCTTAACGCTTCTTTCGCAATGAACTCTTCTCAAATTGCTCTTCTAAGCTGAAATAGGCTAGTTTAGCACTTTGCTAAAGATAAGCCACGAATTATGCGCCACTCGTCTTAGACGCGTCACAAACAAGAAGCAATGCCTTAAAAGATACTTTGATCCTCTAAGCTAGGATAACCCTAGCCTTTTCTCCTATCATCGCCAGGCTAGTACCAGCCACTTGGCTTAACACTATATTGGCGCTAGTTCCCCACTTTGGCGCATCACCTTGCGCTAAAAGTACTAACCTTAGCGCCAAAAGTGCCAACTTTCTTGGCCCAGCATCCTTGGATAGCGCGTCTCTACCTAATGCACCATTATCCTAGTGCATCCCTACCATGACGCGTACTTAACTAGCGCGTCTCTACCTAATGCACCATTAGCCTAGTGCATCCCTAGCATGATGCGTACTTAGCTAGCGCGTCTTGGCTAGCACGTCCCATGGACGTAGCGTCCCTAACTGATGCGACCTTATACTTAGCGCCCTTGGATGGCGCGTCCCTGACTTAACTCCCATGCATGGCACGTCCCTAGCTTTAGCACGTCCCATGGTCGTAGCGTCCTTAGCTAAAGCGCCATAAGCCTATGCGTCCCAGTTGATGCTTCTCTAGATGGCAAGCACGTCATCATGCCTGGATCGTCCCACCTAATGTGCTTTTTATCTTAGCGCCCTAACTGATGTGCTACCAAGCCATAGCGTCCCAAGCTAGCGCATTTCTAGCTGGTGCGTCCCTGGCTTAGCGTCTCTAGCAAGCACCTCCCTAGTCTGATGCGGCTTTGGCCAATGCACCCATGGACAATACATTATTGATCCAGCGTGTCCATGCTTAGTAACTTATCACAAGCGCACTGGAACTAACACTTTGCTGCTAACTATTATTGACCTTGCTAACTTCTTTGAGAAGTGCTAACTTCAGACGTCCTTGGCACTAGCTTTGTAACCGTAGCATAATTGACAGTTACTAGAAGTTATGCATATTGGACTTGCTCCTGAGACATCAACACATTAGATTTTATACTAAAAGAGCTAGCACATTACTATTTATGCTAAGTAGCTAGTACTAGCCTTGCTAGCTACTTCCTTCAGAAATATGCCATTCTTTTCAATATTGGTCTAATACCAAATCTTACATGGTTTTCTAACAAGTCTTCTTGCTTAAGAAGTCCTTTACAATATTTGGCCTCAAATTCCTCTCAGACTTATGCTAAGTCACTTCTGAGCTAATACTTAGCCATTAAATGTGTCATGTTACTCCTATCAAGTACATGACCACCGAACTTACCAGACTCGACACTAATCAGTCTGATTATCAATTCATTGAGTTGTGCAACTTGCTTCATTGACTTAGCAAGTCATTTGACTTGACTTAATCAAAATAATAATGGCTTATGACTCCACTATTTCCACGAGATACCAAATACAACACATGGGGGGATTCTCATTGGGGCATTGGTCTGGCGGTCTACGGCAATTGTGCGTTGTGGCAACACATCCACGAACAAGAAGGTAATAAGTAGTGCAACAGTTATAGAGCAGTTGAGAGGATGAGGAGTACTGGTCAGACAAGTCTTCCTTACTTTCCGAACACGACCCCACTACAATCTCCACAATTATAACTTCTCCAGTTTTCCCTAACTTCCACCACTTACGAGAAATCAGTGTGTCCTTTGAACTATAAAATACATAAGATGAGACAGAAGAAACTAAGATATACATAATTAACGATTCATCTCAGAGATAATCCTTTCTTCTTCACACACTGCAATTACTTATCACATTGATATTTCTCAACTTTATTTTCTTCCCTCTCTTAAGACCTACCCAATCTTCTTCACTTTTGTGATCGAAGGAGGACGTGAGCGACCATTTTTTGGTTAAGGATCGTCCCGTTCGAGTTTGATCTCTCGAACCTACTTGAAAGTAAGAGTTTACCGTATATTTGTTTTTACCCTAAAATATTTGGCGAACGCATCGGGAGATCAACCTCTCGATTACAAAAGCCAATTTTTTAGTTATTCAAAATGGTAGATCTTAGGTCAGGAGCAATTACAACCCCTATTTTTGGTTCAGATAGCAATGGTGGTGGTGATTCTGAAAAACACCACTCGTATTACTAATCCTCCTCACACCAATACTGCTACTGACATAAGTACCACACCTCCTCACGGTAACAAGACTGTTGAAGGCACTGAAAACTCAAACTCCGCTCAACATAGTTGATCTGAGTAAGAGACATGAAGTTTTTTCCAGAACACAGGTGGACATGGACACTTCTCACAAGGAGGTACTTGCTTGCCCCAAAACTTTGACGGAGCAACTCTCCCCAGAAAAAAGCCATCGTCTGATAGAGTAAATCAGGACCAACCTTACAGCAGCCACTGATGCTGAGAATTCCAAGACTCGAAAAGATAAAGAAGTCCTTATCATTACAGATCGTCCAGCAGCGAGAAGTCAACACTCCGATTTTGTCACCTGCGGAGATCTGGAGAGACTCCTACGAAATCATGGCAAGGAAGACTCACCCTCGATCCATCTGCACTAACCTCTTACCCTCTCGCCATCCAAAATATAATTTCACCAGGGGGATATATCACTCGCTATTCTTCATTTATAATGGGGGATAAAAAATGTTCAGATCTGAAAAGATTGTTCCAGATGAACGACGAATATCCTGGTGACTACAAAGGCCGATTCAAGGTCCAAAGGACGTAGAGATATTTGTTGGAAAAGTCGTATGGTCAGTAAGCACTACAACCTCCAATCATTCATGAGGTGCTGTCAGAACAAAGGGGTCAAGAGGGAGGCTTTATCTTAGTAAGCGTCACGAATTGAACGCTCTCTATCAGCCTCAACCCCAACTCCAGCCTTAGCACCATCCCATAGAAAACCTCTGCTCCACGTCCCAGATAAAACTCTACAACAACAAAAACAAAAGCCAAATCCAGCTATGACATTCTCAAATTTTCCCTTTCACTCTGGTACGAGTCCCTTCACTCAAGTACCACTCTCTTTCACTCCGTTATCATTCCCTTCCACTCTGGTACCAATCTTTTTACTTCGGTACTAGTCCCTTCAGCAAGGCGCTACCTACTTCATGCTCCCATGCGGCTCCCAGATGACGACAAATCCATGCAATGCCAAGATCAGAATTCTGAGGGGTAAACCAATGGAATGGTGAAACCCCCCATCACGTGAGTATGATTGCGTGTCGTAAGTGCAAAAAATTACTCAATATATTTCTCACTAATTAACTAGTAATATAGCGATAGTAAGGATCGTTCCACAGAGAGTTGTGTAATTGATATGTTATTTGGATTAGCAAAACTAAAATAAAGTAAAATACAAAAAGGGATTGGTTGTTTAATTACTAAGAATATAATAAAAAGATAATAAGAAAGAGACGATTAGGAAGTCCTTCGCCGTTACCAAACGTTGACTCGAGTAGTATACTTATTTATCTTTCGTTAGAATCATTCATCACCAACCGTAGAATAGCAGCTAGCGCAGTGCTATCCCCAAAACTCCTTGTAACATTGAATACTGAAGCGCTCGAACACTATATTCTATCCAACTGAGCCACCAAGTAGTAGCGCACTCAAGGTGTAACCCAATCGAATGCTTTAGGGTTTGTGAATTTAGGTTGATCCTAGCATCAGGACTCTTAGCGCAAGGTCCTGCTTACTAGTGTTGTCTTCACACATGATTACTCCATAAAATCCCTCTGCAAGGTCTCACGTTCTCTACTTGTGTAGGAGATGATCGAGAATTATGGATCGCTCAACTCTCTACTAGCATTAGAATGATCAATAGAATAATCCAATTGTACACTTGAACAATCTAGAGAATTAATCATAAACCCTAGGTTTAGTGAAAACAAACGATGATAATTAAAATTCCAAATAAACTTGTAGTACTAATAAAGCTTTATGCTTAAAACATTGAATTCATCCTTAATCAACAAAATGTTTAGCTACTCATATTACAAATAAAAAGAATGGTGATTTCCCCATAAAGGGGTAAACCATAGGTTTAGATGTGTAAGATGTAATATGAGAGATATATGAGAGATATGTATGTAGAGATATATATGTGTCTTTTTTATAGGTGTCCAAGTTGTAAAAGTCCCCTTACTCGAATCCCGGTCGAAATAGGTTTCCAAAACTCCAAAATATGCCAAAAATAGGTTTTCACACTCAGTTTCTCGATGGCTGACCCATCGAGAATTTATTTTTCTTCTGGATTTTATTTTCTCGACGGCTTAACCCATCGATAATTCTTCTTTTCTCGACGGCTTAACCCATTGAGAATTCTTCTTTTCTCGATGGGATGACCCATCGAGAATTTCCTGAACTTGCTTTTCTTATAACTTCTTCATATGAAGTCGAAATGACCTTATTCTTTCATTGTTGGCTTCTTTTCTTCTTTCTCTTCAATATGTTGATGAGAAATCCTGAATTTTGACAAGTTCCACTTGGTATTTGGCTCTTCTTCCTTTGTAGCAATTCTTTTCATGCACAATTTAACACTTTGTAGCTCCTTTTTGGATGATTCACCTAATAAAAGACATAAACTACAAAACGAACGTAATATACAATAATTCATAAGAAATCTAGCAAATACTAACATGAAATTGATACTCAAAATATGTAAAATATGCACTTATCAGAGTACTCTGGGAGGGTCCTACTGAAGAGGAATCAACGATCATACCTGCATTAGGATACTCAACTAGCACATCGCTACACTACCATTTTGACATCAACGTCAGTAGGAGCATCATCCTCAACAAGTACACAAAGGGGAGCTCACATATGGTTTTCAGTATGGGGAGGTACACTATACACATCAAAATCAACAATAACTCTTGTTCCTTCTCTAACAAGCCCATCTTTCTGATTTTGGTCATTCTGCCCCTAAAAGTAGAGAGGTTACTGGCATATTAGGTTAGAACATCTCAAACACAAAATTCATGAGCATAAACCATAAAACATGTTATGCATACTCATAAATGTTATATACATTCATTATAAAACAATATTTGAAGTGTTTCCTTATCCAAACCTATTACAAGATGTTTTACAAAAATCGCGTCAGAAGCCGTTTATACTGCCTCATAAAAACTCTGAATCTGGCGACAGTTGGTAAGGAATATTGGCATGATTCTTATGTCAAAAGTTCCGTATGGATGTCTAATACAACATACTAAAAGGTCGCATTAATCGGATAAACACGCTAAGAGTTATGGCCGAAACGGTGGGTGACATCACGTCTTAAAACTGTTAGAATTTTCCTGGATACTTCCTGAATTCTACTGTTGGATCGTTTTGACGCCCCAAACAAGCTCAAAACTTGGAAAAAAAAATTCCTAGTCCAACGTAGGAAATTCTTTTATAATAAGGATAGAATGGTCAATCATAAAAAATGGAGGTCGTATGAAGATTCTACAACGTTTTTCCCAAGCACTATACTTCTGAAATTTTCTAGTGGCGGGAATCTATAAAATTCTTTGTAAATTTGAGCATGGCTTATCTTATATGAGAATTTTGAAGAGTTCACATGTTCCACCATGATAATAAGGAGTAGAAACTTACTTTATATGGGTCCAAATCAACGGAGGAGTCTGGCGTTACTTCAATGCTTACTTCTCCATCGAAATCAGTAGATTCAGATTCTTCACAAAGTTCTTCAGTGTGGGGCGCTTCATTCAGCTCTTCATCCTCTATATCCAAGATGTCTCCCAAAGCCTCAGAAGTATCAACATGGAAGAATTATCCACCGTTCTTTTCTTACAGAGTGGGGATTGTCAAAAGCGACAGGAGTAATATCCACTTAAAGGGCGCATCACACACACCTGCTAAAAGAAATAAACCAATGAATCAAGTCATGATAGTCATGCTTTGAGTCAAGATTAAATAAGAATGGCTTTGCATCTCAATAGCCCAGAACTACAACAATGGCTTCAACTTCAATTCAGATACTCGTTCCATCCCCAGTGTTTCAACGACAACAGAGGATGGCTCCAACTTTCATGACTTCCCATGTTCTCTCAAATTCCTGGAAGTACGAACCTGTAACGACACTGTAAAATTTTCTTCTGCCAGGTAGAGGACTTAAGTGAGTTATACTTGGGGACTGACGATTCTCTCACTTCTGAAAGTTTAACACAATAAGAATCCTTCAATTAGAAGGTATGATCAGCAATGGTACTAGCCACAAGACCTCTCTACATCAGTACTCATACGACTAGGAAGCCTCATTTTCTGACCTGATCACATCAAGAACGGTAACTCCACTCATGTTGATGCTACTTACTTCAATCACATGGTTCTACTGTTGGAAACGTACCAGACTTGGAAACCACAATCATCTCCAACTCAAAAAAAACATTCAATGCCACAGTCGCCCCAGATTCAGGCTTCTCCTCTCAACTTCCAGAATTGGTTTACAAGCTGCTGGTCAGGGATCCATTGATATGCTCACCATAAAAATCTAAACACGCCATGCCTCCTCCAGCACCAGCTCGGTCTACTCCTCTATTCTTAGATGCTTCTATCAGTACCTCTTCAATTTACAAATTCGGAAATCGATGATAACTGGTAAAGAAAGGGTCAGAGCGTCCTTTACGAGAAGTGTTTGTCTATCTCTCTACTATGACATACCAGAAGGGCACATCAATCGAAGACATGAACTAAGAGATATGGCTCTTATAATAAATTATACAGGATCTGAAAATTCACACGGGATTACTAATCACAAATGTTTATACATGGTTGGATGACCTAGCAATCTCCAAATTGAGTGATTCTTTTTGCATATGATAGCTTGGTCTATTGGCTTCAAAATTTGGGGTCAAACGTCGAAATACGACATCATATGAAACTTCAACAACTTCTGAAGAGAATGATGTATAAACTAGGGTTTCAAACGTATTCAAAAGATTCAGCTTTATAGAGACCTCATCCGCCCGTGGACTTTCATCTTCTCAGACATACTATCACTTCAGGTCACACTATATCTCCCAATAATATATCACAACACTAGAAGACCCAGCAACCTTTCTTCAACAAGAGCACTGGAGTCCACCGCCAGCCTCACCTGCAGTTTTGATCTACCATCAGCTTCTTCTGCCGGTTTCCAATATTTCCAACTTTCCTGCTACTAGCTACAACTCAAGGCATCATCTCCGGGTGTCCTTTGTCTCACCTACTGACGCTATCACTAGCACTTGGTGTTGCATACTCAAAACCTAAGCAAGTACCGGAACCAACTACTTACTCACAAGAAAGTTTAAGTATAAGGCCTAACTCTGCATCAAAGACATTGCCCGGAGGAGACAAAGCTAACAATATTTCTTGATGGAAACATACATGAAGAATCGATCCATCTAACTTGATCCTCTATTTGAGATAAAACTGACCGGTTTCAAAAGAGAGAGAGAAAGCGTCGACCACATCCCCTCTACTCACGGGCAAGTTAGCATTCCTGACAAGAACATGGACATTCACTAATCCCAACCAGGGTTAACGCTAAGGGCCGTATATCTCAATCTAAGAAGAAGTATGATCAAAGTACATGTTCTTATACTTTTAAAGTTCTAATTATGAATATATATTTGTTATAAGCGTATTGTCACCATCTAATGCTTATTGCTCAACATTATTGTTCCTCACTAAACAGGGGACTTAATGTAGATGGTGAGTTTTTGACAAGGGTCGGAATTATAAAATCACCATTATGCCTAGTTGCAGGAACATAGAAGTATCCGCGCATATTGCGTACATATTTCTGACTTCACATCAGAACATGAAATATTGTATTTCTACCTATATTCCACAGGAGAATTAAGAATACAGTCTCTACAAATAGTTAAGGTGTTCTATATTGACCCTGTAGTTTAAAAAATAATTCTCAAGCTCCTAGATGGATTGTCCACTAGTATAGAGCAACTTGAGTCATGAAATACTGTATCTCTACTCATATATTCCGCAAGCGAATTAAGAATATAGTCTCTACGAACAATTACAGGCCTCGCAGCCTCCTCGATATTCATAATATTTATGCCATATCGAACTAGTCTCAAGTCGCATAAATTCCACACTTGAATTCCTTGAACTTTCCTCGAGTGCGCATCGATGTTTCGATAACATTTATCTAATTCAGGAATAACAAATGCTTAAACCCCATAATACACTTTAACTTAACGCTTTATTCGCAACAAACTCTTCTCAAATTGCTCTTCTGAGCTCAAATAGGCTACTTTAGCACTTTGCTTAAAGATAAGCCACGAATTATGCGCCACTTCTCTTGGACGCGTCACAAATAAGAAAAAAGTCCTCAAAAGACGCTTTGGGCCTCTGAACAAGGATAACACTAGCCTTTTCTCCTATCAGTGCCAGGTTAGCACCACCAGCTTGGGTTAGCACCACATTGGTGCTAGTTCCCCACCTTAGCGCTAACTTTCTTAGCGTATCACCTTAGCGCCAAAAGCGAAAACTTTCTTGGTCTAGCATCCTTGCTAGCAAGGCCTTGGCTAGCATGTCTCTACCTGATGGGCCATTAGCCTAGTGAGCCCCTAGCCTGATGCATACTTAGCTAACATGTCTTCGCTAGCACATCCCATGGCCGTAGCATCCCTACCTGATGCGGCCTTAGACTTAGAGCCCTTGGCTGGCGCGTCCCTGACTTAGCTCCCATGCCTGGAACGTCCCTATCTTTAGCACGTCCCATGTCTGTAGCGTCCTTAGATAAAGCGCCATAAGCCTATGCGTCCCAGCTGATGCTTTTCTGGCTGGCAAACACGTCACCATGCCTGGAGCGTCCCACCTGATGCGTTCTTTAGCTTAGCGCCTAGATGATACGCTACCAAGCCTTAGCGTCCCAAGCTAGCGTGTCTCTAGATGGTGCGTCCCTGGCTTAGCGTCTCTAGCAAGTTCATCCCTAGTCTGATGCGGCTTTGACCAATACACCTATGGCCAATGCACCCATGGACAATACATCATTGATCTAGCGCGTCCATGCTTAGTAACTTATAACAAGTGCCCTAGCACTAACACTTTGGTGCTAACTATTATTGACCTAGCTAACTTCTTTGAGGAGTGCTAACTTCAGACGTCCTTGGAACTAGCTTTGTAACCGTAGCATAATTGACATTTACTAGAAACTATGCATATTGGCTTTGCTCCTGAGACGTCAGCACATTAGCTTTTATACTAAAAGAGCTAGCACATTACTATTTATGCTAAGTAGCTAGTAGTACTAGCCTTGATAGCTACTTCCTTCAGAAATATGCCATTCTTTTCAATATTGGTCTAATACCAAATCTTACATGGTTTTCTAACAAGTCTTCTTGCTTAAGAAGCCCTCTACAATATTTGGCCTCAAATGCCTCTCAAACTTATGCTAAGTTACTTTTGAGCTAATACTTAGCCATTAAATGTGCCATGTTACTCCTAAGCAAGTACATGACCACCGAACTTACCAGACTCGACACTAATCAGTCTGATTATGAATTCAGTGAGTTGCGCAGCTTGCCTCACTGACTTAGCAAGTTATTTGACTTGACTTAATCAAAACAATAGTGGATTATGATTCCACTATTTTCACGAGATATCAAATACAACACATGGGGGGATTCTCATTGGGGCATTGGTCTGGCGGTCTACGGTAATCGTGCGTTGTGGCAACACATCCACGAACAAGAAGGTAACAAGTAGTGCGACGGTTATAGAGAAGTTGAGAGGATGAGGAGTACTGGTCAGACAGGTCTTCCTTACTTTCCGCACACGACCCCACTACAATCTCCACAATCATCACTTCTCCACCTTTCCCTAACTTTCACCATTTACGAGAAATCAGTTTTGTCTCCTTTGAACTATAAGTAGATGATTATCTTCTCTTTGAAGAAGGAAGAACGAGATAGAAGAAACTAAGATATACATAATTAACGATTTATTTCAGAGATAATCCTTTATTCTTCACACACTGAAATTACTTATCACTCAACCTTTTTTGCTTCCCTCTCCTAAGACCTACCCAATCTTCTTTACCTTTGTGATCGAAATAGGACGTGAACGGCCATTTCTTGGTTCAGGCTCGTCCTGTTCGAGCTTGATCTCTCGAACCTACTTGAAATTACGATTTTACCGTATATTTTTTTTACCGTAAAACAACTAGACTTGATACTAATCATTCTACTTGACCTCTTAGTGGATTGATCAACTTGACCACTAATTTAGCAGTTTATAGTCCTGACTTAAACAAAATAACAGTAGCCCATGACTTTATTATTATTTTTCATCACACAGTGATTTCTCAACCTTTTCTGTTTCCCTTCCCTAAGATCAACCCATCATCTCCACCATTATGACCAAAGCAAAACGTGAACAGCTATTTCTTGGTTTAGGATCGTCTTGTACGATTTTGATCTATCAAACCTAGATAAAGTACAATTTTTAGTACTTTTTTTTCTCCCTAAAACAATTGGCGACCACAACGGGAGATTAACCTCTCGATTAGAAAGTTAATCTTTCAATTATCAAAAATGGTGGATCTTAGTTCAGGATCAGTAACTACTCCTAACCCCAGTTTTTAGGTAAAGACGCAAGCAAACATGGACACCACTCAAAAAGAGGTGTTCACTTATCTCAAGACCCGAATGGAACAGCACTCCCAAGGCAACGTCATCGCCAGAGGGAACAAACTAGAAATGTTATTGCATCGACTACTGATGTTGGTACCTCGGGAAATCAAGGGGCTGATGAAGTTCACATCCTCATAAATCGACTACCAACAAGGATTCCACATCCCAACTTTGTCACCCGCGAGGATCTAGAGACGCTCCTGTGAAATCATGGAAGGAAGACTCATCCTCATATCATCAACACCAGTTTTCTTACCCACTCGATATCTAAAGGATCCCACTGCCGAGAGGATACTCTGCTTCTATTTTTTCACTGTACGATGGGACCGGAAACGCCAAAGAGCATGTCTCCAGATTTTTGGAGTCTCTAGGAGAACACGAATACAATCATGTGTTGCGTCTCAAGGAATTATCAAAATTCCTCATCGGAAGAGCGTACACCTGGTACAACAACATTACTCCCAACAACATCTCCAGTTAGAGAGATATGGTCAATCTCTTTTTAAAATATTTATTCATCTCCGAAAAATCACTCTGCCAGATCTAGGGACAATGTTGCAGAGGAATAATGAGCACCCCAACGACTACGTGAAGAGATTTAGAAATCAGGCTCCTGAATGTCATGATCTAAACGTGACATAGCTTCAATTGTTGGAACTCTGCATTAATGATATGATTCCTTTCTATCGTGCTCTCTTATAAAATTTACGATTTCAAACTTCCTATGAGTTACACGATGTCGTGAAACGGTCGACAATGAGGGAGTCAAGAGAAAAGCTTCGTCTCAGCAGGAGTCATAAACCAACCGCTTCTTGTCGGCTCCAGCCCCATGCTAAAGGTCATCCCCATTCACGGGCCTAGCCAAAACTCTATGACAACAACAACAATAATCACATAAAGAAAGGTGAAGCCGAGTATAATATTTCCAGATTTTCCTCTCCAATGGAAGAGGTACTTGAGTTGTTAGAAGTCTGGATACAAGACGGCGTCATCCAGTTACCACATGTACGAGGACCACCGACGGCCCAGGAAATGTCAGATCCAAAATATTGTCACTTCCATCGGTTCATCAATCATCCAACCAGTGAATGCAATAGCCTGAAACGTATCTTCAGGGAAAATAAAGAATTAGGTAAACTACATATAGGAACTAAAGGTAGGGGTGTAAATTGGGCCAGGCCAGGCTGTCTGGCCTGTTTTCTATCTCAGGCCAGTCCGGACGGGCTTGAAGTTAAGCTACCCAAAAGACCTGCCAGGCTGGGCAACAACACTAGTTTTGAAGCCCAAAACCTGCCCAAAGCCCAAAATGTTAAACAGGCCAGGCCAAGCAGGCCGGACATGCCACCTTTTTCCTGTCTGACATTTGATTACTGAGATTCATATTCATGTTTGAAAAACAACATAACTAACCAAGTTCACTTTCGAACGTCAAAAAATGTATTGAAACTAATACTCAATAATTTTAGAGGATGCACAAAAAGGAAAAACAAAAGAAATATAAAATTCTTATCAAAAGTATAACTAAAATTCTACGAAAATTGTTTGTTCTTAATTAGAAAATACTATTCCATGATCTCCCTGGCTTACTCCTTTACCAACGTAGATTAAAAGGAGAGCAAGATTAGAGAGTTATACCGTGAAATCATATTACAAGTAAAGAAAAATATGTTTTGGGTACCAGGCCGGGCTGCACGGGCGGGTACCAGGTCGGGCAGTAAAAAGAAGTGAAAGCCTGAGCCCACCCAAGTTAACTAAACAGGCCAGGCCATGCGGCTCATGATGGGTTGTAACAAGCTTTGGGATTAAACGGGTACAGGCAGGCTAGGTATTTTCGGGTAAAATTTACACCCCTGACTAAAGGTGTCAACAAGAATCCTTTTCCTGTTAGAAGATTCACTCTCTCTAGAGAGTCTGTCATCTGAAAAGTTCAATCTTTGATGGAGTATATGTGCGAACTTCTCTACCTCTCTAAGACGCAATGGAAGGATATCTTCACTTCCCCCAATCGTGTCGTATTCGGCAAACGCTTACTCTTTGTTGAAGATACTCATGTTCAATTCAAGGCTCCTTTGGAGAACATGGTCGACATAGATACGTAACTCTTGAAATAAAGATGGGTGACGCTCAGAAAAATGCAAAGTTGTACATCGTTAGAGAAGATCCAGACGATGACATGATTCTGGGGCGCCCATGGATTCACAACAAAAATATGGGTTCCTTGGCATCGTTAAATCTTGGGGAATCATACAAGACTTTGGGATTCGACAAAGTAATTTTTATTCAGCAACTCTCTTAGCAACCACAGTCAAGGCTTTGGGACTCGATCTAGATAACAACCCAACTATGATTAGACGATGTGAATGGGAATCTGATCCATTTTAATATTTTACCAAATGGATAAGAATTGCCTTTGCCGAGAGTAAGAAGACTAGTAGATTATTCATGATTCATGTGATTTCCAACAATATGAAGGAATGTCATGGACGATTCCCAATTATTTTAAGGAAATGTTGTATGGATGAAACATCGAAGCCTAGTCTCTTTCAAGTAGGGGACACGGTTCTAAAAATTACTAAGGATGCACGGTTTTTTGCTTCAGTTCCTCCATCCACTTAAGAATAGCCTTATGTAATCACTGAAACTATACTAGAAGGTTATTACAATCTCATCGGCTAGGACAAGCTAAAAGGAGTAGTGATAAACGGCAAGTGGCTCAAGGATCTCAATGCTTAAACACTCTCTCTCACTACTTCTCAATATTTCTCTATTTTCATACAATATTTATAATTGCTCCAAAATTATTGTAGGATTACCCACCGTGATATTTCCATTGGAAGAATCTATTTACATTGAGGACAATACAGAGTTTAAGTGTGGATGAATAGTTAAGCATATGGAATTTTTAGTATTCACTTTCATAGATAGAATTTTTTCTTCTTGTAAATTTTTTGCATAAAACTCCAACTTTAGAAATTTTAGAGTCACATAGTATACATTTATCTAAGTTTAGATATGGAATTCTTACCAAATAATTGAACTTAGAATTGCCAGAGAAATTACATTCGGTATTCTTAGTCTTTGAGAGTAAACGTGATAAACTTAACCATGCCGATGGCAATTAGGTGCATAAGTTATGTAGTATTAGAGAATTAATCAATCATTAGTGGAGACTAACCTATAAGTGTGGCACATAACCTTTCAATCATTCGTTTAGATTGGTTCATCTGCGCTAACTCCAAGTAGAATGATGAGCTACTCAAACTCGCACCCTTTCAACACTATTTGATCTCTGGAGGACTCATTTTGTCAATCATGAGGGTGACACCATAATTATGAATTAACCTCATTTTTATAGTCTGAATTGCAGGAATCACTACTCTCGAATCAGTCATCAATAGAAACTTTTCATCATCAACAAGTGGAAGAAATTATAAATTTTGAAGAAATTTGAAGATGCCAATGGTACAAGCAACAAAAAAAAGAAAAAAAAAGGCTATATATAAGGTGAAGAATACAAGTACATGAAAAAGCAAAGTGAATTTTGTGAATGTTAGGTACAAGAAAATACCAAAGTATGAAGAATCAAGTGTTAAAGTCTATTTCCTACGGCCTTGTCATTTCATATCGTATTTAATCGTGTCTTGTAATTAAAAAAAATTGTTATTGTATTCGTTCATTTATATTCATATTCATTCATCAAGGCCGTGAGAAGAAGAAATCTAAAAAGAAGTTTCAAGACAACAACAAATTGAAGAGTACATGCATGGTTGTTTTGGGGTGAAAACAAATATATTTCGGAAGTACTTAGATTCAATAGATCAAACTGTACAACACACGCCTAAACCAAGAAATAGTCGTTCGAGAATTGTTTCGGTCACAAAGGAGGAGAAGGTTTGGTCTTAGGGAGGGAAGCGGAGAAAGTATAGAGATAAATGAGGATAATTATTTTTAGTAAGGTGTGTTTGAACTGTTGTATGAAGAGAATTTATCTGTATTAGAACTGAGAGAAAACTTCTGTATAATTAAAGTCAGATTATCTTGCGTAATTCTGAGATATTCAATGAATAGGTTGAGTAACCTATTTATAAAAGTGGTAGTTAAACACTTTGATCTCGTAAGAGGTAGAAGTTATAGAAGAGTGAGAGAGTAGAGACTATAGAGAACACGGTGAATTCAAGTCTGCAATGTCAGGGGGGACATGCAGTTGCATGCACACTACTCCATTTACTCCTTCAACTGCTTACGCAAATTAATTATTTTCTCGTCGTGAGTGTATTGCTACACCGCACTCGTTGTAATCTATTAGACCAAAACCCTAGTAAATATCCCCCATGTGATATGATTGATGTCTCGTAGATAAATTGTAGATTTAAGTATCTCTATTTTATTAGGTCTATCAAATTATCGGAATGAATCCCTTAACTTAAATTTCATGATTTAATTTCTCCACCATAAGATGTAAATAGATGGATGATTAATTATACTTCCCTTGTTTTAAAAAATCTCATATTAATCTTGACCATCCATCCAGTTACATCTGATGGTGAAAAAATTAGGTAAAAAATGAAATCATGAAATAAGTCAATGGGTCTGCTCCTTTAAATTATAGACTTATAACTTATTTGGTTAATTAGTTGACCTAGCTAGGCTGGTGGATATCAGTTCGACTGCATTGGTGAGTCTAGCATGCTTCACATTAGTGAGTTAGTAGGTCTAGCACATAGTGTTTGTTGAGACAAGTTGGTGCTGCTTAATAGGGCTACACATGGTTCGATTCGGTAGGTTATTGATAAAACCAACAACAACAAAATAAAACGAAACCGAAGTACTTGGTTTTCTAGTTTTGAAAACCGATGATAACAAAATGGCCGGTTTTAGTAAACCGACAAAGCATTATTTTTTTATCTTCAAAGACTCGGATCATTATTTTTTTTTATCTTTAAAGACTCTTATGATTCTGGTAGTTTATGAAATCAAACTCCAATTCAATATGTATAACAACAAAACACATAAGAACATCATTTACTGTAAGTCTGCAACAACAATTGCTCAACCATAATTTGCAAAAACAACAAGAATTATAGGAACAAGACTAATAATTGCTCAACTACAATTCGTTCTACTCTAATCTGCAATTCTGCCTCAAAAAAATTAAGTTTTGTCACTGAATTGATCTCATCCATACCATTATCTTGTTACTTACCAATTTCCAACTGAACACCCATATACATATATTAGCTTACCCTAACTAAAGCATCATCCCTATTATAACACCCTCATTCCCCAACTCCAAGTTACCTCAACTGATGTACATGTTTAGGAAATGGAACAACACCCAATAACAAATATTGCAATCTGAAACACAAACACACATACAAACTTATATCAAAATTCTGCCCTAATCAAACCCTTTAAATAGTACAAACTCAAAATTTGCAAACTGAAATCAAATACTAATCAGAAAAGAAATCAGAGTATGAAACTTAAAATAAAGAACAAGGCCTAGTAAAATGCAATCAAACCCTAGCACCTACTCCAACTAAATCTATCTTACCACCAGTGATTAAGAGACTCTTAGCTTCTCTTTTGGCCAGTACAATCTCCCCAACCAGAATTCAGATCTTTATATGAGTATTGATAGAAAAAATTTGAAGAGGTTTAGCAGAAATTAGAACATCAAACGAAAGAAGAAGATGGTGGTGAATCTAGTGATAGTCCTGATAGAGTGGTGGCGTTGTGACTATGTGAGGAAGAAGAAGAAGAGAAGAACTAAGTTACAGTCGAAATAAGAGAAGAACTGGAAGAGTTTTAGGTTAAGTTAGATTTTTATACTAAGATCGACGGTTATTATTCACTTAAATCCTATGGTCAAAGATTAATCGGTTAACGATGGTTTTCGGTTAGGTTTTCGGTATGAACCTTAACCGAAACCGATCAATATGCCGATTTTCACCGTTGGGGTTCGGTTTAAAATCATCGACAGTGGTCTCAGTTCACGGTTTTGGTTCGGTTTTGTGCAGGCCTAATGCTTAGTATATCATTCTGGACATAGAAAGTTTGATAAAGGCTTAGTATTAACAGTATTTGTATAATATTGTGTCAGCTGAGACAACAATAGTATTTGAATCAACTCATTGAATTGATAGATGTAGGTATAATGAACTCATTAGATTTAGTAGAAACCAATTAGCATATATATATAATTTTATTTTATTTTATGAAATTTGATGTGTCAAGTATTGATGGAAATTCATATATTTATTAGTTAGAATAAATTCTAATGACAACAAAATTATAAAATATTTAGTCTTCATCAATCCATTATAAAATACTCCTTACGTCCCAACAAAAGAGATACTATTACTTTTTTTTATTTTATCCTAATAATAAGTTAAATTAAAAAAGTGATAGTATCTCTTTTGTTAGAACGAAGGTAATAACTAATTTAGGGAGTAAGGTAGAGCGACTGAATATGATATCAAAATTGGCATGGAGACTAGCAACAGAGCCAGACTCTCTATGAGCATCTCTTTTAAAATCTAAATATTTTCTAAACTCCTTTGTCTTTCATATAAAAAAACATTATAATGAATCTTGGATCTAAAAATGTATTTTGCAAGGTTTATCACTAATCCACAGATATAGTTATTGGGAGGTAGGTGATGAAGTTAACATAGATATATGGTTAGATAATTGGATACCAGGCTTGGAAACAAGCTTGATTTCATATTTTGGAGAAAGAACAAACTCTTTAACACTTGTGACAAGAGTTATTAAACTCATCCTCTAAGAAGTGGAACTCAGAAAAAGTTAGAGATAACTTTGTTACAATAATAGCTGATAAAATTCTAGGTATAAGAATCTTTACAAACAAAGATAGAAAATTGAAAAAAGATAAGTTAAGATGGTTACTGACTCATAATGGGGAATTTTGTCTTAAATCTTTATACACCAAGCTTCAAACTACTACAGATGTTCATCTTATAAATACCACAGAAAAAATTTAGAAGTCTTTCTAGAGGTTAGAAATATCATAAAGGATAAAAAAAATTGTTTGGAAATGCATTCATAATGCATTACTAGTCAGACATAAATTAGGACAATTTTTAGAGGGCATTGAACTTAACTGTGTATTTTGTAATAATCATGTAGAATCTATGACACATTTTCTCTTTGACTGCCATTATGCAAAGTCTCTATGGATGTTACCATCACAAACAGGCTTAAAGTTTATTCCTTCTACAGAAAACCAATTTGTGGATTTGTATAATAACTGGATTGCGGGAAACAGTGATAACTAAATTATTAAAGTAGTAGCAACAAGGTGTTGGTTCATATGGAAGGAAAGGTGCCTACGAGTATTTCAGGAAAAAACTACCACCAGTCTACAAACATCAATAGCAGTACAAAGGCATCTGATATTCTGAACTATTAAGAATATGGAAACTGCAATAATATCTCCTCATTCTATATTAAACAAGGGACGGAAATCCCCACAAACTAACCATATTAAAATGAATTTTGATACATCTTGGGTAGATGCTAAACATAAAGGAGGTTATGGGCTAATAATTCGAAATTGTGCATGTGAGGTTATCTCAGCTAGATCTGGGACTATCTATGGACACTGCCCGAAAGAGGCAGAAGCATTGAGTTTACTTGAAGCTGCATAATGGGCAAGAGAAATGGAGTGTAGCAGTTTCACAATTGAATGGGATTGCAAGAGAGTAATTGATTTTGCTCAGAATCAAAGGAATTGAATGAACTGGAGACACCAATCAATCATTTCTGAGGCCATGAAGATTTTAAAGGAGTACAATAACTTTTTGGGTTTTAAATTTACTTTCGGAAAAGGAAATCAGACTGCAGATGCGCTTACAAAAAAGGCGCGAAAAAGTGGAAATTTAAAACAACAATGAAGCATTATGCCTAATTTCCTTCTATCTTTTTTTAGTTTTAGATAAGTTATGTTTAAATTTAGATTATGTTCATGTATGTAATACTATCGATTCAGTTACAATAGCTTATTGAGGATACTCATATTCAAGGTAAATATGTCGGAATAGGGGCAACCAACAGGCGGGAAGACATTATGTAAAAGGTTTCCACTATCTTTTTTAGTATAAAATGACTTACTTATAAAAAAAATATATATAAATATATTGATATTTTTTTCATTGAGGTATGCTTTGATTTAGTTTGTTTGAACGGGATGATGTTGTTTACTTTTTATGAATTAAACTTATTAATAAATTTTTGAATACTAATTAAAAATCAAAGCTATAAAAAAAGGAGGATCCGTGACAATCTTATATACACACTATCTTATGAGATTTGTGCCGATTTTTCTATAAATCTCAAACGATAATGAATTTGAAACTAATATTTTTGTGGTGTGTTCTTCTTATAAAACTCTACACACCTACCAAAAATGAAGATAATCCGAGATACCGAACCTTACCATCTATCAATCTTAATTTTCAACGGTTGATTTTCAAAGTGGTAGATGGCAATATTATATGTCTCATATTGTACTCATTTTTTATGGGAATGTAGAGTTTTATAAGAAAAACGTTTCACCAAAATATTAGCTTCAAATTCATTATTGTTTGAACAGTATAGAAAAATTGACACAAATCTTATAAGATAGTGTGTATATAAGATTGTCACGGACCCTCCTACATAAAAAAACAAAAACAACCGAAAAAACCAAAAAATATTTAAATTTTGAAGTTACAAGAAAAAAAAAACAAAAACCACCCGACGGTTTTGGTTGCTAATATTATAAACAGAGCATGGTCCGGTTTAGTTTTGGGTTTTCCATAAGAAATATTGGTTCTGTTATAGGGTTTGGCACAAAGCCAAGCCAATTCGAAGCATGGGCAGCCTTGCCAACCATACACGGCTCACTTTACAACTAAAAATTACATTAGCGCTTTTTATGTATTCTCTATACTTACTACAAGACAATTCCAAAACAAAGCCAAACAAGGTACAGAGATAGAGAAGCAGTCTGACTTGAAGCCTGATATTGTTCTGAAGCCAAACAGGGTACAGAGATAGAGAAGCAGTCTAACTTGAAGCCTGATATTGTTCTGATCTGACGTGCTTAGATCAAGAAAGATGCTTTTGTTTTATATACATCACAAGATGGTTTAGTTTTGTAGCCAAGCCTAAATTAGATGTTCTTGTATCTAGTGACTAAAATCATAAACCTTCTTGTATCTAGTGACTAAAATCATAAACCTTCGTATTAAAGACGGGTCATCAACAATATATTACATATATATACTGTAACCTTCTTAGTTACAGTATTTAAACAAACCAATATCCAATCCAATCACTCAACTGTAGCTGGATTGGATAAAAGCTTGACAGACCTGACTAAATTGGATCTGATGCTGGATTAGACAACTACTGGGGTGACCTAAGCGAAGAAAAGAGAAACAAAATGTAAAAGCAAAATGACATAAAGCTCAGCTTTGTTCCTTGTCCTCCGGTGCTTGCACATTGCCACGTCCACCTCGGCCTCGAGCACGCGCGCCACGACCACGGACAGTTGAGATGGTCTGAAATACAGAAAATCTTTTTAGATTTTAAACAAAAGAGGAATGAACTTGAGCTGATTGAAAGACATTATTCAAGATAGTTTGCATGTTAGGTTCAATAAATTTTATTTAATATTGATCGATTAGGTTCAACAAATTACCCTGCCAGCAGTAATCACTGCTATGCCACGACCTCTAGTCAAGGGAGGAGCCATGGCTTCCACGACTCCAGCCTGTCTTAGCCTAGCTCCACGTCTAGCTCTCTCATTCATGTTAATGATTCTAGCCGAGCTATTCCCAGACCCACCTGGTAAATCCTCCTTTCCACCTTCAGGCTTCGGCGAGACAGACCCACCTGGTAAATCTTCCTTTCCACCTTCAGCCTTCGGTGAGACATTAGCGTTACCTTGTTTTGGATCGCCTAGGTTAGCAGTTGGGGAAGAGGAAGAGGTCACAGCCCCACCTGCTCCAAAAGAACCTTTAGGGCTCTGCTCGATATCATCAACAGCACCTTCCTCGTCATTACCGCTGTTAGACTTATCATTATCTTCAGCGGTGTCTTCCATTAACTCACCCATTTCATTCTTCTCAGCCAATAAAATTTCTGGGGAAACAGCCTCGGGAACGACCTCAGTTGTAGGTACAGCCTCCTCATCCTCTACGCCAGGAACTATCACAGGTTCGGCCAAATTCTCTTCTGCCTCGAAAATCATATCCAAACCACCATCATTCTGGGGGTCAGCAAAATCAGAAGGCAACTCCCCCTCCTCTCTATCATTTTCAACTTCTGCGGCAATAGGCTGCTGCTGAGGATCTTGCTCATCGCCATCCCTCATACTTTCTTCAATATCCTCCTCTGTCTCTTTAACCTGATCATCCATCAGCAACTCTTCTGACAAAGGATTTATCTCGTTCTGAGATTCACCATCTAACAATGAATCCTTTACCTCTTCAGGAGCTGATTGTTCAATGGTAGCATCTCCGTAGTCCCTTTTAGAATCAATTGTCTCTTCGCCTGCAGCTGGCACAATGTCATCCTTTTCAGGATCAACAGGCTCTTCACAAGCAGCATCAGCAGCATCAGCAGCATCATCAGTTTTAGTATCAATTCTCTTTTCGTTTTCGGCTATGGTCTCAGGGAGACGATCAAAAACTTTTGACTTCTTCGGCATAGAGGAACCAGGCTCCTCTTCAATGTTACCCTCATCTGGTGTTCCAGAGGAGGCCAATGAAGCTGGCCGCTTGCGAACTAAAGTTTGAGTGGTGATGACAGAGCCTAAATTTGCTTCAGGCTCACTATCATGTGAAGGCCCAACTACTTTTGAATCAGCTAGATTAGAGGACCCTTCAACCTCGGACATCTCAACATCACCGCTAGCCCCCTCTGGACGTGCAAGACGAGGTCGAACCAGCCTTCTTGCCATTTTACGGGCTTCAATGTTGGGTTTGGAGATGGGTCTTTTATCCCTATCATCTACTGGTCTAGTTTGTGAAGGCACTGCAGCTGTTTCTGCTCCAGTGGGGGCATTCATAGCCTGAGGATTAACTTGCCTACCAGCTACCATTGATTAAATAAACCATAATAAATAAAATAACATTAACACAAAAACATAAATGAAAGATATACTGCTGATAGAGTCCTGCTTCCAACAAACATGCCTGGCAGGAGCTTCAGCTCATGGCAATTGAAATTTTCACCAGAGAAGATGCCATAATTACCCAATCGCTGTTAGGGCACAAAAATACCTGGAGAAGTTGTCACAGGTGGCACATCCACAGCAGGAGCCTCGTTAATAAGCAAATCAACTCCAACCTCTAAGTTCTCCACAGCTGCTTGATAAGAAGCCATGTGGTCATCCAAGACATTCTCCAGGGGGAGTTGAGACGCCGAAATTGTGGTGCTCTGAAGTTTATTAACGAGAAATCAATAAATGAACTTGTTCTATAAAAATAGAACTGCAGCTGTTACTTAATATAAAATGACTATAGTGTAAGGAAGCAAAATGAGTTAGTTGACATGGTAAAACAACTAACTGATAATTTTCAGCAGGTTAAATCACATTAGTTGAGAAACAACTAACATTAAAACCTTCAAACAGAACTTTCTAAATAAAAGAATGAGATAATATACCTCTTGAAGTTGTTCTTTAGCTCTTTTATACTTCTCAAGCTCATCAACCAATTTTTTTTTCTCCTACAGTAGCAAATAATGAGTGTCAATAACCAAGAGGAAAGATAAATACTCACTAAAATAACAAAATGTGGACGAATGATGATTCAGTGAGCATCATGATGTTGCTCCACAGTATAAAAATGTAGTACACAGACAAGTAGTGCTTCCATCAAAGTAAGCAAAAATTGAGAAGAAATAGAAGGTAATTAACCTGAGCAACATTTTTAACAAGATTTTCAACCGCCTTCTCAGTCCTGACACGCTTTGTTTTCTCTTTCCTCACTTCCTCTCTTTCCTTGTCCAGAGTAGACATAAGTATCTACGAGGTAGTTCAGGTAATTTCGAAGCGATAAGTAGGGAAAGAACAAAATATGCAAATAAAGAAAAGTAAGCAGGTAAACTGTTACTAAAACCTGTATCTTCATTTCCTTTTCTTTCATTGCTTTATCATTAGCAGAATCCATCACAGGTCTCTTCCCTATAAAATATTATTCTATCAGCAGATTTAACAGTTTAATACAGGACATTATGCTATCAAGCATCAGAAGACAAAATACCTTGCTTAGAGTCTTCCAACTGTTTCAAAAGTGATTGTCTCTCATTAATCAACTCCTCCTTCTCTTTTATCAAGGCATCGATAGGTCTCTTCCCTATAAAATATAATTCCACTATCAGCAAAATTTCGACAGTTAAAGAGATCAAATTATCAAGTATCAGAGGACAAAATACCTTGTTTAGAGTCTTCCAACTGTTTCAAAAGAGATTGCTTCTCTTTAATCAATTCCTCCTTTTCTTTTGTCAAGGCTTCGTTCCTCTTCTGTAGATCATGAATGAGATACAAATGATCTAAAATTATATGGTGGCTTTTTAATATAAACTCAAAATACATTCCAGACAATGGAAATTTTGCACCTTGTGGGCGCCATACAATCTCCTGAGCTTGTCATATTCAGATTTCAGCTTGTCAAGTTCCATTCTAAGTTTGGTCTGCATGAGAAATTCGGGTTATAATAAGGTTAAGATTTCTTTGAAGAGCCTAACAAATAAACCCCACATAATAGTTTTATGATATGTAATTGCTGACGGAAGTAGATTGTGAGTACCTCAATCTGAAGACTATCATTAGTTCTCGTCTCCTTTTCATTTAGTTCAGATCTGCTGTTTGCCAAGTCATGTTCCAACCGAGTTATGGTCTCTTGCTTTTCAGCAACAAGCCTTTTACTTTCCACCAGCTCTGCTTCTTTCTCTCTTAGTTTTACCTGGACCACCATTAGATTTAGAAGTATACAACAGACGGATTATGTTTCATAGGTTGAGCAACATAATTCTTTCATGGTAAGACAACAATGTAAAGAGATTATTGTGAAAACAAACCTGGATATGGAATACAACAGATGATTTGTATCACATCAAATATAGAAGGTACTAGCTATACATTTTATTGAGTTCAAGACACCATTTAATCCAAAAAAATTATAATTTCAGCCCCTTCCCATCTATTTTCTCCGGTGACATGATTTAACATAAGCTCAAGGAGGACCTGAACCTATCTAATGTACGCAATTTTGATCTGTATTCAGATATGGTAATACAGTGGACAGAATATGCTAGTGATTCAAGGAAAACAAATTTGAAATTACAGAACTAATAATAATTCTATAAGTGACAAATATTCTCAAACCAAAGTCACTGGTGGAAAACTTAATTACCTGAATCTTCTGAAAGCCATCCTTCGCCCGATCGTAATCCTCCAAATCAATATTCTTCCCCTTCTCGAGTAGCTAACCATAGAGGAAAAAATAATAATTTAAAAAAGAAAAGAAATTCAGATGAAGTTCAACCAAATGCCGTAGAGCAGTTATATTTACCTCCAAAAGCCGCTTCTCCAAGTTAGCTTTCTCTATCTTTTGCATTTCAATTTCTTTCTGATTTGACTCCACTGTAATTTGCTTCTCCCTCAGCAGGGTTTCCAGATGTTCAGCCTCTATCCTAGCCTTTTGAGTTATTTCACGCAATTTCTGTTTGCACAAGTAATGTATTGAATAGCGATAAAATGGATTAGTCTCTAACAAAAACGACTGCACCACATTTAATCACAAGTCAAGTTTCTCCATGCCAACCTGACATTCCTCAAAGTTGTTCTTGTTTTCCTCTCTAAGTTGAATATTGCTTTCCCGGAGCAAATTTATCTCTCTGACCTGTGCCAAAGACGTACAGAAAAGTGGATTATTGACATACAAGAGCATTCAGTCGACTAACATTCCAAAAGGAAAAGGTTTTACCTGAATCTGAAGGGACTTGAACTCTTCATCACTAAATATTAATGACCTAGAATTGGCACGTTCCGACTGAAGCAAGGATTGAGCCGTCTCAGATGCTTTCAAGGCAGACTCAAGCTGTATGTAATGGAAAAGATTCGATTATGTAATTGCTAGGTAATATTATTACCAGTAACAAAAAAAAAAGG
Source organism: Papaver californicum (assembly GCA_023531435.1). NCBI lineage: Eukaryota > Viridiplantae > Streptophyta > Magnoliopsida > Ranunculales > Papaveraceae > Papaver > Papaver californicum. The sequence goes on from JAJJMC010000896.1 coordinate 6,589,505, forward strand.
TTCCTGGTTAAACACTGTAATAGCGACAGAAGTAATGTGTCTGAACATATACTAAGCCGATAAACAGCAGAATAACTGTGTACGGTTGATATACCTGAGACCGCAGTCTTAGATTTTCATGCTTTAACAATGAAATCTCTGTTTCTGCCTGCAGAACAATAGAAAATTTGTAATTGAAGCCAACAGGAAGCTTCCATATATTAATGACACAACACTGGAACTGAAGGCCTACAATTTCCTTCGATCGCCGGAGATAATGGACCACACTTTGCAAGTCAAGGTCACCGTGTGGAGCTGAATCTGTGCTTCCGGAAGAGCCACCAAAACAACTTCGCTCTTTTTCAGCCACTTTAATGTGTAAAGCCTCCAGGTGATTATGTAGTATCTTGTTCTAGAGAGGGGCATGAGGATGGAAAAGAAAATAAGATAACTTCAGACAAGCAATCATCAATCAAGAAAAGTGGATGTAACATGAAAAGCGAATAACGGAAATTCCGATAACAAAAAACTTCTAAAGAACAAATGCTTTTGAATATAAATTTTAACAGCATATAGCTATACATATCAAGACAACAATTCCAATGATAGGCCGCCTAGGAAGCAAGAGTTCATTTCACTATGCCTATGTAAGTAGGTCATCCTTAAATTTAGAAGATGCAAATCTGGTAAAGTATTTGCCAGCAATTACACATTTAAACTAAAAAGGCACTCAGAAAAACAACTGGGGTGTTGAAAGATTTTAATTGAGTGTCTTAGTTTCGATGAGAAGTTGTCAGCCTGGATTCTGGTACAAGAAAGAATTCCCAGTTTTCCCTTTTTTTGGTTAACAGACATGATACAGAAGACATGGAGAGAGTTTGCATACTTACAAAACTGATAAATTACCTGTTCATTAATTTCAGCGTAATTCTTCTCACTTTCATTCTTCAATTGCTCCAATACTGCTTTCTCTGTTTCCCAGGTTGCTTTAAGTATGTCCTGCACAGAGGTAGCAAATGAAATTAGATAAACTATGAACTCGTAACAAAAGTTCAAGAGAAATCAAGTATGGAGCCCATTGTCCGTTTGATGCATTCAGATATTAGTGGTTAAATCAAATCGACAGTTAATCCATGCCCGAATGAAGCCAATAATCGAGTATACAAGAGGGTGACATCTGCCTATGAAATTTATGGGAATTTAGAAAGTGCAAACTAGTAATGAAAACCTTCAAAAGAAAAGAAACTACCATCTTGTATCATTTCCAGATAGTAGTCCATAAGATAGCGAATGGACATGACTATGAAACTATACATAATCTACTAATTAGAAGATTCTAACTAATTAAAAACTTACAAGAAACAAAATTAGACAATGACTGCACCATTGTTTAAAACATTTGGTTTGTTCTCAAAATACGGGAATAGTTAAACTAAAACGATTAATATGAGATATATGAATAACATAGCAAGTTAACGACCAATCATGTTCACTGCATATGAAAATAAAAGCAGCCTTATAAAGTGAAAGGAATTTACAATTTCATTTTTGCGGGCATCTGCCAATTTCCGCAAATCAGATGCTTCCTGTTGCAGTGAGCCCAAGGCCTGTGATGTTTTAGTCAACTCTTGAATTGTATCAGACTGCAGAATAACCTGCAAGATGTACATAGATTAGCTTTTTATGACAATGAAACTCAGCAACAAGATTCTCTCCAAAACCTGTATGGTGTCTTAAAGGTCCATCTGTTGTGGAGCTCAATATACGGTTGGATAACAGAGACCTTGCCGACTGATAATACAAGGTTCACATGATAGAAAGAAAAAAAAAAGTGTGTATATATATGACGACGTCTACCTGTCTTTCATAGTTATTCTGAGCATTGCGCCAACGCTCGTTCTCTTTTCCCAAATCTTCTTTTAACGAGGATAACTGAAGTTCCATCGCCATTATTTTAGAGCTAGAGCACAACAAAATCCAACATGTTATATCCAGGACAACCATATCACAGTGCATAAAACGCCTAAGAACATGAAACACCAAGAGAATTTCTCACGTTTTTAAAGAAATATCTTCCTTGAGATTACTAATTTCAGCTAATGCAGCATCAAGTGCTTCTTCTTTCCCTGTGACGGCACTGACAACTTCTTTGGATTTTGAAACACAATCGTTTTCAAGTTCAGAGACCCTTTCTCTCAGTGAGAAAATTTCAGCTTCCAACGACTTCTTTAACTTCTCAGTCTGTAAAAAATTAAAATTTAAGGACCACCGATACAAAAGAACATGAGTTAATAAACAATAAGTACCTCCAACAGATTTCCAGAAACAAGAAAGATTACCTCAGACTTAAATTTCTCATGTGCGGATTCTATTTGCTTCAGGGCAGCTTCGTTAACTTGTGCTATGCTTTTATACTGCAACAAGAGCCAAAACACGTAAGCCCCATACACAACAATACAGAATGTCAGCAATCTTTCCAACTAACCTACCTGAAGCATGTGCTCTTTGTTAACTTTGGCTTCTTCTTTGAGTTTTACCATTTCTTGTTTCGCTTTGAGCAGGTCAATCGGATCCTGTTGCAAGTTTTAGTAGATGTTAACAGAAGTTCTCTTCACAAAACTGATGAGAAGTTAAAATGTGTATGATTACATCAGTAAACAACTATCACATTCATAGAAGTACAAACATATGTTTACCACAAAACACACCCTACACCTACAGAGACAGAACCAAGAACACAGCATTGCATCTTTGATCCCTCTAAAGAAAACATCCACACAGCAATGGCAACAACGTTCTCATTAACACCATTTATCTTTCCTCTGTTAGTGAATTATTACGAATTGCATATTATACCCATTATTCAGTTTTACCTACCAACAGTTTTCTTCAGTACAGATAGTCAGCTACTTCTGCAAGAAATAGAATACTTCCCATATGGGTCGAAATGCCCTGGTCTTATATATCATAATAAGAGCGTTGACATCCTTAACTTTTCCGAGAGAAGAGATTATATACACAGTTCAAAAAATCCATGAAAAAAAAAAGTTCGATTACAAAAATATGCATTAAGATAAAGCAGCACGTGAAAAAGAATATAGGGCCTAATACGCTAACAATACTAAAGCTTCAAAAGGAACCACACTCCACATTATTGTTCTTAAATGACCGTACACATGCATTAAATCATATTTATTCAACATATTCCCATATTTCTTGTCTGGATTTAGAATCCGGTAACACATGACAAAAACTCAAACTTTCTGATGATAATATCTATATCGGCATAGTGTGCAATTAAAGAAATATAGCGTTACAAAAAGGTTTCAAATTATCTTGCTAAAGATTAGATATAGCTTTGAGGCAAAATACATCAGATAACATCAGACAACAATCCTGAGTACTACTAAACTAAAAAATCATCATTTGCCTGAGCTTCTCAATCTGAGTGAAGCCATCAAAAAGAGCACTCATTAAGGAAACACATCCAGAGACAGTGTAAGAAGCACATACCTCACTTGTTGAGGAAATAGAAGGATCAGAACTCCTATCCATCTCAAGTTCCTATTTGCAGAGAAAAATTTATAGCAACAAATTCAGTAATAATTCGTCCAAAAGTTTCAAAAGAGACAGAAAAAAATAGTATGATAGCAATATAAATAGATTTAAAGGTTAATAAAAAAAATCTGTTACGATAAACCTCAATACCAAAAAAAGTTAGAGAATCAGTACGATAGTTTGTTTTCAAACACCAACCTAAACCACTGAGCATCGTTATCATATTGGTTACACGTAAAACGTAACCTTTTCATGTCGAAAAGACACGCATCAGAAACGTTTAGCAAAATCGTACCAAAACAGCGGGAATTTGTGTGTGTGTGTGTGTGTGTGTGTGAGAAAGAGAGAGAGAAAATTGGGGATCATAAACCTCTAATCCAGTATAAATGCGGAGATACTAAATCATTTGAAAGTACCTTAGATTGAGTTGATTTAAGACTTGCTTCCAAATTTGAGCACCTAGCCTGAAAAAAGACCAGCGACGGATTTAGGTAAATTACCATGTAACCAACAAACAGGCATCAATATCACATGTGTTTCATTCTTGGATGTAGAGTAGAAAGTAGACTAAGAGCCTTGTCTTGAAAATAAAGACTCACCTCAGCTATCAATGCCCTAGCTTCAGCTGCAGCAACAGCATGCAATGCATCAGCCAATTGCTTTCCTATTTCCTCTACCTGTCTCATTACGTGTTTTACTGTCTGTTCCCTGTCGAGTGTAAGACTCCGAACATTATCCCGCTCTTCTTGAAGTTCTCTCTTAGCTTCAGCCCATTCCCTCTGCACAGAAGCAAGTACTCCAATTGAATGCTACACTACTAAAATATCTAATACAGTAGTAACTAGAAGACAATAGTGTGAAATTTATTTGACATAAGTAGCTCTCCTTAATTGATACAATGGAAACATGGAAGAAGCTAATACAAGAATTGATCACATAGATATATAAATTCTTCCTCGGTCACAAAGACTAATCATGGTTCATCCCAGTACTTTGTGGATAAACATTAGCAAGAGTCGAAGCAAAGAGATGCAGCATGTTCGGCCAATATGACATGCAGCTGCAACAAGAGCTTATACAGATTGTGCCTTGTGAGATATGCCCCTTGAGACTTGTGCATAAAAGGGTGTGCTATAAACATCTGTCCTTATAAGATCTAAGACTTTTCTGGGATGACACAGGATAAATTATCACAAACTATAGAAATATCTTATCATATTGCCACCAGAACATCCCACTATGGCATAGTGCCAGAAAATCCCAACACTTTAAGCTGTTAGTCAGATCTCTTGCTGTAATTTAGGAATTTTCCTCCAGGCCTCAACAAGTAACTATTCAGAGACTTGCTATGCAGAATAGTTGACTTGTTGCTAATCTTTAATAAGTAAATCAATGAGTTAATAAATCAATTTACGTCAATCACCACTACAACCATTGATATGTTTGAACAGAGACAGCAAGAAAGAATCATCTTTGATACAAGAATAACGAATTAGAAAACAATCTGAGTTTTCCACAACCTTGAGAATTAAATAAAAAGCTTTTTACTGTTTGAAATACTGAAACTAACAGGGTGTTACAATTGACAGAATCCTAATTATTAGAAGACCATTTACAATCAATGACAATTAGCAACATTTATGTTCACAAACTGGAAAATATAAGCAGTTCCAAAGTCAACAAAAAATTTATTAACCGATAAACAGAAAACAAACCTCAGCACGATTTAAATGCTCCTCCAACCTTTTTCTTTCCATTGATCTAGCTTCCTGCATTTCCAGATGAAATTTAACCCAATATAAAGTATGAAATCTAGGAGACAGGAATTACTGAATATAAGCACCAATTAAATTAGGAATGGGAATGAGAATGAGACATACCTCGCGAACTTCCTCTGCACTCTGAATAGTATCCAAACTTGCCTGTATAAAAGATTATATATATTAGATCAGGAACAAAGAAACACAAATTAGTTAGGTATGAAGCCACTTCCCACCTGAAGACGATGGACTCTCTCTGACAATCGAAGCACTTCCTCAGAAGCTCTTTTCTCAGAATTTAACAACATTTCTTTTTCATGCTTCAAGATGGACACCTATCAAGATACACGAAGACTCAACAATGAGTACAACGAGAAAACTGGGCCGAGAAGAGTCAAATGGAAAATACTCACGTCCATAGTTAACTTCCGTGAAAGCTCCTCCGAGGCATTCACAGAATCAGAACTGTCACGTAGCCTCCGTTGATATTCAACAATCAGTTGAGAGAACTCCATATTTCTAGCTTTAACTGAAATAATTTCATCTCTCTGGAATATTTAAACACAACATCAGTACACACACACACACATACACAGAGCATATGTCTGAGATTACCTGATGACCAAACTCTTTCATAAAACTATCAAGTCTGTCTCGCGCAAATTTCACTTCCATGGCTAACTTATCCCGCTCAAGCCCTATTGATATAATCTCACTCCTGAGCTTGAAAAAGACACTATGCGTCATGAATATACATAGTCGAAAAATGAATGTTGAAAGGAAAAAAAAAAAAAAGAGGTTGGCTTCAAAGGTGAGCAGTTGAAAACAAAATCTAAACCAAAAAAGATTAATTTTAAACAAATATCAACAGAGAAAATAGCTAACTTAGTAAATTAAGAAAGAAACAAAATTACTGAAAAAATACAGATTCCAGGTGCAGAAAATGTCGATCACATTCTAAACGTCTTCCCAGAATATGGGCATCGCTTCCCGCCTTGGGTTCAAAACTAAAACTCGGTATATGTCTTCTTTGTATGTATTTACACTTCAAAAACAACTTAACAAGTAGATGAACGCAACTAGTAACGATATTTACCTAGATTTAGCCATCTCTTCTTCAAGATGTCTAGTACGTTGGACAGCTTGCTCATGGGCTTTCTTGCTAGCCTCCTGCAAAATTTATTTTTTCAATAACTTCAAAAGAAGCTCATTCGAATAAACTTTTTACCTAACAGTGGGATTTCACTAAACATACCTGAGAACCTTCGAGAAGTAGCATAAGGTCTTTTCTACCATGTTCTGCTACAACCAAACGCACAGAATTAGAAAGCCATACAAAGTAGCAAACACACTGAATCCTACATTATCCAATACAATAATGAACAAATTTTGACGAATGCGCAGAGACAAACACAATATTAAGAATCCACAATAAACAACCACTACATGTGCATACAGGAGAATTTCCACGCATATACGCAACCACTACATGTCCACGCATGAGCTTTCGGATGCAGTATCCATACCTGGAACTGCCTCAGCAGAATGAGGCTGTGAGTCATGCTGCTTCTGTTCCTCTTCATAAAATCTTTTATACATTGCAACCTATCAGAATGAAGAGATCCGTAAAAACCAGATGAATGTGTATACATACAAGTAACCGGCATTTGCGGAAGAACTGGTTGGCTATATATAAAAGATTTACAGAGTTGTGAAGTGACTCTATCATGATTCCTTGCTCCTCCACCCTATTCAAGACAGCAGTAACCTTGGACGCAGCGTCGTCAGCCTGTCTTCGTAACTCCATTGCAAACCTCTCCTGAAACAACACCAGAAGGTGTCCAAATCATCAAAATAGATTGTTTTTTTTTCATCTTTCAAATGACCCATAAGATAAGTGTGCATTAGACCGTTAACAAAACAGCCTGAACAAATTAAAGTATACACTGACAACACTGCTGAGATTCAGGATGAGTTGGAGTTACCTTTAACTCCGCATCTCTTGTATTGTTCTGATCAGAGAGATTGCGTACAAGACTTCGGAGCTGTACATTCTGCTCAACCAGTCCTGTTATATCCTTGAAGGTCAACTGCAGAATTTTGCATCAACATATAAAACTTAACAAGGAATACAGTCATTTGATAAGAAGAACCAAAAAATGAAATGACAGCCTTAAAACCGAGTAGCACCCACCAAGCGTTCCGAAATAACCTTTTCAACATCAGAATCAAAACTCATCTCCATCGATGTGTTGGTAACATAGTCGTCGGGATCCATATGACTCACAGACCCACAACGCAGTTGAACATCTCGGCATTCCTTGAGGAGAACAGTCACCTATAGCAATACATGTGTAAAGTTAGCAAAATCCCAAAACAATATCATACATCAGAACAAGTACAATCAACTGAAAAAACGATATAAAAATATTATGACATTTAGAAATGTTAAATAGTGATTTACTATAGTATTCACAAATGAACAAAAGTTAATCAGGAAGCAATATACAAAATTAGCCAGCTTACACACGATAGATAATGAATCACGCCACAGGAGTGGCACGTTGATTTACCTGTTTCTGAAGGTCAGCGATTTCTTTCTGCGCTGTACCATATTCGCGCTCCTGTCTCCTAAGGTCAGCCTGGGACAGGATGTTGATAAAAAAAAAATCAAAAGCCATATAAGCTTCGTTTATAAAGGACTTATAATATAATTTTTCAGTTAGTAGCCATCTTTTATGTTTACCTTCAAATTTCGAATGGTGCCTTCAATATTAACCTGTTCCGAGAGCGACTGCTGCAACTTCTGATTCATCTTAGTATACGCTTCAACCATTCTTTCATGTTCAGCTATGGTAAAAAGTTTTGCAGTTTAGCATGACTGAAAAAATCTACTCATTCAAAGCTTTTCTCCTACAGTTATCCCTTTTTAAGACTGGTTATGTTATTAAAGACTAGTGGCACATTATTATATTCTCCTATACTCATGTGACATTATAAGAGCCATTTTTGAAGATCAATAAATTCTAGCAATATATACCTCGTTCGTCCAAAATGATTTCAGCTTTTTCCTCAATTTCAAACAACACCTGCGAACACATTAAACGTATACCGATGATGTTTCCAAAAAAGAAGGTTCAACGTTCATACCAAAAAAATATAAGGTATTGCTAATAATTAATAGCTCTTTCTACTGGACAGAGTGAAAGCACGTGGATGAATCAAAAGATCAAACTTCCAAGATAATCAAGAAATGGCTTGTGTTGAACCAGGACAGCAAAAATACTATATCACTACTATATATTAAGACCAAAACAAAAAACAATAGGAGGAAGACATTAAGGACCAGACTAATAGTATTTCTACTCTTTACAAATGTTATTAAATTTTCAATATCTTTCAGCTACAAATAAGAGTAACACCTCCCAAAGCCCAAAACATAACTTAGTCACCGAAATTCGTGTTAGGGCCTCACGAAGTTCCCTAAAATTCACGAATTTGCAATTTTCACCGAAATTCGCGTTGGGGGCGCGCTCCTAACAAGGGAAAAACGCGCTCCCAACTTGGAAGGAGCGTTTCATTTAATGATCCTTCAATTTTCAAGATAAAAGTACAACTTCCAAGTTTGTATTAATGTTTCTTGTTAATACAAACAGAATTTGACTTTCGTTTAACTCTATAAATTCTAGAGACAACTAATCTGATTATGTTTCTGACCTAGAAGTTGTAAAGACCTGATGTAACTATATATAACCCATAACCCATATACACTCTTCAATACCTAAATCACCATAAGAAAATCAGTCTCTTATTCTCTTCTTTTTCATTCCATGGATGCTTCTAATAATTACTTTGAGGAAGCAACAGCACCTCTTATTCCTCCACCTCCACCTCCACTTCCAACCCCAAACTCACAGGAAACACAAGCGGAAACACAAGCAAGAATCGACTTCAAAGGGCTAGAAATAGTAACAAGAGACAAAAGAAGTGAATGATTGAGACATCATAGTGTAGGAAACTATCAAATAGGCATTTTATTAAAATTTTCCAAATGTTTTAAGTTTTATTTATTAAGAAAATTAGTAGCACAGCTAATATATCTATGGGTCATATTTACGCTCCCGACTCGCTCCCCGAATTTCATTTTTGAAGATTTTATGAATTTCGATTTCGATCTCGCTCCCGCTAAGAAACATAATAATAGAATTTGATTTGTACAATCCACCAACCAAATGCATAAAACTGAAATTACTCTACCATCTGACACCCAATTAATACACACACACACATACATGTGAGTGCATTTTGCAAGACCTGTTCTTGTTCCTTCTACGAATAAGTTCCACTACCTTTTCAAACTAATCATATATATGTGGGTGGTTGGGTGGGTGGGTGTACGTGTGTGCAAGACCTGTCTTACTAGTGGAGATAATAGTCCCACATTGACCACTCCCTAAGCCTAGATCCACAATATAAGTTGAAGGCCGCTCAACTCATTGCCAATTGGTTTTGAGTTGGATGCCCACATTCTATCACTTACTTTTACGAGAAAGTTCACTATCTTACTTAGGTTAATTACTTAACAATATTGTGTATGCCGTGTAACTGTTTCCTAGTTTTTCAATTGCCGTCTCAAAGTACCGAATTGGACACACGAGATCGACGCCTTGTCCGTGTTGTTGTTACAGACAGCTTCTAACCAGTTAACTTAACTAAAGTGCTGGAGAAAAAAAGACTAGAGTAAATTACAGGAACATTACCTTTTCCAAAACAGCTTGCGACTGCTTTCGTCCTAGCCTTTCATGGTGTAATGCATCACTGGCCTCGTGATACTTCTCATACATTTTAGCTAGCTGTGGCAAACACAATAACATAACTTTGACAAACTAGAAAAAAAAAAAACTTGCAGATGAAAACACCCTTACACTCCATCCATCGCGCAAAAGTGAAGCCGCCAATGCCGTTCCTGAAATGCCTGCAGGGATTTTCGGGACGACCATATTGTCATCCCCACTTACCTCATTCTCCATCCCACATATCAGTCTGCAGACCAACAAAATAATTAACCACCACATACAGATTACTAGAATTCATTGGTAAGACCCACACTAGCAACTATGTCCCAGATAGATGTATACAGATTCTTACTTTTAGAGACATAAACTTCACCTGCCGTGTAAATTCCAACTCATACAAAAAGCACACAAGATTATCCGAAGAACATATCAATGCATAAATGGGTTTTGATAGCCGGATTATAGATTTCATATAACGGTAATGAGATGCCTGGAATATCAAACGCTCATCAACTGTGTCTAAACACAATAACGCGAAAAGAACATAATCCTCTGATAGTAGATGCCTACTAGGCTACAACGTAAATGATACCTCAACCCGGCCCTAAGCCATTTCATATCAGGAGATCGTAATTGCTGAACTATAGAACCAGGATATTACAGGAAACACCCGATCAACAAGTAAGCATGTATGCATCACAAACTAGACATACCTTTCATCACTATAACTGCTGAATGGAACAAGACTCAATTCGCTAGATTTCCTATTACTTCCGATTTCTGCTTCACACTTTTCAAGTTTATCTTTCAAGTTCTTTGCTTCCTGGAGCACAGGGATCACAAACAACAAACAAAAAAAGAGAAAAAAAGTTAGGTAGATAGATACGATATTACCTAAGAGATAGATAGACTAGTAACTAAGAAATTGATTAGTACCTTTTCAATCTCATTTCTTGAGGCTACTTCCTTCTCAAGCTTCTCTTTATAACCATTTTCAAGTTGATCCAAATGTGTCTGCACACCAATTAAAAATAAAAAAAAGCATCACATAGGAATCTAAACTACCATCCATATCTGATAACTAATATAAATTTATAAAAAATATTCCCACCTCCAATGCACTGATCACACCCTCAAGCTCCCCTGCCTTTGTCGACCATTCCTCAGAACTCTCTTTATAGAGTTCAACAAGCTTTGTAACCTTCATATATGCAAAAGGTAAAATAGCACACATTTATTAACAGTAATAATGCCTGCCAAATGCCTAATTTTGACCATCATAGTGATGCACAACCATTACAACTGGATTCAAGGGCATATCCATATACAACGTTTAAATAACAATAGATTTAGTAATAACAACAATGACGCAACACCAAAATATAAAATGTATTTTGAAGCTTAAAAATACTGATTATATACCAGATTTTTCAATAAGATATATCAGAAAATAACTATTGTAAACACTATAATATTGCAACATGGCTACTAGCACTTGCACCCAACTTTCCCTGGGTTCTCATGAATATGAAACAAGGACTAATTTTTAATGCTGATGTTGTCCAAGCCATGTAATTCGTCGCATTTTCCTATTCAAAAATAAATCTATAGCCACAAATGCTCACCCTTTATGGATCAACAATATAAGGCACTTCTTTCACTGCTGATTTATGCAAGACTTGTATGGTCTCAAGCTCTAGGATCCTGACTTCAGAATATGGTGATTTATATGCTATGGTGAGAGATCGCCCTCTGTTCGAAATTAGCCTTTAACGCCTTTATAGGTTGGCTAAGTAAGACTTGATAGAATATAAGATTATCAAATTTAGCCTCTAACACCTTTAAAACTGCCAAGGTTAATATTCTGTTAGCCTATTCAATCAAGTTACAATAATCTTTCTATATCCAATTATCAGGGCCTAATTAACTAGCACGTTCCAGGAACCAATAAAATAAGTAACACCACTAACTGAGCCATCTATCTGGCATAACTGATGCTAACCCAGATTTTCTCTATTTCAGCTGACGAGCTCAAATTGTTTGGGTCTGAAGCATTACGTATGCGCAGCTATGACTTGTTCACCAGAAAATTCGAGATGCATTCAAGTTTGGTAAGCAAATGTAGAAACACTCAACATGAACTTTCATTACATAATAGCGGGTTACATATAAGCAAGTACAGGTGTTAGAAACAACATGGTGCTGAACTCGGCTTATCAAGCTTTTCAGATATGGACACAAATGGGGATTAGTTTAGTTCGGACCATTTTCATTGCACGGTCTGGTCCCGTTTCCAGGCAACATCCTGTTTTCTCACTCCCTCCCACTTCCCTGTTTTCTTGTTTTTCAGTGTTTGTCCAGCAGTCTTAGTGTTGGTAACAACACATTGGATGGGAGAAACGGCAATGGTTAACAAGTATCCGTGACCCAGTTAATGTCTCACAATGAGATATTCTCACTCAAGAGACAAGTGTCACATTTAAACCTACATTGCTTTCTTCGCTAAGGAGGTTACCATCCACAAGGTACCAACAACGAAAATTAAAGCCTGTCAGGTCTTAATCAAAATTGCAAACTAACTTATAGCCAATTGAGTTGTGCATCTACAGAAACCCAACGTGAAGTGGCACATGCTACAAAGCGGACATGTCCTTGCTCTTTCAGGATATAAATATCTTTCTGACAAGCTTTTCAGGCAGTTAAACTCCTTGAAGAAGAACACATGCTTGATAAGGTTTTCAATACTTGACACCAAAAGAGGCCATACTTACTGACATTTAAATAATCCCTAGCCATGGGTAAGGTAAAATTAAAACTAATAAGTTTTACTTATATTTCTGCCCAGGCCTACATATTCATTTGAATTCTGGATCCAGTAAATCAAATTACCGTCAGAAACACATAACTGAAACAAAAGATAGACTGAATGCAGCAGACGATGGAAGAATCAAGAGGACAGGAACAAACACAGAGTACTCTCAAACCTCACCCGAAGGTGAATGCTGAAAATTTTCAAAATCCGCATGAGTATTATTAGCAACACTCTATTATTGCATCTCTATTTCGTTTTAATAGAGGAAGTGTAACTTCGTGTATACATTTATCTAAAGATAGCATGAATACTCTGGTGGGACTTACCGTTGACATTTCAGCAGAGTAGCGCTCCTCATTCGCAGCAGCAACATCTTTGCATGAACATAATTCCTTCATGAAAGATAAGATTGCCAATAATAAATAGCAAATAACCCAGGTCGAGATGCAAACTATCAGGGATGTTTCAAACAATTTCATGCATCCAGACAAAAAAATTAAAAACAAACCTCTTGCATTGATGTTAAACTCATTTCAAGCACCCTCACTCTTTCTTCATTCCACTTTAATGATCTTGAGCACTCATCAAATTCCCTTTGAACCTGAGACGGAGTTATAAAGCTGTTAGACAAGTCGAGCCATAACGAAAAAAGTATCCGAAAAACTGAAACAGCTTTTGAAGTAAGATAAAGAACAATTACGTTGGCAAGCTTGGAGGACATCTGAGAGTCATGTTCGTTATGCGATCGGCGTAGCTCATTCAGGCTGTTTATCATGGCTGTTAATTCGTCATTAAGCCAAACATTGTGCCTCTCAATCAATTCTTTCTCCTGCCACAAGGAACACTACAGATTAGGCATTTAAATCATGAGATGCAACATAAAACACTCTTGCAGATGTAAGTCTTCCAGCATCTAGCATGACGAAATGTTTTTAAGCTCAACAGAGCTGCAATACGAGCTTCGAAATGGAGACAGGTCTTTAACACATATACAAAGGCAAGTCGAGTTCAACTTCCACCGGAAGAAAGCTTCTTTCAATGTTTCACTCTCAAAAATGAAAAGAAGAAAAAAGTTTAAAAATGGATACAAATTCAAGTCACCTGTGATGAACGAGCTACTGCAGCATTAGAACGTGCTATCTCCGCTTCAATGTCATGAATGCGAGCTTCTCTTTGAGAACCAATGTTTGTCAGATTCACCTTTAAAAATGATACATGGGATGAAATTTAGACAAGAATGATAATATAAGTGTGCTATTCATTGCCAACATTTAAGCCAAGATGGTTGTGTAATGCATAAAATCAGAAAGTAAAAACCACCCAATCAAAATCCAACTATCATTCTACTGAAAATGCATAGCAATTCAATCAATGATATTCTTCCTAGTGCTATGTAAAGAAACATGGCAAGTCCAAACAGAAAAAATAAATTAAGAAAACTACACACGTACAATTTTTTCCAGATATGTCTTTAAAGTGGAATTCTTCTCTGTAATCTCCATATCTCTTTGTTCGATCAATTCAAGTAACTGTCTATTAGACTTGTGAAGCTCGGAAACTTCAATGGACAATCTCTCAACATCTCCATCTCTACCAATCTAACCACCGAAATATACAAAGAAATTAGACTTAAAATTATATACAATAGCAATCCCTAAAAACCATAAATCACACATGAAACCCTAAAAACGAAAATAACTTACAGATTTAAGATGAAGTTGGTGTTTCTGAGATTGAAGTTCAGCAACTTCAGAAATGTGTTGTTCAAGTGTAACAGCGAGTTGTTCCTTCTCCGCTTCAAGTTTAGCAAAATCAGAAGTAAGAGAGACATATTTTTGTTCAAGAAGTGAACAAGTTTGTTCAGCGGTTATCGATGAAGCATCAGATTGTGCTTTAAGTGTCTCGATTTGTCGATAAAGATCTTTGATATACGAATCTGCCTTATCGACAACCACAGAAACATCGTTAGAACACCGAGAGAATTCCTCATCCGTGAGGAATAACGGCATCCTGATCGTATTAACGCAAAACCCTAATCAAAGCGGAAAAACCCTAAAACGAGATTCTTAACAGAAATAGAGAGAAACAAATGAAAAATGAGTATTCCCAGAGGAGAGGGGAGGGGAAGCGACGAGAAACTAGAGAAATATGAGCGAGTACTCTCCTGCCTTCAACGTTTTGTTTGTCAAGGTGGTGTAGAGACTGTATACGGGGAATAGTTGGGGGCCAATTATGTATGGGAAGGGCCCAAAATTTAAGAAAGCACTTTTTTTTAATGCTTACGGCTTCCTATGTGATAGAGAGGTTTTTCATGGATTCAGGATAGTCAAATAATTCGTTAAGGGGTATCATATGGGCTATGATAAATGTTCATATTACCCTTCTATCTATAAAAAAGTCTAATTTGCCCTTTAATCTATTAAAACCTAAACAACCTAATCAAGATATTGAAGAACAAATCGGTGGTGAAGGAAATCAAACTCCCCAACCACAACAAATGGTGTATATAAGGTATTCAATAAAACCCATGTTATTTTTAGAACCCTAAAGTGATTGATTTTCTTGTTTGATTGATCGAGTTACAAAAAAATTAGGTTTCCAGAAACATTTACGGTTGGGTTCGATTGGAAAACCCAACCGTAAATATATGTTCTCAAGAACTTACGGTTGGGTTCGAATTGAACCCAAACCGTAACTGGTTTCTTTTGAATTTTACGTTTGGGTTATTAAAATACCCAACCGTAAATAAGAAGGAAGGAGATGAATATGAAATTTTACGGTTGGGTTCAATTCTGAACCCAAAAATAAACTATTTTGCACTCAAAGAAATTTGTTTTTCTTACGGTTGGTTTGATTCTAATTGCCAACCGTAAATTATTCTTCATATGTCAAATTTTTTGTTTTAAATATTATTTACGGTTGGGTTCAATTGTCAATTCCCAACCGTAAATTATCCTGGTTAGTTCAAATTTTTTGTTGATGATTATTTACGGCTGGGTCCTATGCTAAAACCCAACCGTAAAACTGTTACGATTGATTGTTCCATGAATATATGGTTACGGTTATATTAGGATGAACACCTAACCGTAATTGTTAGTTACGGTTGGGTATGATGCTGAAAACCCAACCGTAAAACTGTTACGATTTGGTTTTCCGCCATTAAATTACGGTTACGTTTTGGTTATGATGAACACCTAACCATAAATGGCGTTTACGGTTGGGTTCGACATGAAAACACAACCGTAAAATTCCCTGAATCACAAAACCAGCATAATTTTTTACGTAATTTCATCAAATTTGAGCCATAAAAAGACCAAGAGTTTAAGTTAGAGGTATACCTGACTACTCTGGTTGAGTGAATCAAAATCTAGGGGTTTTTAAAAAAAAAACCTAAAAAATTCTCTTTCATTTCTTCTACTTTTTCTTCCCACCAAACCAAAAAAAAATGATTTGATTTGATTAAGTATAAGATTATTCTAGATTAATTATTATTAGCCTAATTTATTAGCTAATTAGTTTTACTAATATTAACTAATCAGGGGTAGTTTAGCCATTATGAAAATATCATGGATAAGGGGTTTTTGAAATTCCTACCTAATGTCCCTATTTTGTCTTCACATGGGAAGCCCCTCTATCAACTTGGCAGCCCCTTTGTAAGCTTTCTTTTTTTTAAACCAGCAAAATGGGGTACATGTTATATTTAGTATGATAAAATAGGGTTATCTTCTCTTATAAAGGGCTAAATTTTTTCTGCGTCCATGTTAAATAGTGAAAAAATCTACTTCATCATTCAACAATGAACAATATCCATTTTTAGTATTTTTTAAACGATCTGTGGGTTATAACCGCAAAGCTGTCACCATCTATATACAAAAACTCAAACAAAATAAATTATCCACAAAAACCCCATTTGATTTAATCTGTCTAAAATACCCTTATGAGTTATATTATACCCAACAAACCTAACAAATTCATCCCATCCCAGGTGAAAACCAAATTCCAGATCTAGATTTTTAAAAAAATTGTTTTCTCTCTCTTTCACTCTTTCTTTCTGGTTTCACCCCCACTAATCAGCAGCTTCACCTCACCACCAGCCAGCGCCACCACCAGCAACAGCAACACAACCACCAACTAGCAGCACCACCAACCACCACCACCAACGAGTACCAGCAACAACCACCACCACTATCAACCAGAACTACCACCAACGAGCACCTCCAACCAGCACGCCACCAACCAACACCACTACCAACAACCGCCACCACCAATACCATCGCCACCACCAATACCGAACACCACTCACCATCACCAACCAGCAACACCACCAGCGATATCACCAGCAACATTGGTTTCAACGATATAAGTTAGGCAGAAAAATGATGAAACCAATTTTGGTTTCAACATAAAATTTGCATTTCACCAACACAACTTCAACGAAGAAACCAAATGCACCAAATTGAATAAACTAGGAAAAAATTAGTTGAAACCAAATTTGGTTTCAACATAAACGTATTGTTTCACCATTAAACTTTGGTTTCACGATAAAAAGTAGGCACAAATCAGATGAAACCAAATATGGTTTCAACGTTGTTTATTTTTTCTAAAATTTGATGAAACCCAAAAAAGTTCCATCATTTATTTGGTTTCACCTTATTCCAGATGAAAAAAAATGATGAAACCAAAAAAAGTTTCATCATTGTTTTGGTTCTGACATTTCACCAACACAAAAATTGGTTTCAACGTTGTTTAGTTTTTGTAAAATTTGATGAAACCAGATTTGGTTTCATTATTTTTCAGACATGCCACCAACACAAACACTGGTTTCAACGTTGTTTAGTTTTTGTAAAATTTGATGAAACCAAATTTGGTTTCATCATTTTTTTGACGTTTGACCAACAAAAAACCCTAATTTCGACAATGATGATGTATCATTATTTTTTGATGATGATTTTCGACAATGATGATCTGGTTGTGTTGGTGATGTTTGTAGAGGATAGAAAAAGGAGGAGAAGGTGTTGTTGGTGGTGGATCTGGACATGTAGTGGTGGGGAAAAAAGATAAGGAAGAGGAAGCTATAGGGGAGGAGAAGGTGTTGTTGGTGGCGGATCTAGACATAGAAAGAGAATGAGGTACTTGTGGTGTTGGTGGAGGAGACAGAGGTGATGTTAATGGCGGATATGGGTGACAGAGCTATTATTGGTGAACATAAAAGTAAAATAAAAAGAAAGAGAGGTGTTGGCGGAGGAGACAAAGGTGTTGTTGCTCCGGATCAATCTTTTCTCACTGGCTTGGTGGCGGTGTAGTTACTGTTGCTGGTGGTGATGGTGGTGGGGAGGAGGAGGCAGAAGAAAGAGGAAAGAGAGAAGAAGAGAAAAATAAGAAAAACCCGATGAAAATAAAAAAAAGGGCAAGGGTGACATTTTAAAAAGTGGTAAAAACTAAATTTAAACATTATAAATGAAAATGGAGTTTTTATTTCATTTTTATTTCAAATGGTTTTTATTTATAAAAAATAATATGGGAGGAGTTTTTGTATGCTAAGTATGGTTACCTTGGTTTTTTCACTTGATATATTTCTTAAAACCACAATTGGTGAAAGGAGAACAACTTTTATCTTTTCTCACAAAACTTTCCATTTTTCCACCTATTTTATACTATAAAAAGAACAGGAAAAAAAACCAAAAAAATCCGTGAAAGAAGATATGGTCGCTATAGACAGGAAACATCGAGAATTTAATCGAAGAAGGTCGTTGTTTGTGAAGAATAGAGAGATGAGTTGAATGCGTCTATCATAGAGAATTGCAGAGAAGATGCCATAGAAGGATTCGAGTATGGGGCTGGTTTAGGTTCGATCGCATTGAAGATGGGTTTTGCTACGATGAGAAGACGGTTGAGAAAAGAATGGTTTCAAGGTTCAGGCGAAGGAATAAAGACAATGGGTTGTTGCTGTCTGCAGAAATGGAAAAAAAGAAGAAACTCGGTAGCAGTGGTGTTGCTTCAGAGATGCCAGCGAGAATATAAAATGGGTTTACAGGGAGTCTCCGCTGCCATTATTCAGGCGAGAAGAGAAATTCAGTTGATGCCGTGAAAAATAGATTGTGTCTGAAGGATTTTTGGAATTAGAGAGAATGGCCAAGAGTTCGAGAAGTGGGTTTATAAGTCAAATATATGGCTATGAATGCGGGTTGTGTTTTGATTGGTGGTTAATTGCAGGGAAGGAGTTGTAAGAAAGCTAAACAAATCAAGCTAACAGTTGCTTCTCTTTGTCAAAAACTGCACACAAGGTGCTTGAAGAAATTTTCGAAAGAGGTGCTCGTGCATTAATCTTAAAATGGAAATTTAAAGGATCATCTTCATTGTATGTGCTTTCAGGGACTTATGCTAATTATACTCACAATTTACCACTTATAATTCTTATACTCCCTCCGTTTCAGCAAAAGTGTTACTATCACTTTTTCATTTTAGCCCATTTTTAGGCTAAAATGAAAAGTGATAGTAACACTGTTGCTGAAACGGAGGAAGTAATATATATAGATACCATCTTCCTCCGCGGCTAGAGGGAAAACCCCTTTAAGCTGGCAGACACGAATTCAAATTGGTATTGATGTTGCCAATGCTCTGGTAAATGTGTAATATCATGTTATTTAGTTGGAGCCACTAATTTGATCTTGGTGAATTGGAATGTCTCATGCAATTTATCTGCATCCTACTGGGACCTATTTTATGTTCATACAGGAGTACCTCCATTTCTATTGTGATCCTACATAAAGTCTAGTAACATTCTGTTGGATGAGAAATTTGTTGCTAAGGTAGTGAAAATGGAGATGTTGAACGTAGTATTTTTTATTAGAGAATATCCACATATGGAGGTCCATTATAGTATTGATATCAGCCTTCAGTGTTACAAATTAAGTAATAACCTATATTTTCCTTTAACCAGGTTGCAGACTTTGGGCTTGCACATGCTTCAAAAACTAGAGCAATTAGCGTTGAACCAGTGAACACTGATATCCGGGGAACTCCAAGTTAGAATAGTTCTCCCAGACAATATTTTAAAAAGATTATGAACTCAAAAGAGGTCTTAATTGTAGACGGCATACAGGTTATATGGATCCTGAATATGTTGTTAATGAGGAGCTGACTGAGAAGAGTGATGTATACAGTTATGGGGTTCTTTGCTAGAGTTAGTTTCTGGTATACGTGCAATACAGGATAACAAGAATCTAGTGAAATGGTCTCAGATATACATGACAAATGAATCTAGGTTACCTGAATTAGTAGACCCAAATATCAGAAAATCCTTTGATCTAGAACATCTTCTAACAATCGCCTCGATTATCCGTTGGTGCACTCAGAGAGAAGGAAGAGCAAGGCCTTCGATTAAGCAGGTTCTTAGGGTTTTATATGAGAGTTCAGATCCTATGCACAGTGGGTTTGTGAATGCTATGGAAGATGGAGATTATGAAGGTGGAGAAAGAAGTAAGGGCAAGGTGCACAGGAGTGAAGTGATTTATCATAGTGGTGATGCAATGTATCTTCCTTCTTCTTCAAATACATCTAGGTCTTACTGTAGCAGGAACTTCTTACTTGAACCTGGCTCACCATTATCTCCTTATTTTGTTTCCCTTGTTCTTGAGATGCATTCATCGTCACTTCAACAACTTAATTAAGTGAAGAAGTCAGTGAATAAATTAAAATTTTGAATAGGGTAAAAAATTGCCTTTGGTGGGATCATATTTGACAAGTTTGATTATAAGATTATTGATTGATTACAAGCTGGTAACCATCGTAAATCCTTTTAGAGATGACATTATGGAGTCTGCAATCAAGGTTTAATGCATCGTGAGGGGCCGCGGTTTTATCAAAAATTCTCATTAAACCCTGTGCGTAGCACGGGTTACGTGCCAATTTTGTTAAAAGAAAAAAAAATTGATCGGAAGGTAATTGTTATGAGAAGTTAAATATACTCAGTGCGTAGCACGGGTATAAATCTAGTTAGTAAAACCAATCAGTATATTTTTTATTAATAACAAAATTGTCCTTGTGTTTTGTTTTATTTTATTTTTCACTTTCTTTTTTTACTATCTTTTTATTTTTTTCCTTTTTTTTATTTTTATTTACAACACATTAGGTTCGGCTAGAACGTAAAAAATAAAACCTAGCCAAACCTCTATGTAGTTCACCGTATATGAACAATCCATTGGGTTTCGTCTAGAACATAAAAGAATAGAAACAAACCAAACTTTAAGTTTGGCTAAGAAAATAAAAATAAAATCTATTTGAAGTTTGGGGATAGCAAATAAACCAAAATAGGGACATATTAAAGTAATATCAGAACCCCCTTATCCATAGTTTTTTGTAATGCCTAAATTAACCTTGATTAATTAGTTGTTAGTTAATGGATTATTTTAAATAAAACTTTATAGTTAGAGTGTTATTTGTTAGTTATAGAAAAATAGAGAGAGGGGGAAAAGAAGACAAAAAAGTGTTGGAAATTTTGAGATTTGGGAGATTTTATAGAAATTAGAGATTCTATCAGGAATTTGATGTTGGGGAACCTTCATCTCAACAAGAAGAATGTGCTTGTGTTGCTTTTGATAACGATTCTCAATTGCAACATTTTGTAGATAATCAGAATTTCATATATGAAAAAACCCTAAAATATCAAGACATTTATGAGCATGAAAGTTCAAGTGAAAAAACAACTTAGGATAATGAAAAATCTAAAGATACAAATACTCTCAATACTCAGGTACGGGTCCAAATGAGATGAAAAATGATTTTTTAAGTTCGATTTGCCATGGTTGTTGAGTTTAAAAGCTCGGAGTCGGCATGATTGAATTTTAGTAACAATGTAAATTCCTTACAATCGGTATGGTATTTAAACTCATTACATGCCGACACCATGTATTCCCTTATGAAAGTTATTCTTGGTTGTACAACCGACATAGTAAAAAGGTCACTAACTATGCCGATTGTGACCTAAAACTGGACAAAAAATTAGGTCTTTGTCGGCATAGTCGGAGACATCTTATATGTCGACTGTGTCCAATAGTATTGCCCATAAAAGGGTTATTCTTGATTTCGTAAGATGGGATACCAACTATGCTGATTGTGTCTTAAACCCAACCAGAAAATTTTGCTCTTAGTCGGCATTGAGGATAGCGCTGTCTATAATACCGACTAGGACCATTTAATAATTTTATGAATTCAAACTATTTACAATCAGCATTGTATTTTGCTATCGAGCATGCCGATTGTTGGAAAACAAATTGGCAGCAGCTTCAGAAATAAGTCGGCATTGAGGGTAACTCTATATAAAATACCTATTGGCATTTAATATTTTTTTCAATTCAATATATTGACAGTCGGGATTGATTGTAGTTATCAAGCATGCCAACTGTTGAATTCTTACGTACTTTATACTGTCAGATTTTATGGTCGGCATAAATTGAATTTCTAAACCATGCCGATCAGTCATTTCATTTCGACTAACTTACTTTTTTATATGGTTAGATCGTACTTGTCGTCGATGCTGAGCCTAAGCATGTGCAATAGTTGGTCCAGATACTTTAGAGCATTATACAACTGATTTGTCAAGTTTATATTGGTATTTGAACAAGATATATAACCTGTCGTGTTTATGCGTAATGCTAATGTAGGAATTCACAAGTAAAGATGAGGAAATGAAGTGGGCTATAGATACGACTCTCAAGAATAAGTGTGTATTAGTCAGAAACAATCAAGACAAAATTAACTCGGTTTGATATGGCTTGCGAAAGAGGTGGGGTGTACATTAGCCAAAATAAAAAGGGATGTGTATCCAAAAAAGACTACACGAGTATACAAGACTAGAACGAGAAATGATGGATGCCCCTTCAAGATTGTATTCAATTTGAATGGAAATGTATAAAAAAGTAAAGTGATGTGCGGTGGCCATAACCATAAGGATCTGCATACTTATGTTGGGCACTCCGTAGTTGCAAAGTTGACACCCGATCAATTCGTAAAAGTAAAAAAAATTAACTAAAACACGCATCACACCAAGTCAAATCCTCAGCGGTATCAAGGCGAAGGATCGAACTAACTTTTCTTCTTTAAGTACTATTTGCACAAGCAAGTATAAGAAGGCGGGAATGGTAAGGAAGGTCGGTTATGTAAGAATTTCTAAAGTTATCAACTGATTTCAACTACACGAAAAAACTAAAAAAAGGTCGGACGGCAAGGTCCTTCAAATATTCATTGTGCATCCGCTGATGGCATGATGAACTCGAAAAATATAGAAGTGACGAGATGATGGTGGTTGGGTTAGTGATGGTTGTGATTATTCGTTGATTGTTGTTGGCAGTCAGGACAAGAATAAAAGCTCGAATTGAAAGAAAGATGATGGTGGTTATTTGATATTAGGGATAAAAAAGAATCTGAGATGGAATTATAAGAGTTTTGAATTTAAGAAGATGCTAAGAAGAAGAAGGCTCGAGCCTGGCATAGAAGGTGAAGATGCTGCCATGGATGATGCTCGATAATAGTGATGAACTCGAGTCTCCTGCCATTGCGAGAAGTAAGAAAAAAAGGAAATTATGGTGAAATAGATGATGCTTGCTGGCATTGATGGAGTCTGTGATGTTGGGAGAAATATTAGACAGAGTTTGAGAAGATGGAGGACTTGAGTGTGAAACAAGGTTGTCAATGGTTGAGTTGGAAAGGGTTTTGAGCCGAGAAACAAACTAGTAGTTAACTGAGAGGATTTGAAGTGGTCTGAGTTTCATTGGATAACGGGATAATATTTGGAAAGAGTTTGCTGCCGAAAAAACACACACCAAGAAATTGAGAATATTATCGTGTGATTGAAGATAAACGAATGGTCTTGAAATGAATTAAAGTTTGTATTGAAATGAGAATGTGGAGTCTCTATCTAGTTTGAAGAATTTGCAGATTGTACACCAAGTAATTGAGACCTATATAAAAACCTTGAAGGATACAATCCCACATACCCCTTCCGACTTAAGTTTACAAAATAGAAAGGAGCATAAGATCCTCTCCAAACATTATACCAACTTTTCTCACGCCTGATTTCCACATCCAACAAAGAGGAGCTTTTGGTTCTCTCCAACCCATATCCCACGTTCACAGCCTCTCCAAACTATACAACCTCTCTAACCTATACAGTCCATGTACTACTAGCCTATACCTTCACTTCAACCACCTCCACAATCTAAAACTTGTACACAGCACCAAGCCACTACCATCAGGCGTCTACACCAACATCAGTTGAGGAGTTTTTAAGGGCCATCCACAATTGTTTGGGTTATTGGGTTTTATTTGACTTCATGTTCAATTAAAATTATTTTAATTCTTTCAATTTATATGCTATGAACTCCGTTATTATGTGTAGCTAAATATTTAAGGATTACAGATGATTTCAGTGTTCTAGACTTAAAGCTTTATTAGATATACAATTTATTTAGAGTTTTAATCATCTTATCGTTTGTTTTCATTATATCTAAAGATTATGATTGATTTCTAGATTGTTTAATTGTATAATTGTATTATTCTATTGATCATTTTAATGCTAGTAGAGAGTTAAGTAATCCATAAATGTCGAGCATCTCCTACACAAGTACAAAACGTGAGACCTTACAGAGGGATTTTGTGGAGGAATCGTGTGTGAAGACAACACCAGTAAGTAAACCGAGGTACTGAGTTTAACTGTTGGGATCAAACCTAAATTCACAAACCTTAAAGCGTTCGATTGAGTTACGTCTTGTAAGCGAACCTCAAGGTGGCTCAGTTAGATAGAATCCGATGACTAAGCGTACCTGTTATCCAGTGATATAAGGAGTTTTGGGGATAGATAAGCATACCTGCTATTATACGATTGGTGATGTGTGATCTAACAAAGATAAATAAGTATATTGATTCAATTAACGTTCGGTAACAATGAATGACTCCTTAATCATTATTTCTTTCTTATTATTCTATTTATTGTTATTTTAGTTAATTAATTTACAACCCCTCCCCCCTTTTCAGTATTTAATCTAGTTTTACTAATCTAAATAACCTATCAATTACACAACTCTATGTGGGAACGATCCTTACTACCGTTATATTACTAGTTAATTAGTGGGAAATATATTGATTAATTTGTTGCACTTACGATAGGCATCACATTTTAGAGCCGCTGTCGGGGAGCGATCGCTAATTGATTTGTTATTTGTTTTAGCTTGTTTTAGTAGTTTAAATATTTTCACTTTTTCTTCTTTAGTGTTTTTCAAATTTTTAGGTTTTCGTGGTGTTAACAACTCGTTGAAGGTGTTCAACTCTCGTCAAAAGCGGGAGGTAAATTCTAAAAACAGGTTGTAAGTACCACTTTTGTTTTATTTTAGATTTTAGTAGTTTTTACGTTTTTCTTGTGAGTCGTCATGTTTCCCTTCATAAATAACATGTACGGTTCACAAGATCAAACATATAATAGTGGTAATCAGTACAATTTCCAATTTCAATCTTATGAGAACTACCAACCATACCATGGGTTTAGTAAAACCAATCATTTGGTTACGACCAATACCCTATGGAACCTTATGATTGTCTCATACATGCCAACAACCTTACAACGGGTATGTAAGTGAACTATCACCGGGATGAGAGGATAGTTATACTTTTAATAAGTTTTTTTCTTCTAGTAATGTGCAGATGTCAGATAGTTTTGAACTAAATACTTATGATAGCGTATTCAGACCCACTTTTATTGCTCATATTTTTGAGCATTCACCCATTCAAAGGAAAGATATGTGTTCTAGAGACTCTATTGTAAGTAATGGTAGAATAATTATTAACATAAAAAAACTCTCTAAACAACACGATCAATTGGAAGAAGATGGAGCATCATAGGAAACTCTTCAGGAAATTAATGGGATTATATAGATGGAATTCCAACGTCGTTGGGATAATGAAGATTATGAGGTTAAAAAAAATTCTGATAACGATTACGAAGATGAGCAACCTTTTGAAATCCCTTGTAACAATGATGAAGTTATTCCAACTCCGAATCATAATAACGATCATTCACATATTCAAAAGGAGGAGATTGGGTATAACTTATCTATTTTTATAAATGGTGTAACGTACTCAAACGAAGATCTTAGGATTTGCACCGAGGAAAATTTTCTTGAAGAGGACCCTGATTTTGATAACGAGAATATTGAAGAGACTGTGATCAAGGATGAAACCAAATTGATTTATTTCGTGGAAGACCCAATTGAACTTGCCAAGGATAATAATGATGCCAAGATTTTTATTGAAGCAAACACTGACGAATAATTATTTTAAATAGTTCGATAGAGGACCACGACACACATGAGGTAAATAATTCATTTGATTTATTTAATAATGATGAGGATCCCGTAAAAGGTTTGTGTAATCCTTTGCATAATTCTATATATTTTGATCCTCCTCCCCCAATCGAATTATTTTTCCAAAGAGTTGTTAATCCAATTTTTAAGGAACTACCTCACTTAGGGTTAGGTATATATGCTACTAAAATTCTTAAGAATTATTTTGCTTCTAACTATCCACCATTATATGTGTTTGATTCTAGCATTGTGCAGGTTCATCGAGAGGAAACCAAAGAAGTTCCCTTGTTTTATGTTCTTTATACACTTCGAAGTGTAGAAAAGACTAAGTGTGGGGGAAACTTCCATAAAATAATAATTTCATTATTTATATCTTATGTTAATCATTGTTCTTATGACGTTAAACTAAGTGCTGAATGGGAGGCAACCCATTGGTTTTGTATTTTTTTCTCTTTTATTTTAAGTTTTTATTAGTTTTCATATCATATTAGGATTTCCCATCTTGATTTTACATTGGAGGATTCAATTACATTGAGGACAATGTAAAGTTTAAGTGTGGGGAGTATTTGCATATTCTGCATACAAAGTTTTTAGTCTTTACTTAGAGTTTTCACTTTTATAGGTAAATTTTTAAACTTTTTATACACATTTGCATGAAAACCTCCAACTTTTAGAAATTTTAGAGTCACTAAGTATAATTCTAGCTAAGTTTACATACGGAGTTCTTACCGGAATAACTGAACTTAGAAGTATTGGAGAACTATATTCGGGGTTCTTAGTTGTTGAGAGGGAATAACTGACAAAAAGGGACTTAAACCGCTAGTGGCAAATTAGGTGAAAAAAAAAACAATATTAGAGAAGCTGATCAATCATTAATGGAGACTAACTATTGTTATATCAAGTGAGGCACCAGACCTTCAGTTTTTTGTAGCTGTCTAAAAATTGTCCTTTAGAGTGTAATACCCGGTATTTTTATATACCATTTCGGGTGGGTTTTGCCCGAATTAGCTAACCATGTTGTTTAGGTTGTAAATTCCTTCACCTATTAAATAACTAATAGAATAAATATTTTGATTAATAGAAAATGAAAAGGTAATTAAAATGAATAAGATTAAAGAAAATAATAAATATGAAATTTAATAATAAATAATAATTGTATTTGTATAAGGTTTATTATAAATAAGGGAAAGGTATTTGAGAAGTTAAAAACATTAGCTAGGAAGAAGAAGAAGAAGAAGATGATGATAATGATGAAGCTAGGGTTTATTTTAGAGAAGAAGACTATGGAAAATCAGTGGAGGATCAATAAAATTTAGGTAGAATGCTAAACACTTTCTCTTTTGATGTTTTTTTTTTGGTGTTTACTTTGTATAATTTATATGATTAGGGTTCAATAATTTATTTGAATAAACATGTATCTGTGATCGATGATCATGATTCTCCTGTTAGTAGATAAGATGATTAGGTATCACTGGTTAACGTTTGAGCATAATCCACCAGAAATTCACCATTAAATGTTTGTTTTAGTTTAGATAATATTTTCTGAAATTCTTGACAGTTTTTCTTTATCACGTTTTTGATTGATTTAGTTAACCTTAATGATGTTGGATTGATTTGAAATATGAACAAAAGTTGTAGATTTGTGTGTTATGTTTCATTGTAAGTTGGATTTGTTGAATTTATGAATTAAATATGAAAATTTTGGTAACACGATGTAATATGTGCAGTTTTTATGTTGTTCTTGTAAAATCAATAGCTTATGATTGAGCCGTTAGTTTGGTATGAAATTTGGATATGTTATACATAATAGTATCAGGAATGTTTAATAAAAAATTGAGGTAGATCGGACAAAGTTATCACTATGAAATAATTAGTGTAAGATGTTTGCATTTTGTAAAACTTATTCTTGTTTGCATATATGCTTGAGTGAAATATATCATTACTTGTTTGTCATATGATATGATCATATTTTTGTAAAAAATAATTTACAAAAGGAAATGAGTTTATGTTTTTCCATTAAGTTAAACTTGGTTCCATGTTGACGGTGGGTAATGATTCTCGAGAGAGAATGGGTAATGATTCCCAGGAACGTATAAGTAATGATCCCCTAATCCATCGATGACGGTTGTCCGTGCCGAGGAAAACACTAGGTGCGCGTACGAACCAAGGAAATTCGTATCGTGAACTCATTTAAAAACTGAATTTGATGGTTTGTTGGAAAGATTTTTAGTATTGTGAACTCATGTATTGAAATATGATATCGAATGATTTGTGGAAAACATTATAAGTATTGTGAGCTTATTTGTTGAATATACTATTGATTCTTCGAAGTTGTGTCGTATTCTCTTGTTATCTGTTCAGTTTGATTCATTGATATCGTTATGCATCTTTTGAGAATGGGAATGCATTCTACTAAGCTGTCATCTCATCCCAATTGACATTCTTGCATATTTCACGGAAGTTAAAAATAAATAGCATAGTGATTGCATTGTTTTCTTGTAATTGTTTGAAGTGTAAATTGAATTAATATGTTTGGTTGAAAGTGAACGATGATTAGTGGATTCAATATGCTTAAATTCATCTTATTTAAAACTTTTAATTATACTTGATATAAAAGGTAAATTAATTGAAATATATTGTAATAGTCTCGTTCGGACCCGTAATGTCTTGAGTTCGGGTCTCCATACGGGTTTGACTCTGGTCCGGAACTCGGAGTGTTACATAGAGTATGTATCATCCTACGCTGATTCTGGGTAGAATGATGAGCTATTAAACCTCGCACCCCTTCAATACTACATTTTGATTTCTTGAATGCTAATTCTATCAATCATGGGGGTGTCATCATAATTGCTAACTTTATCTTGTTTACTAGTTTGCAGTTGCCATCATTCACTCGAAAAAGCAGCTATAGAAACACATAATCATCAACAAGCGAAGCGACATCAAAATCACGAAGAAGGTTGAATATAGTCAAGTTTTGCAAGCAACAAAAAAAGGAGCAAGAATTCTATATCAAAGTTAAAGATTAAGTACAAGAGCAAAGAAAAGCAAAAGATGTGAATTTTTATGAAGTTTACGATCCCGAGGCAATACAAGTTGTGAAAAATCAAGTGGTAAAATCCTTCTCCCACGACCATATTAGTTTCATTTGTTAGTTTATATTTCATTTAAGTTATTTTAAAAAAAAATCATATATTTTTTTAAAATAGAATGAGAAAAAAAAAGATAAATAAATGTTTTGTATTGCTTTAGTGTATATTTATTTATGTATTTATTCAATAAGGTCGTGGGGAAGAAGAAATATATAAGCATTCTCATGATTGATATGAGAGTAGTGTTAATTGTAGATTGTGTGAGAAGGTAAGTAAGCATTCTCATCCTCACATAGTGGTTGATTTCCTTTCTTAGAGACCATCAGAGAAAAAAAAAATCGTCCCATGTTTCTATGGGATAACAAAATATAATTCAGAAGTTTTCTTTTTCTTCCCACCATTCAACGTGTGCAGGATTTCTATCTTCATTTTTGCCTGCACACATGAGAACCATAAAGTGCGTCTTCTGAGTGCAATTTCATAAAACCTTATTGGTGAGGCAGAAGTCGAGGCGGAATGCTTATTCGATCGCTTATCGAGGATGGATTCTTTCATATGGTTGGTTTTCTCCTAACTCAAGAGTTAAGCATGAGAATAATGTTCTTTGGAATTTCTAACTTCTTATTATTAGTGTCCAGAAACTTTATGTCCTCATAGCTCTTTGGATGCTTGTGACTTTGAAGTTGGAGTAGGATTTGTGGGTATACCTCTTGTAAGCCCTCACGAGACTATAACTTGTCCACTAGGGACACCTAGGGGTTTAAATGCTTTTTGCACATGCTAAGTGTAACCACGTCCTCAACGAAAGGGAGTTATATTTTAGTTTAGTTTAGTTTGCTCGAGGACTAGCAAAAGCTAAGTGTGGGGAAATTTGATAAGTGCATATTTTACATTAGAATGTCAATTTCATACAAGTATTTGCTAGGTTTCTTGTGAATTATTGCATATTATTTTTGTTTTTGTTTAGTTATCTTTTAGTAGGAGAAATCATCGAAAAAAAGTGAATCGACACTTAATTGTGCAAGAAATAAAGAGCTTCAACTGAAGAAGGGCCAAAGACCAGGTGAAACTCATCCAAATGCAAGATTTCTTGTCATCATATTGCATTGAACGAAGAAACGAAGCCAACGACAAAAGAATGAAGTCATTCCAATTTTGTATGAGAAAGTTATGAGCAAAACAAGAAGTTAAGCTTGTTGGTTCCGCATAACTGACAGTGCAATTAGTCTGGAATAAGAATTACTAAGGGCGTCGTCATTTATGATATGGGCTGCCAATTTATCCTTTTTCATTAAACTGTGTTGTGGGCAGCCAGCTGGTATAAATACACCTGCTATATTACTTGGGGTAGATCCAATACATTAAACAACACTAGCCAGCACCATTTTCTCCACACGAGTAATAAACTTGATGGCAGAAATAAACCTTTGATGGTGATTGATTTTAAGGATTAAAGAAAACATAGATCGAATCTGTATTTGATTGCTCGAGAGCGAGCAGTGAGATGATTTTGATGGAATAGTTTGAAGAATCTGAGAAGAACTTGAGTTGGCAGCGAACATAGTTTTGATGACAATTGTGGCAGAGAAATGTTGATGATTGATAGTTGTTGTGTTGTTGATGTTACTAGCAACGATGGACGTAATGGTATTCATGGAAGTTGAGCTCGAGCCTGTGATAAACTTGAAAGATATGGAAGTGACGAGATGATGGTGGTTGGTTTAGTGATGGCTGTGATTATTTGTTGATTGTTGTTGGCAGTCAGGACAAGAAGAGAAGCTCGAGTTGAAAGAAAGATGATGGTGGTTATTTGTTGTTAGGGATAGAGAAGAATCTGAAATGGAATTATAAGAGTTTTGAATTTAAGAAGATGCTAAGAAGAACAGGGCTACAGGTAACTTGAGCCTGGCAGGGAACACGAAGTTGTTGCTATGGATGGTGCTCGATAATGGTGATGAACTCGAGTTTCCTTCCATTGCGAAAAGTAAGAAAAAAAGAAAAATTACGGTGAAATAGATGATGTTTGCTGGAAGTGATGGAGTTTGTGATGATGTGAGAAATATTAGACAGAGTTTGAGAAGATGGAAGACTCGAGCGTGAAACAGGGATGTTAATGGTTGAGTAAGATAGAGTTTTGATCCGAGAAACAAGCTACTAGTGAACGAAAAGGATTTGAAGTGGTCTGAGTTTGATTGGATTACAGGAGAAGGTTTAGAAAGAGTTTGCTGCCGGAAAAAAAAAAGCCAAGGAAAAGAGAATATTTTCGTGTGATTGAAGATAAATGGATGGTCTTGAAATGAATTAGAGTTTGTATTGAAATGGGAATATGGAGTCTCTATCTAGTTCGAAGAATTTGCAGATTGTACACCAAGTAATTGAGACCTATATAAGAACCTTAAAGGATACAAACCCTATACCTACTTTTCTCACGCCTGATTTCCACATCCAATAAAGAGGAGCTTTTGGTCCTCTCCAACCCATATCCCACGTTCACAGCCTCTCCAACCTATACAGTCCATACACCACCAGTCTATACTTTCACTTCAACCACCTCCACAATTTAAAACTTGTTTACAACACCAAGCCACTACCACCAGGCGTCTACACCAACATCAGTTGAGGAGTTTCTAAGGGCCATCCGCAATTTTTTGGGTTATTGGGTTTTATTTGACTTCCTGTTCAATTAAACTTATTTTAATTATTTCACTTTATATTCTATGAACTCCGTTATTATGTGTAGCTAAATATTTATACAAATGATTTCAATGTTCTAGACGTAAAGCTTTATTAATTATACAAGTTATTTGAAGTTTTAATCATTTTATCGTTTGTTTTCATTATATCTAAAGATTATGATTGATTTCTGATGTGTGTCGTAAGTGCAACGAATTAAATAATAATATAGTAGTAGTAAGGATCATTCCCACATAGAGCTGTGTAATTGATAGGTTATTTAGATTAACAAACTAAAATAAACGAAATACTAAAGGGGATTGGTTTAATTAATTAACTAAAAGGAATAATAATAAGAATAAAAGAAAGATGATTAAGGAGTCATTCTTTGTTACCAAACGTTGACTGAATTAATATTTTTATTTATCTTCCATTAGAACCATCCATCACCAACCGTAGAATAGCAATAGGCTCTGTTATCCCTAAAACTCCTTTTATCACTGAATACAGAAGCGCTCGACTACCAGATTTTATCCATCTGAGCCACTATGAATAAACTCTCAAGGTAGAACCCAATCGAATGCATTAGGGTTTGAGAATTTAGGTTGATCCTAGCTTCAAACACATAAGCTCGGTCTGCTTACTATTGTTATCTTCACACGTAATTTCTCCCAAAATCCCTCTGCAAGGTCTCATGTTTTCTACTTGTGTAGGAGGTGTTCGACTATTACATGTATCTCACAACTCTCTACTAGCGATAGAATGATCAATAAAATAACTTGGTTGCGCACCCAAACAATCTAAGAATCAATTTAAATCCTAGATATAATGAAGACAAAGGATAAGATGATTAAAACTCCAAATAACTTGTATAACTAATAAAGCTTCATACTTAGAACATTGAATTCATCCTTAATCAACAAAAGGTTTAGTTACTCATATTACAAAGAAGAATGGTTTCCCCCTAAAGGGGTAAACCCTAGGTTTAAGATGTAGAAGTTGTGATATGAGAGGTAGAATAGATATATATTGGATTGTAAAGATGTATTGTTTTAGCCTTAGATGTC
Source organism: Papaver californicum (assembly GCA_023531435.1). Classification (NCBI taxonomy): domain Eukaryota; kingdom Viridiplantae; phylum Streptophyta; class Magnoliopsida; order Ranunculales; family Papaveraceae; genus Papaver; species Papaver californicum. The sequence continues at coordinate 6,622,594 of JAJJMC010000896.1, forward strand.
TTCTTTTATAGCTTTGAATGCTTGACCCTCAAGTCTTTTCTCCTTTTAGGGTTTAGAATCCCATTAGAACTAAGTTTCTTTCTTTTCTAGGGCTTAGAATCTCATTAGAACTAAGTTTCCTTCTTTTCTAGGGTTTATAATCCTTCTCGGACCGCGTTTTACTCGTTTCAGAAGTTCAAATTAGCACCAACCATTTTACTTACAACTGGTAATTGTCCCATGACCTAGACGTAACTAAATATAGGTTTTTCGGGTGATTTTCAGGGTCACTTACGGCTGGGTCGTGCTAGGTATATCCTCCGTAAGTGAGCCTGGATTTCACTTTTCTTTCCTTCACTGTGTCAGCCATAACTCTTTCATCCGACATCCGATTGATCTCATTCTTTTTGCGTTGACTTTGTATATTCGTCATCTACAAGATGATGATAAGAAATGTATGAATTATGCGTTTATCAAATACCCCAAACCTATATTTTGCTAGTCCTCGAGCAAAACTAATCTAAAAATAAAATAAAATAAAATCCTAATTCACTTTCGCAGGAATCGCGAATACGTTTAGCATATGTAACAAGCCTTTAAACCCATAAGTGGCCTTAGCGGACGAGTTTTGTCTCGTGAGGGTTTACAAGAGATATACCCATAAAACTTTTACCCCAAATTCTAGCTACCTGTGAACGATTGAGGATAGACACTAAATAAGCTATTTAGTTGGCCTACTAATTTCTTCGACTATAAGAATCATTACCCTGTATGAATCCAATTGTTGTACACGAGTTTGCACTCAGCGTACTAAAATTCATATAAGAATGCAAACTCTACTCAAATAATCATTGAACATCCAAAGCTGGATACAAATTCACATTGCTCGAAATCAATCAAATTCAAACACAGGGATAGATTAGAAAATGGATATAGAAGTGATGAATTATGCATATGTTGACTAAGGTGAACGATGTTTCCAAAAATATTAGTATAAAGTCCGGCTTGGATGCTGCTATTTTTATTATTCTTTTTATACATAATGTTTTTTTTTTTATGACTATATGATTAGATCTTTTGAATCTAAGCACATGATCCTTTCTAGCAGATTATATGATAGTTCCCATGGGTCCTGCATTCCACGCTTGCTTAAGCGACGGAGACAGGGAAAACACACACATATTGTTGTCAAAGTGTCAATTTTTTTTTTTGATAAAGTTAAAATTCTAACGCATCCGAGCTACGACCTTATGGCAATACTAGGGCCCCACCAAATCACTTAGAGAAACATAAAATTACAAAAATAAAAATAGAGTATATGATTATGATTATTCTGAGATATGTTTGTTCAATGATTATCATGTTATCTCTAACACCTGAGTGCATTCAGATATGAATATACCATTTAGCTGGACACACCAATTCTATAGATAAGAGCTATGTTTCCATCTACCTAAAATGGTTAGTGTCATCCTGAATAATTCACAAGTTTCTAAATTTCGGAGTTTCTTATTGGCACCAATTTTCAGAAACTCTACCTCAAACCTAAATTTAACATTGTATTCAATGTTTCAAACCGTGCAACCTAAAATGGTATGCAATAAATATAAATAGGAGAAACAAATGTAAATCAAAGAGAAATGATTGGAACGTCTCACCTGATTGATGCAAGAAAAACAGTATTCTCTGTAACACACATCAAACGATAGTAATAACAAAGAACACCAAAAATAAAAATAAACAAAAATCCTAAAAAGAAAATACGAAAATAAAATTCTACCTATTGGATATGTACAGAAAGAATCCCCATACACTAATAACCTGAAAATTTGGGTATCAACCCAAAATACAATATATATAAATGACAGTTTCACAATTATATTATGGCGACACGGAGACACTAAAACTATCAAAAAGAAGGGATTACCCCCAAACCAAGTTTTTACCACACTTGGAAGTGCGTAAATAACATAATATGGGGATAATATCGGGGATGGGGAAATATCAACTGGTTCATGCACAAAGTCAGGAACATGCAAGTCCTCTGGGTATTTAGATGCAAAGTAATCCAACAAAACTGGAGAAGCACACAATTCTAACCCAAAATTAGGTAACTTTCGGAAGTCTAGGGGTCTAGAAACAACCTCTAAGTCGGGTGAATGATCTTGTGAGATAGATTCATCTATGGAATTAGGAAAATAATCTACACAATCATCCACATGATCATCTATATATTATGTATGGAACAGATAGTCACTACAAGACTGATCACCATCAACAAATAATTTCTGCATTCCAGAACTCATAATCTTTGTTCCAAGCTAAGTGGTCTGTGTTTATAAAACTTCTCATATAACATTAGAGGTGATTCTTCACTTACCAGAGGTGAAGCAAAAACTTCCTCATACCGTGACCGATTCATATATTCCCGAAGTGTCATCTTAGATGACGTCTCCTGAGAAGGAGTCATCATCTTCGGAAAAGTACCTGAAAAGAGATAAACTAAAACACAAAACGAGTCAAATAGAACTAAAAATCATAAAAAAATAAAATAAATACATACATAAATAAAAATAAAAAAACCTAAACTACGATTAGAAAATCAAAAATACTAATTACATATTCCACAACCGCTCCCCGGCAGCGACGCCAAAAATTGATAGGATTTCGGAACCCTATATATAATAACCACAATCGCACGATGTCTATAATGCAGACAACGACAAGTACGGGTCGAACCTACAGGGAGCGGGGACAATACTGCAATTAATATCTCAATCAACTAATCAAGAATAATATTTTTGGAATTTTAGATTTATAAATAAAATAATAAAACAAACTAAACTAATAAAAAATAAATCAAATGGAAGAAACAGTAACCAGGGTTTTCAGTATCCACCACTATTTCTATTTAATTACTGAAGTGAAACATAACTCCTGAATATTCATCTATTGTTCGTTCTATCGACATCACCTATTATATGTATTAGAGTCGCAAATATCAGTGGGACGCCCTAAGCATGGCGCATCAAAATCCCTAAGTCTCATGTATACACCATCTAATTGCGTTAGCGAGAAAATAATATGAAACTAATTATAGGTTCACAAATAATATCTGGCTCTTCTAAGCATACCCCATCTAAGGATTTAATCCAAGCATGAAATATCAAATAAGTAGACAAACATATTTAGTATCCTATTAATTCTGCGCATAGGTTACTGTATTGTACAGAACCGGTGAAGCAACAAATAATTTTATCATTAAATCAATAAATGGTATTCAAGAACTAATCATATTCAAATCATAATGTCTTTTGCTCAATAAATCAATTTAAATAGCCTATTACTCAAAGTGATATCAACATAAACCCTAGTTATACATTAATTAACACGACATGGCTATGGATTTCTCAAAATCCATAAAAAGATATAATAAAATAGAGAGAAAGAAGATTAAACCAAACTCCACCAGCCGTCTCACCCAAGCGCACTCACAGCCGCTAACCCTTTTTTTCTCTGCGTCCAGAAACTCCTTCTTTCTCCTGTACACCTCTGTATCTTCTTTTTCCACCTGATGCACTGTACCCTTCCGTCTCCTACGCCTAGTTCTGCTTTCCTTTTCTTCTTCACGTGTGTTGTACCACCTATTATCACCTACGTACCTCTTTGTCCTAAAAGCAAACCTAGCATAGCTCTCTCACGTCTCCCCCAAAACAGCGCTGCCTACTTTCTCCCCTTTCTCTATCTTCCACCTAACCTCAAAACCTAGACCTCCTCTCTCTAGCCTCACTTTCTCTCACCGTCCTCTCACCATCATCCGCTCCCCCCAAAAAAAAAAAAAACTGAAAAGAGAAACCTCCAAACCAGCCTCACTCAAAAGTCCACGCCTCTTTTCCTTTTATACTTTTTCAAATCACGTGTTCTCTAGCCTAGGTTTTCACTAGGTATTCCTCCCTTCTTTCCTTTTAGCCTACACCCTTAATCACTGTACCGCCCCTAGCCTTCTCACTAGTCACTTGATCATTAGACGCTTAAACCCATCTTCTTTTCACCTGACTCCCTACTCAACAGCCACGTGATGCGTCAGTAAACTAAGCTTGTCCCCACTTTATTCAATCAGACGTAACACTTCACTGCCACTCTTTCCTCTCTACACTTAGTCTAGCTCTTCTCTCACGTCCTTTTTCTGCCACTTCTCTTACTTGAAAAGAAAGACTGACAAATCCACCTGACGCCATTGTTGAAATGTTAAGATGTGATGCTGTAGCAAAAGATAATGGCTTCTGACTTTGACCATAATGTGTATATCCTTGGTGTTTTCTTTGCTTTAACCAGCACATAATAATCTAGGATTCTAGATTCTTAACCAAGTACAACATATGTGGACCGAATGATAGTCATCATGTGTCAATCCAAATGGCCAAGAATAACACATCCCATGAAAGTTCACATGTTTTGCAATGCATTTAGCTCACTTCTCTTCCTCTTCTTTTACGGGTTTCAATGCATTTCTGTCCATTTAGCTGTATTTAGCTAGTAACTCGGATTTTCAGTGTACCACCTATAAACACATAAAAATAGTAAAATTAATATAATACAAAGTACTAGAAAATATAAATTAGGCGGTAGAAATATATGAATTATGCGTTTATCACCGGGTCGTGCTAGGTATTTCCTCCGTAAGTGAGCCTGGATTTCACTTTTCTTTCCTTCACTGTTTCAACCATAACTCCTTCATCCGACATCCGATTGATCTTATTCTTTTTGCATTGGCTTTGTCTCTTAGTCCTCTACAAGATGATGATAAGAAATCATGGATTTGAATAAGTATAAGTTGGTCTTGGATCCTTCTCCATTTGTAATACTTTTCTTCCCTGCTCATTTCTAGCACTTTATAGCTCATTTTTGGATGATTCACTTAAGTTGACACATAAGATGGAAAACAAGAGTGATAACAAGTAATATTCAAAAAATATAACTAAAACAAGTATTGATTTGACACTAGAAACATGTGAATTATGCACTTATCAAATTCCCCCACACTTAGATTTTGCTAGTCCTCAAGAAAACTACTATCTAAACTAACCTAACTAAAATACAACAACTCCCTTTCGTTGAGGATACAATTAAAATTAGCATTTGCAACAAGCATTTAAACCCCTAGGTGTCCCTAGTGAACGAGTTATAGTCTCGTGAGGGTTTACAAGAAGTACACCCACAAAACCTAAATTCCAACTTTCAAACATTTCAGAGCACATGCATCCAAAGAGCTAAGAAGACATAAAGTTTCTGCACACTATTAATAAGAAGTTAGAAATTCCAAAGAAAACTATTCTCATGCTTAACTCTTGAGTTAGGAGAAAACCACCATATAAAAATCCAGCCTCAAGAACGATCGGATGTTCTGCATCTCCAATATGGTTTTATGAAATTGACACTCAAAAGACGCACTTTATAGTTCTCATGCGTGCTAGCAGGAATAAAGATAGAAATATTGCGCACGTTGAAATAGTGGGAAGGAAAGGGAACCTTCCGAATTATATGAAGATGTTATCCCATAGAAACGTGGGACGAAAAAAGAATATTTTTTTCTTCTTCTGATGACCTATAAGAAAGGAAATCAACCACTATGTAAGGATGAGATCGCTTACTTACCTTCTCACCCGATCCACAATCAACACTACTCTCACAACATCCAATCGAAACGTCTTTAGTCTTCGGTCTTCAATTGTTTACAATGAACTTCTGAACTTCGTAAAACCTTGACAATTGTAACTCTTTTCCTCAAATTCTTATTGCTTGAAACTTCTTTATAGATTTCTTCTTCCCCACAACCTTATTGAATGAATACAAAAACAAAAATATACTAAATCAATGATAAACATTATTTTTTCTTTTTTTTTTTCGATTGTTTCTTTTTCTTTTATAATTTTTATTACTAAATTGAAATATAAACTAACAAATTGAAACTAATATGGCCATGGGAGAAGGAATTTACCACTTGATTCTTCACAACTTGTATTATCTCGATATCATAAACTTCACTAACTCTCATCTTTTGATTTATGTCACTCTTGTACATAAGTCTTCAACATGTATATATAATTCTTCTTATTGTGTTATTGCTTTATAGGTTCAACTCGTTAGAAAAGAGCCTTTTGTATCAGGAGCATCAACGCTGGTAGTAGTAGGATTCGTATTGAGAGTTAGTTATCGAACCTGACCTAAGATCAACCGCTTCTGAAACTGAGAAAATTCAAGAGATTAAAAATTGAAAAACTTACAACTGAAAGATTAATCTTCCACTGTGATCATCAAAATGTTTATGGAGAAAAACGAATTGAAGGATAATTTAGGAAAAGTGGGATGGAAAAGTGATAATTCATCAATCCTTAAATATTTGTATTGTTGAAGTACTTTGTTTAGATTCGAGAGATTAATCTGTTCAAACCAGGCCTAAACCTAGCAATGGCCGTTCATCACTCTTGCACATAAGTCTTCAACATGTATATATAATTCTTCCCATTGTATTATTTCACTTTATAGTGTTCAACTCGTTAGGAAAAATCCTTTTGTATCAGGAACATCAACGTTGGTAGTAGTATGATTGGTATTGAGGGTTGGTTATTGAACCTGACCTAAGATCAATCGCTTCTGAAACTGAGAAAATTCAAGAGATTGAAAAATTGAAAAATTACAATTGAGATATTAATCTCCCACTGTGGTCGCCAAAATGTTTGTGGAGAAAAACGAATTGAAGGCTAATTTAGGAAAAGTGGGATGAGCAGGTGATAATTCGTCGATTCTTAAAAATTTGTACTGTTGAAGTACTTTGTTTAGATTTGAGAGATCAATCTGTTCAATCCTGGCCTAAACCAAGCAATGTTCGTTCCAGTCTTGCTTCAGTCACAAAATGTGAAGGAGAAGGGTTGGTCTTAGGGATGGAAGCGAGAGAAGGTTGAGGTCAGAGTATCAGACTCTGTAGGATGTGATTGGTGTGAATAGTTATAAACAATGTTTTGTATGAAAATATTGAATGATCGAATTAGACTTGTCTTAGAGTTCAACTTAGAGTTCTTGTTCTGTTCAGACTTGTTGTTTAATGCTAACTTGTTGTTCTTGTTTAATAAATTAAGAATCTGGCCTCTTTTCCTGAAGAAAGTGTTGATGGTTGAGTAGTGGTGAAGGCGGAGAAGGTGTTGACAACTGCTCTCCACTTCAATTGAGGTTGAATGGACGGTTGCTTAACTTACCACTCCTCTACTCAACTGTTGATCGAACTTTCCATAATTTCTCTTTTAATGGGTACACTGCTGCACCACATGTCGTAGACCACCATACAAAAACCCTAATTAGTATCCCCCTATTTGTGACATTTGATGTCTCGTGTAATATTGTAGTGTTAAGCAATACTGGTGTTAAATCAATTGAGACCGTCTCAATTGGTCTCTTGACTAAAGACTTGTCTTGATTGACTAGCTAGCTGATGAGTTTGTCTTGCTTGACTAGACTGATGAGTCTAGCAGACTAAAAAAAAAAATGTCTTGTTTGACTAGATGATGAGTCTAGCAGTTTAGAATAAAATAAATATGTATTTATTTATGTATAAGGAGTCCATCTTAGTCAATTTTGCATTGACATGCTTATTTCGTAGAAACAAGTTGTTTGTTGTTGAACATGAAAAATTGTATGTAAGGCTTCATACTAAAGTATACATGAGAGGTCTAGTATATCTTAGGATTTTGAAACTTGTCGAAACCCTAATTTGCCAAACCAAGTTATTCACGTGAAAAGAAGAGGGAAGAGCCCCCAACTTTTGTCTTGAAGCAAGTGTCTCATGTTTTGCTCTGTGCACTCGGCCTCACACGTTTAGGGTAAAAGAGTAAAACGCTAGTATTTGATAAGAATCAAGACGTTAATTTTTAACAAGAAGTAAGACGCTCACATTTTACTCTTTGTACTTAGACTCACATATTGAGGGTAAAAGAGTAAAATATCAAATTTTGACATGACACAAGACGTACGAGTTTTGCCTTAAGAATAGTCATGCAAGCCTTGTTGCTTGGCTTATGAATGAAGGCATGCGAGTTTTGCCTTAAGAATAGTCATGCAAGCTTAGCTGCTTGGCTAAGATGCATACGTTGGAAGCAAGAGAGGTAGAGACGTCTCCCTCTTCAAAAGTTAGAGTTTGAAAGTGTTAATTAGGGTTTTGAAGCTTATATGCTATGAAGCAATAGTAAAAAACGCCTAATTGGATCAAGAGTTAAAACTTTCACATTTTTATTCTTATGCTCAATGATGTGATTTTATATAGTGGTAAAAAGAGGTTCGATTCTCGAACTTGTGAAGGTAATGATTTTAGAAAATATTAAACTTAATCTAAACTAATAAAAATCAGGAAATTAAACTAGAGAATATTTTTAGAAAATATGGAGAAAACTAGGAATCAAGGTTCAGTTATTTCTAACAATTTATGTGATTAATCATGTAATTCTTTTTTAACAATTTAATTCAAGTTTGCCAAAAATATGTTTCCTAAAAGAATAATTGTAAATCCTAAGCATGAGACATCAAGAGTAATTAACTAAGCATGACCCATCAAAAGAGAACACAACTATTTAATAAAAACCATTTTTTTCTAATTTAAATCCATGCAAATAATAATAAAAGAATTATAAATAATTAATTAAAAATAGACTTACCACATAAAATTGAGAGAAAAACCTCCTCCATCATCCCAGTAAATAGACTTAGCCCATGGTGAAGAAAACTTGCTCAAAAGTTGATTTCATTGCTCAAAATATTGATTACAAGGTTGAATTACGCTGTAACAGCTGATTTGATACGCTTATATGCGTTACAGGAGAGGGTTCAGCTGTTACAGAAGAGTTTAAGCAACAAATAGTTTGAAGTAATAGACAACAGGAAAATTCAAATCAGCAACAGTTATAGATGTTACTGAGTCTTCTTCTCCGGCAGTGATGGATGAAGAACAGCCGGCCGGTGCAGTAGCAGTTGACCGGATGTTGACGGAGCTTCACCGGAATTCTCTATTTTCTTCTCTAGGCTTTTGTTTTCGATTCTCTTGGCTTCTCTTGGTATTTATAGATATTAGAAACCCTAGAGAGAGTTCCAAACCTAATAGAACTCTCTAGAATAGCCCACAAATCCCAAACCGAATCGAAACCCAATTCCGGCCATATACATGATTTTTCAACTGATTTCACGGGATTTTTTTGCTGTTTCTCGATTGTTCTAACTTGTGTGGGATATCTACTAATATTTGGAACAATCTGGAAGCGAAAGAACACGTTGATTTTAGTTGGCAGTGTACACAGTTGAGCCCGATGAGTTAACCCGGTGACTCGGCCCGATCCAGCTCGCTGGGTTGACCCGCTGGGTTGACCCGATCCAGGGGTGCCCCAATCCAAAGTGTGGGTGCTTTGATCCATTTTCCCGGGTGCCTTGAACACTTTTTGAGCCAATTTTTCCACAAATCTTTATTCTTCTAATGTACCTACAAAAGCATAAAAACACGTAATAGATACAAAATCGAATACTAACTCACTAGAAATTAAGGTGCAATTTAGACACTAAAATGTGTCTATCACTCAACCTCGCACATTGAGGGTAAACTAGTAAAATACCAAATTTTAGAGAAAAACATTATTCATGCTTGGATTTTGAGTAAGCGTGCAAGCCTTGCTGTTGAAGCAAAACGCACAAGCAAGGCAAGGTACGTTTGAAAATTAAGGTTAGCTTCCTTTTCCAAAATTAGGGTTTGAAAATACTTTTTGACACGCTTTTGACACGCTTATAAGTGTTGCAAATCTTATATTTTAAGCGTTCCAAAACCCTAAATTTAATCATTTTCACTCATTCGCATTAGTTGTCTTTTTAAGCAAGGATTAATGTGACCGAGGTTAGATTTTTAGCTAGTAGAAGCTATGAAATTGTGTCTGACACAATTTTAACTTTGAATCTAAGTACAATTGTGATACTTTAATTGAATTGATTCATATATAAAGTTATATAAGAATTTTACAGGTTAACATTTCTCATACTCGAGTTTTGAGATGTAATGTTACTATTTTATCCCTGTCAAAAACCCACCATCTATATTAAGTTCCCTTCTTAGCGCGGAACGAGTAATGTTACGTGGTAAATACTAGATGGTGGCCTGACAGACAAAAACAAAACGAAATATAAGTTTATAGTTCAATGGTTAGATATTACCAGAGGAGTAGTAGTCGGCATGAACTTCGAATAAGCAAGTTGGGATGTCATTCTTGATGGACAAGTAAAGACCCGTAGTTGAAAGGCCGAAGTAAGACTTGGAATTGGTTGGAAACATGCGGCTTAGGGGACACGCATGGAAGGTACAACTGGATGGAAAAGTGATGAAGCACGACTGGATGGTCGAGCATGAAGAGAGACTGGATGGTCAAGCCTGGTCTTGACGCTGGACGAACATTGGAGATTGAAGACGGAAAAGCACGGTACGGCTAGGCAGAAGGACCAAATCCACTTCTGGCCAAGTTCAAATGGAATAATATTTATTTATTATTTTATTTCAGCAAGTTTTGCTCTTTCTGTAATTATGCTCTTAGGTATTTGGAGCTTTCCTCTTCTACCTTAACAACAACGGGAATGTATTTGGAACATTAGTTGGTTGTAGGAAATGTTGAGGCAATGCTGCCGTCAGAACACTGTGAGGAGTGTTGAGGCAGTGCTGCCTCATAACACTGAGAGGATTGTTGAGGCAGTGTGCCTCAGAACACTGAGAGTAGTGTTGATGCAATGGTGCCGTCAGAACACTAAGATGAGTGTAATCCAAGCATTGATACATAACAAGTTCAAGGAATTCAACCATGGAAGTTCTGCAATTTGAAACAAGTTCATTATTGCTCAATGAGAGCCTAATGAATATAAAATAATAGTAGGTCCATGAAACTCAACTGAGAGTTGCACATGGATGAGTTCATTATTGCATTATTGATAAACAAATTTCAAGTACTGAAGGTCTATATAGATATTGTGAATACAATAATGAATCAATGTTACTCAATATGAGTCTTAATAATGATATGTATATATGGAATATGTGATTCAGTTGCAGAATCGTTGTACCTGGAACAAGTTCGAGTTGTTCTATACTAGTGGACAATTCATCTAGGAGTTAGGTTCGAGTTGCTCTATACTAGCAGAAAATCTATATAGGAGCTTTGTTATTCAAGAACAAGGTCAAGGAAATGACACAAGAGTATACTCTGAATATTTTGTATAGTCCGAGAATATCTGGAAGGAGCCGCATCAAGCACCCATGTGATTCTGAAGACAAAGTCGCTCTATACTAGTGGGCAATCCATCTAGGAGTTAGGGTATCCATTCAATAACAAGAATATATTCTGGATGTATATTATGTATAGTCAAAGAACATCTGGAAGGGAATTGTAACTAATACAAGTGGTATTCTGAGGACAATAAGGTTCTGTACTAGTGGGAAATCCATATAGGAGTTGTCCAATCAGTGTAGATTCAATACAAATATTATATATATATATATATAAAAGACATGGATAACACCTGCCTAAAAATTCTTTGCAAAATTCTGAAGTCCGATGTTTCTGAAACCCGGGTCAGAAACATATTCTTTTATGATTTTAAACGAAAATAAAGTAACAAGGCTTAGTTGTTAGATATTTCCAGAAATATGGCAGTTGGCTTGAGCTTCGAATAAGCAAGCAAGAAGGTCATCCTAGATAGAAAAGTAGAGATCCATGGATGGAAGACCAAGACAAGACTTTGATCGGACAAGTACAACTTGGAAGGCGCGCCGAAGCATGGTTAGAAGACTGTTGGACAAGGAAAGACTTGCATACACAAGCATTGTCCATGAACGTGCAAACATGATGGAACCAGGGAAGACAACATTCGTTTGGGAAACAAGTACTTGCTGAAGGCTGGACGGACAAGCCTTGGATGGAGTTGATGCAGACAAGTTAGAGCCGTTGGATAAGCTTGGCTAGGGTTGACAAGCAAGCTTAGGGTTTATAAGCAGGATGATCAAGTTTTGAGCAAAGGATGGACGGAAAATCTGGCTTGATAGTAGGCGGAGAAGCTTGGTCTTGAAAGCAAGGTGGAAAAGCTTGCTAGGTTGGTCGACGGGAAAGACAGGACCATGTGGAGTAGTCCTTATTCTTCTTGGATTCGAAAGCTCGACTATGTAAGGAACTGTTGGCTTAACCCTTATTTGATATCGAGTAGTGAGAGCAGGTCTTCTCTATTTGCTTTGACGTTGAAAAAGGCTTAGTCTTCACTGATAGATACAATAAGCTTCTTATTTCGTTCTTCTTAAATTTACATGAGCATATGCTCACAGATGGAGTTAGGGTTTTCTGACCAACCCCCCTTTTGTAGTAGAAGTAGTTGTTGAAGTTGAAGATGCCACCACTCTTCTATCCCAGAGACGTGAAGGCGCTATCTTTGACATTTTGTTGTCGTTGAAGAGTTTGGCCGACCAAGTTGATCAGACACAATAAGAAGTTGGCAAGCGTGAGAGCTGTTGAGATGGCCATGACGTGGGAAGCTTGAATCCCGTCTAGAAGTTTATATTTGCGCATCATTCACTGTAAAGGCTGTAGAAACTTCATCTGACGTTTGTTTTCAGTGGTTGACCCCAAATCTTAAAGCCAAGAGACTAAGCTATCATATGCAGCACGAATCAATTAATTTGGAGTTTGCTAAGTTGGATAATCATGCGTGAACATCCTTGATTAGTAATCCCGTGTGAATTTTCAGATTCTGTAGACTCTAGTGTAAGAGCCATATCTCTTAGCTTGGGTATCCGATTGACGCGCACTTTCAGTATGTTATAGCAGAGACATGTACGTACAACTTTCGTGAAGGATGTATTGCTCAATTCTCACTCATAAGTATGTTTTTTCAGAGTTAAGAGACTAAGTATGCAATAGCTTGGGTTTACCACTTGGAGGTGTCCAAGAAATCGAATTCGATGAAGACTGACTTTGTCATGGAGTTGATGCTATAAGGAGTTGCAAGCAATAGCACGTAGTTGTGGACAAAATATGGAATGCCAGTGAGTGCGAGATGATGACTTGAATCATAGTTGGCAGCAGTAAGGTGGAAGACAGAGTCAGGAGTAGGCTTTCTTCATTATCGACTTTATGTGTGTTGTTCCCCTAAGAGTGGCAACACAGGTGTAGAGGCGTTAATCCAAGGTGATCAACCAACGTTGACATGGGTAGAGTAATCGATGTTAATCTCAGAAAAGAAGACAGTCCTCTGCTCATGAGTATTCATCTTTTGATGTTGAGGTTGTAGCCTAATTGAATTAGAAATTTGTATGTTATTGAACTTAATGATTCAATTGACTCTGATTCAAATTGATGAATTCGTTGAGTCTTCAAGGAGTAAATGAACTTTATTGGAACTTCCATCAACAATGTGGTTCTTCAAATAATTAAATGGTGGATCTTTTACTTTGTCGGGGAAGAGAAGCCTCGTGTCAATTATCAATTCCCAAGTGTAGCTCACTTGGAATTCACCACAAGAACATATATTATATGATTTGACAGAGATGTCATGCTTCTATCCACTTGATCTTCTCATATATAACAGGGGAGTGTTTGTATTGTTGATTATTGCTGACGCGTTGTGGCTGAAGCAAGAACTTGGATGGAAATTGGAGTCGAAGTTGGCGCTGGTATAAAGGCTGTTATGTAGTGTGAGATGGAGCGTACATGGCTGGCTCTGCATGTTGATGATACATTTGTTCCCTGAGTATTTATATGACTTTACTCATTATTGAAAGTCCTGGATCTTCCCTGATTATGTAAAATCTTATAGTAGTAGAAGGAGAACCCACTTTTAGTTGAAAAGTGATGTGGCCACATGCATTTATGGATTTTTATTCAGGATCCTTGCTTATCGTTGGAAAGTAGATTGTTTCCTGTCTAGTGACTCATGTAGCTTTCAGTGTCTTGACATGGATGATGTTGATGGGCGTGCCAACATCAATTATGTTCATCAGGAAAGGATAGTAATTTTCCAGACATAACATGGTTAAGAGCAGTGAGGATATCCTCACGTTGTGCGTATGCGAAGTACGCTCCATGGAATTTCGGACAATTTGGTTGACAGGTTCAGCAGAGGTAGTGAAGCTTCTGACAGAGAGGGGTTTTCTTTGTACTATTTCAGTCCCCAAGTGCAATTCTCCTGAGCTTTGTCATTTCTTGTTATGTTGGTGGATATTGAATGAGAGGTAACTTGATGGTGTATCTTGTATCCACATTTATAAGAGTTGGGGAAGTCAGGAGATACCGAATCTTCCCTTGGTTATTTCTGTCGACGTCTAGCCGAAGCCGAAGCTATAACTGGTGCCGCTTGCCTTCGATATGGTTGGCATGCCTGTGATGTTGGATTTGAAATTTGTGTTGGTGTTGCATGCTTACGTTGTTGCTCTGGAGATGAAGCCTTCTTTTTGCCTCCTTAAATCACAACACCCACAAATAGTTGAATATTGTTCTACTTAGTTGTAAGCTATCTGTTAACACAAGTCTCACATGCTGCTTCATTCCTAGCAGGTATGACTCTCTCCATCAAAGCATGTGTAGTTGTAGTCGATTGCCTGAGTTTGGGCAAGAGCCTTTTGTATCACGAACATCACGTTGGTAGTAATAGGATTAGTATTGAGAGTTAGTTATTGAACCTGACCTAAGATCAACCGCTTCTGAAACTGAGAAAATTCAAGAGATTGAAAAATTGAAAACTTACAACTGAGATATTAATCTCCCACTGTGGTCACCAAAATATTTGTGGAGAAAAACGAATTGAAGGCTAATTTAGAAAAAGTGGGATGAGCAGGTGATAATTCGTCAATCCTTAAATATTTGTACTGTTGAAGTACTTTGTTTAGATTCCAGAGATCAATCTGTACAATCCTGGCCTAAGCCAAGTAATGGCCATTCCAGCCTTGCTTCAATCACAAAATAAAAATGAGAAGGGTTGGTCTTAGGGAGGGAAACGAGATAAGGTTGAGGTCAGAGTATCAGACTCTGTGGATGTAATTGGTGTGCACATCTATGAACAATGCTTTTAATGAGAAACTTGAGTGATCGAATTAGACTTGTCTCAGAATTCGACTTAGAGTTCTTGTTTTGTTCAATTCCAACTTGTTGTTTTTGTTAAATAGATTAAGAATCTATTTATACCATATCTATTGTAACCACCTGAACTTTTTTCTGAAGAAAGTGTCGATGGTTGAGTATTGGTGAAGTGGTGAAGGCGGAGAAGGTGTTGACAACTGCTCTCCACTTCAATTGAGGTTGAATGGACGGTTGCTTAACTTACCACTCCTTTACTCAACTGTTGATCGAACTTTCCATAATTTCTCTTTTAGTGGGTGCACTGCTGCACCACATGTCGTAGACCACCAGACAAAAACCCTAATTAGTATCCCCCTATTTGTGACATTTGATGTCTCGTGAAATATTGTAGTGTTAAGCAATACTGGTGTTAAATCAATTGAGACCATCTCAATGGTCTCTTGACTAAAGACTTGTCTTGATTGACTAGCTAGCTGATGAGTTTGTCTTGCTTGACTAGACTGATGAGTCTAGCAGACTAAAATAAAATAAATATGTCTTGTTCGACTACCTGATGAGTCTAGCAGTCTAGAATAAAATAAATATGTATCTATTTGTGTATAAGGAACAATATGTCCATCTTAGTCAATTTTACATTGACATGCTTATTTCGTAAAAAAAAGTTGTTTGCTGCTGAGCATGAAAAATTGTTTGTAAGGCTTCATACGAAAGTATACATGAGAGGTATAGTATAGCTTGGGATTTCGAAACTTGTCAAAACCCTAATTTGCCAAATCAAGTTATTCACGTAAAAAAAAGAGGGAAGAGCGCCCAACTTTTCTTGAAGCAAGTGTCTCACGTTTTGCTCTTTGCACTCGGCCTGACACGTTTAAGGTAAAAGAGTAAAACACCAATTTTTGGTAAGAAGCAAGACGTCAATTTTTAACAAGAAGCAAGACGCTCATATTTTATTGTTTGTACTCAACCTCACATTGTGAGGGTAAAAGAGTAAAATGTCAATTTTTGACAAGAAGCAAGTCGTGTGAGCTTGGCTTCTGAATGAAGGCATGCGAGTTTTGCCTTAAAAATAGTCACGCAAGCTTAGCTGCTTGGCTAAGGCGCATACAATGGAAGCAAAAGAGGTAGAGACGTGTCCCTCTTCAAAAATTAAGGTTTGAAAATGTTAATTAGGGTTTTGAAGCTTATATGCTAGGAAGCAATAGTAAAAAACACCTAATTGGAGTAAGATCTAAGATATTCACAATTTTACTCTTGTGCTTAGCTTCACATGTTGAGGGTAAAATAGTAAAATACCAAATTTTGGAGAGAAACATGATATTCACGCTTGGATTTTGAGTAGCAAGCCTTGCTGTTGAAGCAAAACACACAAGCAAGGCAAGATGCGTTTGAAAATTAGGGCTAGCTTCCTTTTTCATAATTAGGGTTTGAAAATATTTTTTGACACACTTTTGACAAGCTTATAAGTGTTGCGAATTTATTTTCCTAATTAGGGTTTGAAAGAATTTTTTGACACGCTTATAAGTGTTGTAAATCTTATATTTTAAGCGATTCATAACCCTAAATTGTATTCTTTTCACTCATTCGCATTAGTTGTCTCTTTAATCAAGGATTAATATGGTTGAGGTTGGATTTTTAGCTAGTAGAAGCTATGAAATTGTTCCTGACACAATTTTAACTTTGAATCTAAGTATAACCATGGTACTTTAATTGAATTGATTCATATATAAAGCTATATATGAATTTTACAGTTTAACATTTCTCATACTCGAGTCTTGAGATGTAATTTTACTGTTTTTTCCTTGTCAAAAAAACCTACCGTCTAGAAATGTGTGGAGCAATCGCGTGTGAAGACAACACTAGTAAGCGGAACCTTGAGTTAAGAGTTTTTATGCTAGGATCAACCTAAATTCACAAACCCTAAAACATTCGATTGGTTTACATCTTGAGTGTGATACTACTTGGTGGCTCAATTAGATAGAATATGGTGTTCGAGCGCTTCGACATTCAGTGATACAAAAAGTTTTAGGGATAACACCGCGCTAGCTGCTATTCTACGATCAATGAAGAATGGTTCTAACAAAGATGAATAAGTATACTACTTAAGTTAATGTTTAGTAACAACGAATGATTCTCTAATCATCTTTTCTTTTAATTATTTAAATTATTACTACCTCCGTTTTTGGAAAAGAGTTATTATCATTTTTTTTTAATTGCTAATTTTTAGATTAAACTGAAAAAAATGATAGTAACGTTTTTTCAAAAACGGAGAAAGTATTATTCTTTTTAATTTTTTTATACAGGCGCTACACGAAGTGAGTGAATGTTTAATTAAAATTAATTCTATGAATCGGGACAAGGATGATTGATTCCATTTTCAAAGAAAATGTATTTTTCACTCTGATTTTGGTTGATTCAGGTTAGGGTTCTTCTTTCCCAAAAATTTAACTTTCATTTTTTTTATTCATCATAGGGTTTCTCCTTAATCGTCGACAACTCCAGGTATGAAGTGCAGAAGATTTGGGTTTGTGAGTAATTATTTCTAGGGAGATTTTTCTTTGGTTAATCATATGGTTTCCAATTACTGTTATTTTTGTATATCAGTTTGAATCATATCTTTTCAATGCAGTAAGTTTGACAAGATTCAATTTTGTTGTTACTTCGGTTTGGAATATGGATGCGATCAATCCCTAACCACACAATTCCTATGATACGGTACCAAACTGAAGATTTCCTTCCGGGGTTCTTCTGCACACCAGGTCCTTCAGTGATTGTTGTTTACTCCACTTTTGTGAAGAATTATTAAGGTTTCACTATGTTTCTGTTATTCTTTGTGCATAGATTTTTCTGATTATTTGGTACTTCGCAGAACCATTGTAAATAGCTAGTTATGTGATGCACTGACGCAGGCAAATTCACCCTCTCCTCAACCAATGTCACCAGAGTGTACACAAACATTGACCTACCTGTAGTACTCAAATTGGTCAAAAAAGGTCAGTATATTCCATTTTATCTTATATACTACCATCAATTAACATGGATTGACTGCAGTTAGAAATGTTAATGTCTGTATGATTTAAGCTAAATGAATACTGATATATGCATTTTGTCCATATAGTATAACGATCCACGGTTTTAATTATTATAATAATACCAATCATCTACTATGACTAAAGACCCTGTTTGCAGTACATGATTCGATTAGCTCCCTTTAATTTTTGGCCCCAAATGTCGATCAATTATTGGTTTTTGAATTTGCAAAAGATATACCCTTTATATTACATCTTTCTCATCTAATATGATGATATGGAGGCGGAATTGTTCAGAAATACAAAACTGATTATTTGGGATGAGGTGGCGATGCAGCACCGCTTTTGCATTGAAGCGGTTGACATATCAATGAGGGATTTGAGGAAGACTGAAAAACTATTTGGAGGATAACGATTATGCTTGGGGGATATTTCAGGCAGACTTTACCAATCATTGAAAAGGGAGGCTGAGAACAGATCGTAAGTGCATCTATTCGGAGCTCTAAACTGTGGAGAGGAGTGAGAGTGCTCGGTTTGACACAGAACATGAGGCTGGGAAATGATAATCCAGAAAACATAGAATTCGTACAGTTCTTGCTACAGGTAAGTCTATCTTTAAGCACCAGGTTGTCTTAATGGTGTCCTAAGCTAGCTTATAGTTTCTCACCTATTCTTAATAATTTCAGAATATCTATTACTCACATTTTCCACTGTATGCAGAAGGTACGCCGCAAGTGCATTTAACATTGAAAACACTATAAATTGACATGGCACCACCAGGAAGTAATCTAGATTAATAGATTGCTTATTGAAAACACTATACATTGTGTAACATTAACATAAGTTACCTATGTTATAGTTTCTCATTGATTCTACATAATTTATAAATATCGATTACTCACATTGTCACTTGTATGCACAATGTTCCATTTCAGAAACTCTCTTCATGTGTTTTTCCCATTTATCACACATCAGAAGATTTTGTACTGTCATTGTGATTTGCTATTGGTGGCAGTAGGGAACCAACACTATGAAAGAGCGTTTGTAATACGGTACAACTAAGATCAGTGGCAAGACGATTGTGAACCTTAAACTTAGATGTGTTTCGGATTTTAGAAATATAAATTATATCTTGTTATAAGTTCTTCTGAAGTTGTGTCTTTGACTTTCTATATACTTGGCAACCACTTATCCTGAACTCTAATTGTAGCATTAGCATGTGTGGAAATAGAGAGTGCACAGGAATAACAGTTCCATTTACTGCGAACTGTACATGCATTGGTCAACAAAGAGATGAAGCATCTTTAGTAGATTCGGAGTAAAGATTTACGACCCTTTTGCATTCTGGAGTGTCTGCATAGGGTTTTTATAGTCAATGTTGTCGTGATGTTCTTTGGTGTGTGAATGAAGATACATCTTTTAACTAAAATCCTGCATGCTCTCTCTCTTTTTGCAAGCTGAAAGACTTTTGCCTTATGCTCATGTATTGTCTATCTAGAAAATTACCTCTATCTACTACATGTTATGAGTGTGTCTCCCTCTTGACTTTGGATTTTGAATGGAGAAATTTTGCAATCATTCTAAATCTTTAATAGTGAATAATACTTTGATCAGATTATAGGACTTTGTCTTTACTTTGTTTTTTATACTCTTTCTTTTGTTCACTTTTAGGATATTTTTGCTCATTTAGTTGGTTTACGTGCTTTGGTGAAAACTTGCACTAGGAAGTTTTAAGTGATTTCAAATCTATTGACTACTCTAAGTGCGTTTTTCCTTGCAATTCGTTTTGGACAGGAATTCCTGATTGCAGTCTTCTTGCTCTAATTATGTTAGTAGCAAATATATTAGTTGGTATATTAGGTGCTGACAATCTTTGCTGTCTCTACTTCAAATAACCCATTGCCACCAAAAAGAATCTCCCTATACAGATATTTGTGTGGACCTTTGCTACTTGGTTCAGCTTAACAGTAATTAGTTACCAAATGCCGTTTTTTCTATAGAGTATAAGCCACGGTTACTTTGTTGTGTTTTTCTGAATCTGAAACATACTATAGGATTGGTGCCATTAAGTTCCATCTCGATCATATATATCAGAATAGTTGTTACTTGCAATGGCCAAGTTTCAAAATACAACAAAATTTGTTTTGATTACTTTGCATCTGACAGAAACTTTCCACAGAGTAGCATGCTGAAATGGTCAGTTGAACAGTAATTAGTGAACAAATGTCGTTATTTCATTTATGAGCTCTTACTTCTGCATTCGTGTTAATTTGTAAGCTTTGTTAAACTCCACTTATCATTTTAAACCCTCAGAAGCTTTTGAAACTTCAAGAGGATGATTGCTCCATTGGTTTTCCACAATTCAAGGTAATTTAATCTGATGACTCTTCTTAATTGTAACTATAAAGACGACAAATATATCCAATGCTCTTACTTCAACCTTTCTGTGTTCATTGGTTTCCTAAAGTTTTTTAGATTTTTTCTGTTCAGCTTCAAGACATTTTTTTTTCTACTTGAACTAGGATCATCTAAAGCTTTTCTGTGTTTGCAGTTGTACGATATGGCAAATATGTATAAATCAGTTTTTTTTTTTTTTTTGAAGATCACTTCCAAGTTGTGGATTGGAAGAAAAATTTGTTTTCTTCTCATTAATAGATTGCCGACAAAAGTTTTGTGGATCTCTAGATGGTATATTCCACATATACCATAGAGTGGTTAGTGGGCAAGGTGGCTATAAAGTCTCTGCCGAAGAGCCATTGTACTTGGTTGAAGCCTTGAGGTAAAAAAGTTGCTTTACTGCATTGCACTGAATGCTCAAAAACTTAAAGAAAAATTACTGCAGTTTTTAGATCAAAACATTTTTTACTTTGTTTCGAAATTCCTGTTTCACTATAGTGATTACAGAGCTTCCTCCGGAAAATGCAAAAAAAAAACAACCCTGGAAGCATTTTGCCTTTTAAGTGTCTTCTCTGCTCTGCATTGGCTACTTACTCACCAAGGCACCAGAAAGTCGTATACGTACGTAAACATGTATAGAATAGTTCATGAAATCTTTTCGATTGATTTGGTTTGGAAAAGTCGTGCTTGGGAATATTTGATCTCTAAAATGTATGCGAGTTGTTCAGGACTGTGTCTAATAGGAGTATATTTTTGTAGCGAGATCGGCACCATTAAAGTAAACTAAATTTTGGATATCAAGTAGTTGTGCTTATTTGGCTACTTACTCACCAAGGTAATATTTACAACTTACATACACTGCTGAATAACGATAATTTGGGATTTTGCTAGGCCTTTTTTGGGGTATATGATGGTCATGGAGGTCGTGCAGCAATGGAATATGTTGTGGAAAACTTGGGAAAGAATATTGTTTCTGCTCTTGGAGAAGTTGTCCAAAATGGAAAAGATGGTCAATTAGAGAATGCAATTAAAGAAGGTTACTCATTAACTGATAAGGATTTTCTTCGACAGGTATGTAAGAGTTTTGATTCTCTATGTGGTTACTTTGGATTAGTTTGAGCTTCAGTATAATTCACAGATTTAGCAGCAGTTTTGGTACGAATTCATTGTTTAACATTTTTCCATTTAGAACAAAAACTTCGTACCCTTTTATTTGTGGGCTTGAAATATAGTGGTGTAGGATAAGTTTCTACTACACTACATTTTGATTATCCTATACCACTGCAGTCAGCCTACATCAATACCTTGCAGAGTAGGATAAGTGGAGCATGTGCAGCTACTGTTTTACTGAAGAATGGAGAGGTATATGTAGCAAATGCAGGTGATTGTAGAGTAGTTTTGAGTAGAAATGGTGTAGCTCATGCCTTAACAAGTGATCACCATGTTAATAGAGAAGATGAACGTTTTCAAATCGAAAATTCTGTAAGCTTTTCTCATCTACATTAAAAAATTTCCATTGAACATTACATATGTTAATACTCATGTTCACATACATCTATATTCGACATGAAATTTTCATTTCAGGGTGGTAATTGAGTTACCGAAACGGAGTATGGAGAGTTCAAGGGTCACTGGCTGTTACTAGAGCAATAGGAGACGTGCATTTGAAGGAATGCGTCATTTTGGAGCCAGAGATTGAGAAAATTAGGTTGGCAACAGATTGCGAATTCTTAATTATTGCCTTGGATGGGTTGTGGGAGAAGGTAAATTAATCATAAGTAAAAACCATTTGAACTTTCAGTCACGAGACATGCTTTGTAACCCAGGGTGGTGGTGATACATAATGACATTGACATAATCGTTAAATGAATCATGCAGGTTGGCAATCAAGAAGCAGTGGACTTGATCTCGAGAGATAACCGGCCTATTCAGTAATGCAAAAATCTTATACATGTATCAACAAGTAGAGGTGACAGAGATGATATAATTGTTATAGTTGTTGATCTTCGAAGTTTTCAAATACTTTGACCAAGTAGTGTAGTTACAAAGATGATCAATCAATCAGGTGTGCAGCTTATACAACTAAAAGGTCAAGTTGAAGTTATTTTTACCTTCTTCTATCTAAAGTGCTAAATTATTCCTTCATACATATGCCATGAATGGATTTTGGGGTTCTTACCTCTTGGTTAGTCGTGTTCGTATTGAGTTCCTGAATAAGTATGAAGTTGTGATCTGGCAGTCTAATGTTTTTCGATTTTGCACGGAGATGTATTTAATGTAGTCGTTCGCTCTAAACCTATTTGCTCATCTTTAGTTTTGAGTTGGTAAATCAAAAAAGGGTACTGAGGTCGACCCGAGGTAACCATTTTGTTTTTCATTTCCAATACCAAATACCCGGTTATATGTATAGAGAGGATGGAGGAGGCGGTTTGGTCACCATTGATGCCAATGATAAAACAGTTTTATTATTTGGTCGGTACTGCTGAGCAACCAATGTGATGTGATTCGTAGTGGATTCAATGACAGGTTCATATAGCCTTCTCTGTTGATAAATGTTAATTTATTGTTCTCTTCTGCAAACTAATGGAATTTGAATCTGGTAGCAAATCATGGTGATATGTAACGGCTATGCATTGGTTTATCTCCTTAATAGAATATATTTCAGTACCATTATGTCAATGATCCAACAAATATCTTACATAAATTCCATTCACTGCCAATGTTCGATTTATTTGCAGAATCCAAAAATGGCGGCCCAAATCACATGTAGTCCCTCCAAATCTGTAACAGTAAGCACCCACAATTTTAATAGAAAAATACTCGTATAGGCAAGTGTAAATAGGTTAATAATGGTGACGCATGGGGTATTCTGGTACTTTAGTTATCACAGGGTTTAGATGTTTAGTTTCTAAGCCTGGTGAGTAACAGAGACTCACTTGATTAATTCAGTTTCTACTAATCAACGTACTTCTCCATCTCAACATTTGTTATTCCTAAGCATGTATATGAGGAACATGCCACGTTCCGATACTTAGGAAAATAATAGGTTGGGATACCATATTTTAAATATTTTTCTAAATTCAATTAGTCGGGAAAGGAGTATTTGTTCGGAAACATAAAAATTCCCGTGTTGTTACGAGTCATATCCTAGTTTAAAGACAAAGGATATGTATTGTCATATTTATCTCAACAATACCCCATGAACTGTGGATATCTGAGGAACCTAATGATGCGACATCGAGATAAATGTAAAACTCGACTAAGATAGCAGAACCCAATCATAAGTGTTTGAGGTGGGAAAAAAATAGGCACTAAGTAATCATAAAATAAAGACCTTAGCAATTTTTATTTCCTCTTCAAGATCACCATTGACAAATTAGTGGTATACAAATGCCATTAACCGGAATTAAGAATTCCACTACCTCTTAAGTTCTTGTGTTTCGCCTTTCTTGTTAGGCCAAAGTACCGTGGAAGTTCATCTTTATATCCATTATCTGCCAACTAACCTTCTTGGTCAAATGGAACATCATCTCCCAAACCACAAGGTATCACAAGTAGGAAGAACAAATTTTATAGTGTTATTCCTATAAAAATATTAACATTCTTAATTTCATTTACATTTTCGTATTAATTGCATGTAAACTATAAATCAAAATATTTACATATATATTTTGAAGTCTTCGAAATGAAACGTGTGTGTATACCACGAACGTTCCACTAATACAAATAACAATTTATTTTGATGTTTCTTCGCTTCAATATGGTACAAAGTAAACCAAAGAATTTTATCGACAATAATTTTAATATCTTTAGATAGCTTTTCAAAACTTTTTAACTTCATACCACCCTCATCTTGGTTTTTGAGCGGAGCTATCTCGCTCAATCTTTATAGAAATATAACCTTAAGCTGTTTTCTTTTCATCCGAACTTAATTCTACCCCAGTAGAGGTAATTGGGTTTACTCCAGGTGATTTTTGATTTTTTTTTTTGGACAAAATCTTGAGATTGAAACATTTTTATCAAGAAATTAAGAAAAGCATATTAGAATTAGAAATATTTTTAGGAGAGAAAAATTGTAGAAAAGGTTGAATTTGGTATGAGTTAAGTGTTTGGAGGAGGATGTTACTTATAGGTTTGCTGTTTTCTGGTCGTCGGAAGATAGCCGTTATCGTTGTAACTTGGACCGTCCGTCTTTCTCCGAGTTTTTTTTTCCCAATATGAAAAACCCAGTTTGCCCATCCAGACCATCAAGTCAAGTATATTCATTTGCCGATTCTCACCGGCTTTGCCATTAGACAAGGAAAAAAACCCTATTGTAAGTTTGTAACCAAAAATTGTAAGTTTCTAACCAAAACTAAGTTGGTAAGACAAACTTACGATTTTGTTAATTTAGTCGATTGGACTTACGATTTTGTTTTTACCATTCCTTCCTCCAGCTAAAGGTACTACTTTCTCCCAGTAACTGTCTATCATTAACTATCTATTCATATTGTTTTGATGTCAATGGATTTTTTTCCCTTCTGATAGTTATTATCAATGAATCTATGTGATTTGAGTTTCAAGGTGAAATTAAAAGATATATAAGATAACAAATATTTGAGAATATAAAATACCGTGACTCTCTTATTGGAGACCAACAAATTAAACCCTAAACTTGAAATCTAGTATTGTTTAATTGTTTTTGTCATGTTTTCATCTCTTGACAGTAAATATGAGGCCAATTCTGATGAAGGGCCATGAACGGCCTTTGACATTTCTCAAGTACAACAGAGAAGGTGATCTTCTCTTTTCATGTGCGAAAGATCATACACCCACTGTGTGGTTTGGGGATAACGGTGAGCGGTTGGGTACCTACAAGGGACACAATGGAGCCGTCTGGTGTTGTGATATTTCTAGTAAGTTCTGTTCCTCATCATCAATATTATCATCTAATTGTGTTTTTGATGTTTGGAATAAGGGTGAAGATATTTGCATGTTGATGTGCATCTGACATA
This sequence comes from Papaver californicum, assembly GCA_023531435.1. Taxonomy (NCBI): domain Eukaryota; kingdom Viridiplantae; phylum Streptophyta; class Magnoliopsida; order Ranunculales; family Papaveraceae; genus Papaver; species Papaver californicum. The sequence goes on from JAJJMC010000896.1 coordinate 6,648,118, forward strand.
TTCTCAGAATTTACTTATGCTTGTTTGGATTAGTTTTGTTCTCTTGTTATCATTGCCATTTACATGAGTCTTTTAGTGTTCTTGGGTATTTGGCATATTTGCCAGCCTTTGGTATGTGTTCGAAGTTTTTCTTTGAAGCTTTTATATAAGATTGAGTGTAATTTCCAAGTTCATACAGCAAGTTCGGATTTGCATGAGATTTAGTCCATTATGGTGGTGGACCCTGTGATGTGATGCACTTGAACCATCTTGATAATCACCAGCCAATTCTATTCTCATTTTTAACGTGCTTTAAAATACCAGTCTAGATGCACTATATCAACCTTTGTCACAGTGAATTTTCCCTGTAAATCTAAGCCTCAGATGAAATAGCATATTCCAGTGCTGAAGATTATTCTGGACAATGTATTTAAAAGATTGGTTTGAGGTGAGTTCTGTGACATACAGCATGTAAGCAATTCTGAGGTACAGCGGCATAGTCTCACATCAGGGCTCTGTTTAGTAGCCAAGTATGCACAATGGCAAACAGTTTAAAACTTTAGATAGAGCTTCGAGATATTAGGTGCCCAAAATCTGCTTAGTTAAGAAGTTAGGCATCAAGCTAACCCTGCGCTTTGACATGAGCCTCAAAACAATTGACCTCCTTACTTGTTTCTTGGAAATATCATTCTTTCTACAAATATTTACGGCCCGTGATTGGAATTGCATTTTATAAGAGACTTCGAGATAAAAAATGGCAGATATATGAAGAGCTCGTGTGTTGATTTTTTCTTTTATCTTTTCTGATGACCATTATATTTATTTTTGTGGAGTTAAGATTTGACTATGTAAGTGCTAATATATCTCAATGTCATTCAGGGGATTCCAGGCGCCTTATTACGGGAAGTGCGGATCAGACAGCAAAGCTCTGGGATGTTAAATCTGGAACTCTGCTCTTTACCTTCCCATTTGATTCTCCAGCTAAATCCGTAGATTTTGCAGTTGGAGATAAGCTTGCTGTGATCACCACCGATCCATTCATGGAACAGACTTCAGCGATTCATGTGAAAACTATTTCGAAAGATCCCACTGAACGTGCGTATGTGTTCACTTTTTATTCAGTATTTCTGTTTTTCACTGCAATTGTTTATTCTTCCTATATCTTCTTCTGAAAGTTGTTGCTTGCTTCAAATAATTGACAAGTTGGCCTTTATTATTATTTTTTTTATTGACTTTATGTTGCAATTACAACTAGTATTGCTTGATATATTTTCGAGTCTGAGTTATGGTTCATCTGTTTAAGGAACACTGTTATAACTTTAATTGAGTTGACTATGCAATTGCTTTATTCTTGGTTTTGCATGAAAAGGGAAACTGTATGTTTTAATTAATTAGTGGCCTATGTCTAAGTAGATTATGAAGATTGTGTATTAGGATACAGATTTTATCAACATGCATTTACATATCAATAAAAAACTACCAAAATTCTGTAATGGATAAATGAAGTTTAGAAGTTAACTTTGGCGAATCAGGGTAGCTCTTCATTGAAAGGTAAGGTTAAGAATATCGAAATTAAGGTTTACACTGTTTTGAAATAAGAGAACAGCTTGAGTACAAAGTTCTTATTGGATAAAGAAGCATAGGATTCATACAACTATTTTAGCTAATTGTCTCTTGTGTCTTCCATAAATCTGTTTCTCTATCTGTTTGCCTGGCTAACTGGGTTATCTTTTATGTCTTGTTCGTAGTACAATTCCTACATTCTTTTGGTAGGTACAGTTGGAATTTTTCAGTGAAAATGTCTTTCAGTAGTATAACTGAAAGTTCTTATTTTGGTCAATAATAAACCTCTCTTACCTTTTTTCTTTTTAAATTCCTTTTACGATGGGAGTGAATGCTTAGATGTATAACTCTTAAAACTGATATGTCATTTTCTAGAGACCGCTGAGTCTGCGCTTAAAATTACTGGACCCCAAGGAAGAATCAACAGAGCTGTCTTTGGGCCCTTGAACAGGACTATAATCAGTGCTGGAGAAGATGCGATAGTTCGCATCTGGGATTCTGAGGTATGTACCCGTACAGAAGCTGTTCAAACTTCTAAAAGTCTAGCTAGATGATCTTTATATGTTTTTTGTGATGTGCTGGCACTGGGAGAATCATCTTTGCTTACGCCTATAACCTGGAACACTTATTTTCCTACAGTAAAGTCCTTTTCATAGGCCCTGTAAAAGATCGGTAGATACCTCAACTTTAACGCCTATAACCTGGAACACCCGTTTTCTTACAGTAAAGTCCTTTTTGTGTACTCTTTAAAAGATCGGTAGATACCTCAACTTTAATATTGCTATCGACTTGCAGACAGGGAAAATGCTGAACGAATCAAGCAAGGAATCTGGTCATTCGAAAACAATTACTTCATTGTCAATGTCTGAAGATGGTTCTCACTTCCTAACTGGTTCTTCAGACAAATCTGCTAAGGTATACACTCCATGAGAATATTTTTTTTCTCTGCCGTTTCTCTATTGTATATATTGACCCATTTCTTGTTCATCTTTGTACTTTTATATTTTGGCCTTCTTTTCTTGTTGACAACCAGTTTGTTTCATTTTTATTTCAGCTTTGGGACTCCAGGACGTTGACAAATTTAAAGACATATGTAACGGAAAGTAAAGTCAATGCTGTTGCGATGTCTCCACTACTTGAACATGTTGTGCTTATGTAACTTGAACTGAGGAGCACATTGAGACCTAGTGCACTTTTATATTTATACCATGTTTCATGAGCATTTTTATGTTTTATTCCATTTACTCCTTCGTGCGCTGAAATGTGGGTCATTTTACGTAATGAGAAATTGCTCTTTGCAACCATTTTAGTGTTTTATTCCTGCATCTTTCAGCTATCAGTATTTTTGCTAATTAAAGGCTAGCATGTATTCTTGCATTCCCTAGTACTTGGGTAGGCAGATATGGTTATAATATAGGGTGTCATCTCCAGGTTTTTCTAATATTTAGGATTTTTATCTTAATCTTTACCTATTAAAGATGCAAGTTTTCAGTAACTCTGTTTAGGGAGTAATGTTTTTTGTGCTTAATAGGTGGTGATTGGAGGTGGTCAGGATGCAGACCAAGTCACTACTACCGATCGTCGTGCTGGGAAGTTTGAGGCTAAATTCTTCCACAAGGTGAGGCGTTTTATTATATGACCTGGTGCATGCAGATCACTTTTTCCGGGATACTCTCTGTTACTGATAAAAGTTCATGTTTTTCCATTAAAAATAGATTCTTCAAGAAGAAATAGGTGGTGTTAAAGGACATTTTGGTCCAATTAATGCGTTGGCAGTCAACCCTGATGGAAGAAGGCATATATCATTCTATTCCCTAATCTTTTCAATATCATTTGAAACTACTTCAATTTATACATCTTTAAACTAGTGCAGATTTTCACAACTAACAATAAGAACCATATGAAGAGGATTTATTATTTCTCATTTTCTTTGAACCTTGAGAATAAAGGAGCTTCTAACATAATGGAATATTGCATCTTGTGTTCAAGTTTCTAACTTGTATTATTGTCTTTATACTCCGTGGTTCTTACGTTGTTTTTTCTTCCTGTTTTGTACAGTTTCTCAAGTGGAGGAGAGGATGGTTATGTTAGGTTGCACCATTTTGACCAAGATTATTTCAATATCAAGATGTAGGTCGCCATGTGTTGTTCCAGGCCATCTTGATTTGGTCCTGGGAGTATTTGTCCCTTAAAAAAAAAACGTTTTTGTTGTGCGACTCATGCCTAAATCTTTGTGAAACGCAGACCAAGATATTTGTGAAGTAGTTATGTAGATCACTCGCTACATATATCCTATTGGGAAAATAGTAGTGTTACATTTATGAGCTAGCAATGGGTATCAGGCTTGCATTTACATAAGTATTTCCCTCTCCACATCTCTTTTAAGTGTTGCGAGTCTAAGCCGTCTCCAACCTATCAAAAAGAATTGAGCAGGTACATGTTTCCACATGGAGAAGATACTTGATCTCCATTATTTGATTTAACGTTTAAACAAAACAAACACAAAGCAGAAGTAAATAATCAGGTAGGAGGTAGAACTAACACTAGTAAGTAATACATGATAATAACCTCATCACATGCATTACAGAGATTTTTACAGGACACTCAAAACTCACTTGCACATACATATTAAACACTCCATCTATGATACAGTCACTACCATATTATTGAGATCATCATCTCCTTTCTTCCAAAAAGTTAGCCCAAAAAACAAAAAAACAACAGTTGAAATTACAGCTCCTTATCTCAACAAAAGTAAGAGCTCATAGAGAACCCAAATTACAGATATGTATAGAGAGAAGGGTAGAGACTAGAGACTAAGAGAAAGTCGGGGTCCAGCAGCTAGTAGTGGTCACTCTAGTTACTGACTGTATATCTCTTTCATTCTTTGAATGATTCACACAGCCTGTTAAGAAAGGGAGAAAAATAATTAGGACTTTGCTTGAGTAGTGGTGGTCATCACATGGAATAATGAAAGCTCTAACTCATCTTGCTGTCTGACATTCAACACATGACCTGCCTTGTCTCTTGCACATGCTTTGTATTCCTCTACGTCTCCACCAAAACACATGCAGCAATATCCTCTGGTATCTCTTAGAATCCCCCTTTTCCTTTCTCCTCATTATCTAGCTATCCTTCTCAAATCCTTTCATCACTGTCTTAAAAAAATCTCACAGCAAATCTCACAAATCTATTTTTTGTTCTTTTTCTTTAATTCATCAAAATATTCACAAATTAAAAAAATATTGTTAGAAAACAACTGGTATTCATTAGCATATATATTAACGATTTCTTGGAGTAGTACTTTTCTTCTCTTTCTTAGGGGTTTGGTTATATCTGTGATCCATCATGCATCCTTTTTATAGTTACTGCGAAGTTATTATACAGCAGGGGCAACCGTAAGACGGTGAGATGCCGCGGTGACGCATTCCAGATGCCGTGTACAAGTGATCAAATGGTCATTCGTGAGACCAGCAGCTTGCATGAATGAATGCATGACTGTTGGCCCTACACCCCTAAACCCTCTCCTAACCATGTCTTTGCTTATTGTCTCCGACTTTGATGTCTTCACTGGGATCTTGTGTGATGATTTGTATTGAGTTGAAATGGGTTTGTTATTTACAAATCCCCATAAGTACTTGCTGAATGAACCAAATTCCCTTTGAATCTGCAAGTATACATCCAATTTCAAATTAAACAATTGATATTAATTAAAAATAAATTGTCTGATTAGGCAAAAAAGAAATGAAAATGATATTAATAAAAAATTAGAAATATTCTTTCATAACATGCAATCCCATGTTATTCATTCTGTACGACTTAAACTTTTCACCTAATCAATTCTAAAAGCATGTCTACTCATTTGTAATCTGGGTTTAATATCTTAATTATTTCGAGGAAAGATTAGCCTTTAATTAAGTTAGTAGTCACAATCATGACTCTTCTTAGAAAATTTTGTATGCTACTTCCCTTTTTTTGAGTAAAATATTGAAGTTTTTATTCCACCAGTAATAAAAGCAACAAATTAAGGATAAAATGGACTGAAAAGACAGAGAGGTTAAGGTATTTCAGAATTGGGTTCTGTTCATCCACTTGTTAGCTTATTTGGAGGCTTAATAGGCCCAAACATCTTCTTCAACCAAAGTAATCCCTATCCAAAAATGCACCAAGTTAGATAAAAAAAATCTAAAGATTTGGTTACCTCAAGAATTCTGTTAGAGTTATCGACAGCTCCTCGAACTCTGCTTAGTTCGATCCCATATTCAGTACTGATTGATGTGATTTGTCTCTCATTAAGATTGGCAACAATTTCTGGATCAAATCCTGAAAATGCATCCCTGATTTTTTTTAAAGCACCAATCAGTAAATAAAACCAAACAACTGGAGTATAAAACTTTAGAACAATCAATCGAACAACCTAAATATAGTTGGCTTTTAAAAGAAAAGTAGAAGAACTACCCACCTAAAATCTTGACGTTTCTTTAAGATTGAAGTCCAATCTGAACCAACCTGTGCACCACTTAACACTAGCATTTCAAACAACAACCTGCAAGAACCAAAATTCCATAAATATTTTACACCACCCGCCGTAATACGAAATGGTGCCCTGACTAATCAATGGACCCTGTCGAAGTAGCAGCCAGACTTACTTGTCATCATGTTGAGGAACTCCCCATTCTTCATCATGGTAAGTAATATAGAGAGGGTCTGCAAGAAATATACAAATAATAACACCATTAATAAATTAATCAACAATAATACCTGTTAGTACTAAACTATATAAAGTTTATATAAATCAGTAACAGTTCATACCTGAATTTGCTGTGATAAAACTACATCGTTTTTCTCTAGGACTTGTTACAAGAGTATTAAAAGATGTGTCGACTATATGAATGATGTTTCCTTCGAGTTTTGCAGATTTCGATCTACCATAATGAGCAATTTTCATTTTCCTTTGAGCTTGAATAAGTCTAACCTGTTCTCTTCTTGCAGCAGCTATACTTCCAGGAGACTCAACGATCAACGAAGAAGGATAATTGAAAGAAGATAAACGCTCAATGGTTTTAGTAGTACTACTGCTAGTCATCGGAGATATACTCCCACACCCATTATTATTAACATTAATAGTAAGAGATTTCTTGGACTTCTTTCTGACTAAAGTTGGTGTTAGTTTCGGCGTTAATCGGGGTGTTAACGATTTATCATTGCTCGAATTCAAACCATTTGGATCGTTTCCTCTCTTAAGCGCCGGTGGCCGAGGAGATTTTGATTTTGGAGAAATAGGTGGAGTACTAGTAGTAGATGATGAAGGTTTGATTTTAGCAGTAGATGTTGGTAGAGGAGGTGGTGGCGGTGGAGTTTTCAAAGAGACCTTTTTCAACGAATTACGTTGGTCTAGGCACGCGACACGATTACCCGCTGGTTGAAGTACCGGACGACCATTCATTTGAGAAACATGAGGTGGTGTTACCGGAGTGTCAACAATTGTAGTGGTCGTAATAGCTTTCCAATTGTTCTTGGCCTTAGAATTACACATTTTTGATTGTGTGTTTATGGCTTACTCCGATGATGATAAGATGCCGGGAATGTTTTAATGAAATGAGATGTAGTAGAATTTTGGGTATTGATGATGAACTCAAAAGGAATGTAAGGCAGAGTTAATTGCAAGGAAAGGAATGTAAGAAGGTTTTGAGAGGGTATGGGTGGTGTTGAGGTGTTCTATTTGTAACATATAAGATGGGGGAGGAAAAGGAGAGGGAGAGAGGACAGGTAGGGGAAGGGGAAGTTGTGAAACAACATGGAGAGGTTGGGGTCTCCCATACAACCTACTTTTCCTTTTCTTTTTTTCTTTTTCTCTTTATTGTTTATTCATTTTGTGTGAATGTGGGCCTGTGTACAGAGTATACAATGACACCAACTAGATGTTGCGACGAAAAAGATTATCCCCGGTAGGAAGCTTATTTTGCAGAACACACCAAAGGAAGTATCCCAATTCAGGAGGAATTCTTAACGATCATGTAAAACTGAATACACTAGAGTGTGCATTTCCTTCAAGATTTTTATAAACCTGCAGTAGATAGATAAGGTGTTCATTCAGATGAGTCCTGTTTTGCACATTCACTCTGGTGGGCAAGTGCAAGTGAGGGTTCCAGTGACGGAACTAGAAATTTTATATGGGAAGGGCTTGGCAGTATTTTACACTGGGCTTAAACCTAAAATTTAAACATGTTTTTGGACAAAACATAAATTCGGTAATAAGAAAAGAACGATTTTTTGAGGACCCTTGGTCCCCTATTTTACTAAGGTCATTAGGAAGTAATTCATGGCTCCCATATCCATATAATTTATGTAATAGTAAAAATACCCTCATTTAATTAGGATGTAATAATTATAGTCAGTTAACTTAGTTAATTGTTAGTCTTAGGAGATAAAGTATTTGTTTTATTAGAGAATTAGAATTATTGAGAGAGAGAAGTAGAAGGAGAAGAAGAGTTTTGTGATTTTTTTTTAAAACCTAGGTTTGGTGATTCTTAAATTCTAAATGAGTGATTCTAGTGTAAGCTTAGAGGAATTGGAACCTTCAAATCGTAGAGTAAACAAAGTATTTGTTAATCTTCACAACGATCCTGTTATGGATGATTTGTTAGATGGTGAATGTTTTATTTCCCAAACCCAATCTCAATCTCAAAATGAGGGTTTTTACGAGATAAGTGAGGATCACAACGAAGAATATGAAGATTATAATGCTTTTGATGCTCATGATACTTGGTAATGTGTTTTTTTTGCTTGGATTGGCTTAAATTTGGTGAAAATATAAAATTTTATAGCTTAGATTCGGCTAGCTCGATATAAGTTTGGGTAGGACAATAAAGAACACAGGTAGCCGAACTATGAGTTCATGGAGTTTTGGACTAAGTTCGACTACCTAATTGAAGAACACCTAATAATCGACTAGCTCGAGCTGAAACAGACTTATGTTCGGCTAGTTCGAGCTCTATATTGTCTTAGCCGAACTCTTAGTGATAAGTGCATAATTCACATGTTTATACTGTCAACTTCATACTTGTTTTACCTATAATTCTTGCATACTACTTGTTATTACTCTTTTTTTCCGTCTTATGTGTCATATTAGGTGAATCATCCAACAAGGAGCTACAAAGTGCTAAAATGAGCAAGGAAGTTGAGTTCTACAATGAAGAAGGGACAAATACCAAATTAAACTCACTCAAATCCAGGATTTCTTAATAAAATTTTTAAGATAATGAGAATACAAAGTGAACATAAAAATAATGAGGTCATTCCGAGTTCGGACGAAGAAGTTATGAACAAAACAGTCGAGGCGAAAAATAGTGATCTACAACAGAAGAATCGGCACAATTAATAACTATGCCGACTGAACCACTATTTCGGGCAGAAAAGGTGTATTTTTGACCCCTTGAGTCGGCACAGTTAATGTGAATTCAACTATGCCGACTGGAGCAAGTTTTGGAGCATAAAGTTGAGCTATTTGGACCCCTAGATTCGACATTGTTCATTGGAAATAATCTATGCCGACTGAGACAAAGTTATTGGGTCCCTTTTGACGTGTTTTGACTTCCAAATCAAGGAAACTTAGTTCAAATGGGATTCTAAACCCTAGAAGGAGAGGAAACTTGAGGGCCTAACATTGAAGGCTATAAAAGAAGACATCTAAGGATCAAACAAGACATCTTTTAAGTAATTTCATATATTCTACCTCTCATATCACAACTTCTACATTTAAACCTAGGGTTTACCCCTTTAGCCCTTTAGGGGGAAACGATTCTTCTTTGTAATATGAGTAGCTAAACCCTTTGTTGATTAAGGATGAATTCAATGTTCTAAGCGTGAAGCTTTATTAGTTAATACAAGTTTGTTTGTAGTTATTATCATTATCGTTTGTCTTCATTATATCTAGGGTTTATGATTGATCTTAGATTGTTTGGGTGCGCAATCAAGTTATTCTATTGATCATTCTATTGCTAGTATAAAGTGAGCGATCCGTAATTATCGATCATCTCCTATACAAGTAGAGAACGTGAGACCTTGCAGAGGGATTCTGTGAAGCAATCGTGTATGAAGACAACACTAGAAAGTTGACCTAGCGTACTAAGTATAATTACTAGGATCAAACCTAAATTCACAAATCTCGAGGCGTTCGATCGAGTTACACCTTGTAAGCGTACCTCAAGGCGACTCAGTTGGATAGAATCCGGTGATTGAGCGTACCTGTTATCCGGTGAAATAAGGAGTTTTGGAGATAGCTAAGCGTACATGTTATTCTACGGTTAGTGATGAATAATTCTAACGAAAGATATATAAGTATACTACTCGAGTTAACGTTTGGTAACGACGAAGGACTCCTAATCATCTCTTTCTTATTATTATTTTCGTTTTTTCAGTTAATTAAATCTCAAAACCCCTTTTGTATTTTACTTTATTATAGTTTTGTTAATCCAAATAACATATCAATTACACAGCTCTCTGTTGAAACGATCCTTACTATCGCTATATTACTAGTTAATTAGTGAGAAATATATTGAGTAATTTGTTGCACTTACGACATACATCACTTAGCTATTGAAGTAACGGGAACTTTGAGTGTAAATTTCTCAATGTATGGTAGTAAAGGTCCTAGACGGACTTAATTGTTCGGTTCATATAGGTTATATCGACCTTGCCGAACTTGAATGTTCGGTTAGGTATAAAGATATCTTATTAGCCGAACTTTATAGAAATTCACAATATTTTTTTGTTGCAATTAACATAATCCAGTTAATACAAACACACTATTCTATTCGTAAAAAAAAAGCATTGTCATATATTTTATAGATCAAATTGGAGCCTGTACCTATGGCTGATCAACCTACTCCTGTTGATATTATGTATGATGCTACATCGCATCATTATACGAATGACTTGGTAGGTTACCAATTCATGTGTACTTAGGTGTTTCAAAGAAAATTGTCAATTTTTGTAACTTTGTGTTTTGGTCAACATAGACATGGGATAATCCCGATGAAGCAAAAAGTTGGACTAGAGAACATGCAAAACGGGATATGTGTGTATTGGTTTTGAATGGAAAATCTAGCAAAACTCGCTTTGAAATGGTTTGTGAGAGAAGTTGTAAGCCCGAAAGCCACAAGAAGAAGGGTTATGTGTATATCGGAAAGACCAGGAGGAAGAATGTAACTATCTCAAAGAATGTTTACGAACCGAAAAAGGGCAAGCCCAAAGTTAGGCCAAGCACCAAAGAAACAAGGAAAAAAACGAGGAAGTATGCCAAGATTTTGGCTAAGAAGCATGGTGACATACATGCTAATCATAGATATCCTTCAGGTCACGAGTTCACTGCGGCAATGTACACCTAAGAATCAAACAAACAAGGTCAGAGTAATGAGGAAAAAAGAGAACGAAGTGAACAAGATATGAAGAAAAAAGGTCCGATGTATCCATCGCCACCAAGCGAACCACCTATTCGAGACGTGAATCTAAAGTGTCCCGTGTTTATTAATCAACAAAATGGTCTAACATTTGTTGATATGGCGTACTTGGAAGAACTACCTCAAATCATTCATGAGTACGTCATTTCCACCGACGACATCCTTGGCGATGACACTTGTGGTTTTCACGTTACGGTTGGACAACTAGGGCCGTTTCAATACTGTGCCAAAGAATACAATGGTTGTGAAATCACTTATATGAGGCAAAAACTTTTGACGAAACTACGGGAGAACCCCGTATTTTACAAGACAATGATGGGAGGGTTGGATGGTGGGGTGAATTCGAAGTTTATAAATTATCAAAGTCGTCTACGCGGGGCCAATCCACTTACAAGGGATCATTGGATGACTATGCCGATTTGTGGACACTTAATCGCCTCCGTATTCAATTGTGTCGTTCATTATGTCGCAACAGGTTATAGTGCTACATTCACCCCAAAATAAAAGAAATATTTCCAACTGCATCAAAGAGTGTTCATTGCATTGGTTGTAGGCAACCACTTTATCGGTCTCCGGTTAAAACCCAAATGTCCAATCCCTCCGTTGTACCTAACTTCCTATTGGGAAAGATTTGACACCGACGATATAAAGAGTTGGTGTAATTCGTACAAGGCAAACATGGAGATGTGGATAGCATTGAGAATGTCCCAAGAAAAAGAAATTCCCCAACCAATTGTAATTGAGTGAATAACACATATAATTTGAACCAAATGTGCTTCGAAGATCATATATTTTTTATAGAAATTGTGTTTATATTTAGTACAAGGTTCGGCCAATTTGGTATAAGGTTCGGCTAGGAATAAGTAGTTCGGATAGGAATCGCTTAATCCAGTGTAATATTCAGCTAGTAATGAGAATTTCAAATGTAGCCGAACTTGAAAAAATCCCAGTTTTTTTTTTTTGTGTCCGAAGTTCGTTAGGACCAAAATATAAACAGGTAGTCAAACTTTTCTGATTTTACCAGGTTTTTTTTTGTCAGAAGTTCAGTTAGGACAAAAATATAGCAGGTAGCCAAACTTTGTTGATTTTACCAGGTGCTTTTGGGGCCAGAAGTTCTTCTAGGAAAATAAGTTGACGAACATTACTCTGGATTGAACAATTCTTAGCCGAACCGCGTCTCACTAGCCGAACATTACACTAGAGTTCCAATTTTTTTTTTAAATATCTATTAACACTGAATTACAAGGCTAGAAACCAGTATTTCTACTAACACACAATTACAAATATAGAAATGGATTACATTTTTAGCATCTTCAACACCCCATACGTGTTATGAGAAACTTATGAAGGATGTCGTAATGAGCTTTGTATTGGAAATTCTTTCCTTTCCATCTTCTCCATTCCTCTCGAGCTCGCAGTACAATATCAACATTTGGTTTACCCCTCAGTCGACATCGATTCACAAACCGAATTAAAACTATAAACTCTTTGAATTTTTTTCTTATAGTTTGAAATCTACCAAACAACATCGGACAATCCCTGTTATGAGGATTACCTGTTTTGGTGCAGAAGGTTTCAAAAATTTTACCCCTGTAACTGTTACTAACTAAACCATTTTGACGTCGTTCTTCACCCTTCTTTGGATAGAAAAGTACATAATTTTTGCAAAGAGAAAAATCTTCATCTAGGGTAAACTTAGCATTAGTGAGTGCCATTTTTGAATGAATATTTGAATTTTAAACGTGAAATAATAGTTGGGTATATAAAGCATATGTGTCTAACGAATATATTTTTTAAAAAGTGTGGAAACTCAGAATGTTCAGCGGATAAATTGGTTTGGTTTAATAGCCAAACTTTATCGATTGGTTTGGTTTAATAGCCGAAATTTATCGATTTTTACTGTGTATCTTACAAGTTAGAGGTTCAGCTGCAATTTAGAGAAAATGACCCATAAAATCACTTACATTTGGTTTAAGATAACATTTGTTTTCATTCATAAAATCACCCATTACATAACTAACCCACTTTACATCCCATTACATATCATTACATCATATTAAATTCAAATATCTAGTAGATAAATCTATTAATTCCACGGATAGCTCTCTACCTCAATTCGGCTTCTAGTTGTCTAAGGAATCTCGGAGCATATGTATTCAAATACGTATAACATAGCTCGTGCTCGAATGTTGTTCCACCATGACGTATTCCCCAAAGGATTTGAAATCTAGTACTCTAAAATGAAGAATTGACAAGTTAGTATGCAAAACCAATAACACTCTATTCACAAGATAAACGTGTTCAAATACTCACTTTCTCTTCAGGAGTAGCTCTGCGATGATATCACTTTACCCAGCGGAGTATTCTAATATATTCTCACAACATATGTTGTAGCATCTCAAATCTTTCGGCTAATTCTAATGATAGACACATTTTTGTGTCTAAATTGTGCTCGATTATCTATATTGATAGTGTTCGATTTTGTATTATTTATGAGTTTTTATGTATTTGTAAGTATTCTTGAGAAATAAATAATTGTGGAAAAATCGGATCAAAAAGTTGTTAAAGGCACCCATAAAATTACTAAAGGCACCCGCCAGATGGATTGGGGGCACCCTTCAGTCAAATTCAAATTTCGGAAATTGGCGGGAAAGTTATTTACGTGAGAAAGTTCTGCTGACTTGGTATGAATCGAGTTTTAAGGGATTTTGGGTAATTCTGAGTTACCCAAGTGAAGAAACCTCCAAGATATGATCAACACACGTTAACCAGAGTGATTCACGCCGAAAAAATTACTGCAAATTCATGTCACAGCCGGAAAAGGGAGTTTGTCCCTGAATCGGATTTACAAGTAATTGGAGTTGGATTTGGATGATTCTTGGTGTCCTTATTGATTAAGGATGAGGGATTAAGGTTCCCAAAACCTATAAATAACAAAGAAACCAAAGAAAAAGGAAGCCAGAAGCAACCGAAAAATTTCAGGAAAAAACTATTCTGCTGGTGAAGAAGAAGGCGAAGAACATAAAGCTCCAGAGAACAGTCGCTGATTCCGTTGCGTTATCTTTCATAATTCTGAAGCGGCCAGAGTCTGTACTTAATTTCTGTTCTCTTCACCCACACAGAGAACACTCTTTGTAACGTTTATACGCGTATCAAATCTTTTGTGATATTATTATTTCTTCATTGTAAATATTTTTTGAGCTATGAACAATTATTTTGAGAGTTTTTCCAACATGATGAGCTAATCACCATCACTGGGGCGACGGATGAAGCCATTTTTCCAATAATAAAGTGGTAATTCTTATTTTATTATTTTTTTGCAATTCTTTTACTATTATTTGGTTTGAATTAAATTTGAAAAAAATGTTTTTTATCAATTAGTTGTGTTTTCTTTTGATGGGTCATGCTGAGTTTAGATCTTTTGATGTCTCATGCTTTCGATTTACAACTATTATTTAGAAAATCTAACTTTGGCAATATTTTGAATAAATTAAATATATGAGTTGCAAGATTTTTTATCACTTGAAAAATTGGCTAATGGTGGAATCCTTAGTCCCAGTCCTTCCCATAATTTGAAATAAATTTTACTTTAATCTTCTTTATTTTTAGTTTTAAAAATCAAATCTTTACAAGTCTGAGTATCGAACATTTTACCACTATTTAAAAATTACATCAATTTTTGGCACCGTTGCCGGGGACTTGTCTTTATGTTCAGAGTTTTAGATTTATTTTTAGTTTTTTTTTTTTTTTTTAGTATTTTTTTTACTTTGTTCTATTTTACGTTTCTTTGGGTATTTTTCTTTTTGCTACAGGTTTTGGATTTTGGATTGAAAGGAAATTGAGCCAAAGAGTTTGGTGATTAAAAACTTGGAGTTAAAGTTAAAGCCAAAAGAACGGAAAAGAAGACAAAGAATTTTATTTTTAATTATATTATATATTTTTATTTATTCGGATTTTATTTTTAAAAAAATTGTATTAGGAAATTTTTATTATTTCTGTAATTTTTGTTTTTGGACTTTATTTTGGGACTTTGGACATTATTATTATTTTTAAACCCTACGGAAGGGTAATTTAAATATAAACTGCAACAAGGAAGGACGACAATTACTATATTGTCTCGGCCCCTCGGGTTCGTACATTGACATAGGAGTCGATGGCCCGAGTCGACTACAACCGGTTCATCCCCCGTCTGGTACGGGAGGTAAGACTCGATCAACCCACGAATCCCCTGCAAGTGGGTTTACTGTATTCCTTCATATGCATATATGCCGAGGAACTGACAAAATTATTTTTCTAGTTAAGAGCAAAAACTAGCCATACAAAATAAGGGCTCGGATTTCATCACCGTTTCCTTCTTGCCCGCATTAGGAACACGTTACCAAACGCGAACCTAAGCCTTAAAATTTTGACTAGAAAGAGACCGATAGGGTAACGAGCTTATAGGAAACTCGTTCATAAGGACTGTATTGGTTACTTTGTTAGCCTAACTCAAAGTTCAAGAAGATTATTTTAAGTTGATTAGAGCCGCCTTGTAACCCAAGGAAAAATTGCCGAAGAGGCAGGGTTATCAAAGCTCCTTAGAGCTTATCCTGTTTCTATTCGACTTAATCTAATTCGGATCGTTCTAAGAGGTTTGATAAAACCATAACTAGTTGTCTTTTGGAAGAATATAAGCTGGTCTAGAAACAATCTAAGTGGAGCCATCATGCTTTTTGTTTGATAGAATCAGTAGGTTTGATTTGGTTGAGTCGGTCTTGTTTGTGTATGTTTAGAACCCTCTTTCTGTTAGGATTTATTTTCTTAGATTTTTTTGTAAATTTATTAGGAAGTTTTTGTTAGAAAATGTCGAACTAGTATTCCTATAGCCAATACAATGAATATCGGACTGAGTTTCAAAACGGGCATTACCCTTACTATGACCATGTTGTGGATAGTACTTAGGACCACTACCAACCTTTGAAGGTTATGGTTCATACTATGGAGACCCCAATTAGCATTCGTACGCGCACCAGTCATATGAACGGGAAAATGAGCAAAATTCGAGTTCTTTGTCTTTGAAGGATGCCTTCGAGAAGGTGCAAGCTAGTACTATTTCTTTCAAAAATTCCATGAAGCGGATGGGATATACTATTCCTTATAGTGATCCAAATACCTCTTTAGAAGAATCACTCAAGCTGTTGCGACCTAGTATTCCTTATGAACCTATTATGCCTCTAAAAGAAACACTCACGAAGTTAGGTGAGAATACATATAGGTTTGTGTTAAAGACGAAAGAAAGAATTGCTCAAAGTAATCTTAATTGCCAGTACAATTTTTTCATTTTTACCGTTGATAATTATTCGCCTATAGAAGAGGACGAGAATAGAATTGGTAACATTACTTATTTAGACGAGGTTCAAACATCTTCATATTATTATGATGATGAGGATAATATTGGTGAAGAACTTGAAATATACAGGCAGAGTGATCAGGAAATTGTCACTCCAATTGTGTTTCATGATGATAGTGTTATTTCTGGTTCAAATCCAAATAATCTTAATGATTATTCACCTATTCAAAAGGAAGAGGATTTGACTAGAGATACCACTGTTTTAGACGATGTAGAATTTTCTTCTTTTGACACAAATAATAGTTTAGAGGAACGAGTTTATCCTGAGAATACTGTTTTAAAGTCCAACGATTTAGAAACAATAGTCTTAGGTAACAAAGATAGACTCGTAGAAATTTTAAATATGAGTGAGGATGCACCACCTGATTATAATCTAGAAGAAGCAATTGACCATTTTTGGGAATTTGAAGATCTAGAAATTAGGGAAATTGTGACTATTCTATCTAAAGACACTGAAAACTCTAAGTTTGGGGGTGACTATCATTCTCCCTGTGATTTACCTTTAACTCTTAGAAAGGTCCCTAACTTGGGACTTGATGTATGCACCTCTACCATTTTACAAGATCATCTTCAAACTAGATTCCTTGAGCCTGTTGATATCCAGAAAGATGTTCAACTATTAGAAACCCATCCTCTAGTCGATGTGGTTTACCTAGGCAAGAATACCAAGATTGACTTTGTTTTCCCGCCAAAATATTTTCTTCCAAATGTGGGAACATATGAATTTCAAATTTGTCAGTTATTACATTTTGAGACTAAGCCTAATTACTTTAGGAAATTAGAATTGACACATTTGTTTAAGAATGACCACCTTCATAGTAGTTAATTGTGTGAGTCAAATCTGTTTGACTTTGAGGATCCACAATTCAGGTTATTATTATGTGCTTCTAAATTCTTAGTTGAGTTACTCCAGACTTTACAACCTGATCCTGTTGATCCTGCTTATGAGGAAATCCAGCCCATGGAGATAATTTATTTAGACCCTTTTATAGAGCCTGAACCTGAACCACAACTAGATGTAGTTGTCTTAAACAAGACATTAGATACGGATAAGGTTGAACTTTGTTTGTTCACTTACTGGGCCTGTTGCAGTTTCCTTCTATTTTGGATAACACTATTTGATTTAGATGACCCACAGTTGTTCTGAATATTGCCATATGATTTTATGAGGTGACTAATTCTTTCTTAGTCTGGCTGAAGACTTTAAACTTAGCACTTCTTGGGAGGTAACCCATGCTCATGCGACACAATAATATCTTTCCTTAACTCCTTTCCTTCGATTGGTAACAATTTCTCCTTGTTCATGTATTTAGTCATTTATATTTAGAACATTGAGGACAAAGTTAGATTTAAGTTTGGGGGTAAGAGAGTAACTTTTGCAATACTAAAACTTCAAAGTCTAGAAACTTGTGAACAATTCAGGATGACACTAACCAGTATAGGTAGATGGAAACTTAGCTCTTTTTATATAAGAATTGGTGTGCTCAGTTAAATGGTCTCTTCATAAAAGGACAGAGTTCAGGTGTTATAAATAACATGATGGTCGTCACCATATCTCGGAGTCTATCTCGACCATATCACCTTCTGTTTTTATTTTTGCAATTTTTGTGTTTTTCTAAGTGATTTGGTGGGGCACCAGTATCAAATTGTTATCACGCCAGGATGAAATAGAGTGTTTGAGATCAAGCCCCATTATTAAATTCTTATTAAAAATAAAAAAAAAGAAGAAAAAAAAATCGAGTATTGACACTTTGATAGCAATATGTGTGTGTTCTCCCTGTCTCCGTCGCCTAAGCAAGCGTGGAACGCAGGATCCATGGGAACTATCATGTAAGATGCTGATAAGTTTTGGATTCAATTTGATCCAATCATGTTGTCAGTACATTTATAATTGTTTTATTTTCAATAAATCGATCGCTGGGACCCTTGTATATACCAGTTGAATCGATATTAATATTACGATTAAGACCATGTATCTCAATCCATTAGGATTCATCCTGGTACTGACCTTCAGACAGATGTGGGAAACACCGTTCACCTTAGTCAACATGCACATACTTCATATTGCCCACATCCATCTTCTAAATCTTTTCATGTAATTGAACTTTGATAGATTCTGAGTATTGTGGTTGAACGACTATATGAGTAGAACTTTGTTTTTTTATATATGAATTTTAGTATGCTTGAGTAAAAATCGTGTACAACAATTGGACTCATATAGGGTAATGATTCCAAGAGCCGAAGAATTTAGTATGCCAACTAAATAGCTTGTTTAGTGTTTATCCTCAATCGTTCACGAGTAGCTAAAACTTGGAGTAAAGGTTTTGTGGGTATACCTCTTGTAAACCCTCACGAGACAAAACTCGTCCACTAGGGACACCTAGGGGTTTAAAAGCTTATTACATATGCTAAATGTAGTCGCAATTCCTGCGAAAGTGAGTTAGGATTTTATTTTATTTCTTGATAAGATTTGCTCGAGGACTAGCAAATAGTAAGTTTGGGGGTATTTGATAGACACATTTTTATGTCTAAATTATGCTCGATTATCTATATTGATAATGTTCGATTTTGTACTATTTATGGGTTTTTATGTCTTTGTAGTTATTCTTGAGAAATAAATAATTATGGAAAAGTCGACTCAAAAAGTTATTAAAGGCACCTGACAAAATTATTAAAGGCACACGCTAGATGGATTGGGGGCACCCTTCAGTCAAATTTAAAATTCCGGAAATTGGCGGGAAAGTTATTTACGTGAGAAAGTTCTGCTGATTTGGTATGAATCGAGTTTTAAGGGATTTTGGGTAATTCTGATTTTATCCAAGTGAAGAAACCACCAAGATATGATCAACACACGTTAACCAGAGTGATTCATGCCGAAAAAATTGCTGCAAATTCATGTCACAGTCGGAAAAGGGAGTTTGTCCCTGAATCGTATTTACAAATAATTGGAGTTGGATTTGGACGATTCTTGGTGTCCTCATCGATTAAGGATGAGGGATTAATGTTCCCAAAACCTATAAATAGCAAAGAAACCAAAGAAAAAGGATGCCAGAAGCAACCGAAAAATTTCAGGAAAAAACTATTCTGCTGGTGAAGAAGAATGCGAAGAACATAAGGCTCTATAGAATAATCGCTGATTCCGTTGCATTATCTTTCATAATTCTGAAGCGGCCAGAGTCCGTACTTTATTTCTGTTCTCTTCAGCCACACAGAGAACACTCTCTGTAACGTTCATAAACTTATCAAATCTTTTGTGTTATTATTATTTCTTCATTGTAAACACTTTTTGAGCTATGGATAATTATTTCGAGATTGTTTTCAACATGATGAGCAATTTTTCCAATAATAAAGTGGTAAATCTTATTTTATTATTTTTGTGCAATTCTTTTACTATTATTTGCTTTGAATTAAATTTGAAAAAAATGGTTTTTATCAATTAGTTGTGTTTTCTTTTGATGGGTCATGCTGAGTTTAGAGCTTTTGATGTCTCATGCTTTCGATTTACAACTATTATTTTAAAAATCTAACTTTGGAAATATTTTGAATAAATTGAATATATGAGTTGCAAGATTTTTTATCACTTGAAAAATTGGCTAATGGTGGAATCCTTAGTCTCTGTCCTTCCCATAATTTGAAATAAATTTTACTTTAATCTTCTTTATTTTTTTAGTTTTAAAAATTAGGTTTAAAAATTAAATCTTTACAAGTCTGAGAATCGAACCTTTTACCACTATTTAAAAATTACATCATCTAACCATTTACGGTTTTTAGGATTCCCACCTAATTCAAAATGAAATTCTTTGACTCTCTTCCAAAACATCGAATAACGTTCATAAGGCCTTTCACGGTAAGCCAGAATGAAAGATTTAACAAGCATTACATCGTCCTCAACGGTGAATGGTTCCAGATGTTACTAGAAATGCAATAAATTGGAGGAAGAGAAAGTAGGGGTGTCAAACTTTGAAGTTAAGACAAGAAAAGGTGGTGCAAAATGAGTTAGAGAGTGCAACATTTATATAGAGATATGCCCCAATGGATTTATTTTTTAAAAAACAAAATATTTGCTCTCAAACCTATAAGTTTCGGCTAGGTCAAAATTTACTATGCCTAGATGAACTCCTTATTACAAATAAAAAATAAAAGTTTGGAAAATTCTAATTTGTTTTGCGGAGCCGAACATTTCTCTGTTTTGTTAAACTTTTAAACCATGCTAACCGAACATTTGGTTTCCTAAACGAACACTCTGTTCAGCTAGTTTAGTAAATGGATTTCAACCCAAATATTTTTTAAACACGTAGGTTCATAATATTGTCTAAATATAACTTAAAACCCAACAACAAAATAACATAATAGGCTCATCACTTACAACATATTGTTCAAAATAACTTAAAACATCCGGGAAAAATACAAGAAAACATATGATAGATATTCAAAGTGATCAATCTTATTGATCTAATGAAATTCTTCCACTCCTTGTTAGTCTCGACTTGGTCCTAGTATCAACAACTTTTACTCGCTTATTCTTCTTCTCATTCTCCTTAAGCTCATCAACAAGTTCATCTCCCTCAACTGGACCTATGTACTCACCAACTTCGTTGTAGTATAGGTTTACACCGGAAAAGTCTTTTTCTCGGAAAAAGAGTATCAGATCAAAATCCGGATCAACCTCCATCATTCGAATCGTTTTTTCCTCTGATCCTTCATCGGAGGGAAATTCAATGTAGTTGAGGGGATTTTCATCACTGTTCCATTCATGGTCAGGATCGTTCATCATTTCTACCCATTCCGGATCATCCAACATCATTTGATATATTTCTTCAGCAGTAACTCCTTTTGGTAAATTGAGAAGAGGATTTGAACAAATATCAACCTTTTCCTTTTCCTTTACCATTGCCTTTACCTTCTTTTGGAGCCTAAATAAAAAAATTTGTCCATTAAAATTTAAATATGGATCAACAAATGTAAACGTTCATTAATGAATGGAATTTATCAAATTACCGAACAAAATGTTTGATCAAGAATAAAAAAGCTTGGCTAGCATGAATCCATATTTCCCTAAATGTTCGGCTGACAAAAAAATTTACATCCAGATCGAACAAAAAGATCGGTTAAAAATAAAAAAGTTCGGCTAGCATGCATCCATATTTCCCTAAAACAGAGTAATGTTTAGTTAACAAAAAAAATAAATATCCTGAACGAACATTTTGTTCCCATTTTGGGACTAAAAAGTTTGGTTAATAAGGTTTACTATCGATCTAACCGAACTCAACTATTTTACTAAACCAAAAAGTTCGGTTGAAAAATCAATAACCAAAGTTCGGCTAGACCCTAATTTTTTTCTTAACCGAACTGTTCTTGGTGTTCTTCCTAACCTAAAGTTCGACTTATAAAATATGGTAATCCTAACCGGAATTTTCCCTAATACTATCATTTAAGCTCTAATTTTCATGATTTCAAGTGGAAATAACAACCAAAAAACACATAGAAATGATGGGGTTTGTCGGGAATTACCTTCTAACGTTACTACTGGAAGATTCATCCTTTGCTTGTCTCGTTTGGGTCTCGATTTCACCTCCACCATCAACAACTGGTTTTTCTTCATTTTTTGGTACAACTTCTTGAATCACTTCATCAATTAGTTCTCTTGCAATTTGTGCAAGACCATGGTTCGGTTTAGCCATTGGAACAACTTTTTTGTGGATGATTCGATTAGGTTAGAGATAAGAAGGATGTTTTGATTATGCGATGGTTTTTCATAGTGGTAAATAAAGTATCGTTCACTCGAACTTGTGAAGATTGATTTTAGATTTAATAAATTAATTTTAAACTAAAAATATGCACAAAATATGAAAATAACATTTACAAATACTGAGGTTATGGATTTCACCATTAACTAATTAAAGTGATTCAATCTAATCAATATTCATGCAATTCGTTACATTTAAAGTGATTCTAATATGTTGCAAAAGTAGATTCTCAAAATAACAATTGTATAACAAAAGCATGGAACATCAAAAACCTAGGCCAAGTATGTACCATCTAACGAAATCACAATTGTTTAATAAAAATCATTAAATCAATTTTTAACCAAGGAAAATAATCATAAAAGAAATTTCAAAAATTAATTAAAATAGAAATATACCATTTTTCTTGGAACAATGGCTTCCTCCGTCACCTCAGCAAAGGGGTTTAGCTCCTCATGTTGTAAACACTATCAAAATACTCATTCATGGCTCAAAAAGGTGTTTACAAGAAGAAAAATAAATGACACAGAGAAGGCGACGTTACAAAGAAGAAAAGATATGGATATAACTGTTACAGAGAAGAAAAGATAACTGTTGCTAGCTGTTACAAAAGAGCTGAACTCAAAAGAATAGGCGACGTGAATATACAATTACGATAATGGTTTATTCAAAGTTAATAACCACGGTTCCTTCATCTCCTTCGCTGCATCAAATTTTTCTGAACTTTTTTTTTCTCTTCTCTGGCCTCTGTCAGCCCCCCCTCGACTCTTCTAAATCACTTCTATTTATACTAGACAACTAACCATTCTAGTATCTTTCAAAAAATCTTCACCATAACTTCTCGAAATATTCACAGGAAAAAAATATTTTTTTTCTTTCTTCTTCTCACGTTGTTACCTTGTTTAAATAAAACTCTTTCTTTATTCGCAGAATCAAATCCTGGAGAATATCATCCAAGGATATCTTCCCTGTATAACAACTTGTAATTACCTTTTTCGAACTGCCGTAAGTATTTTTCCCGATTTTACAGATATGAAATGATTTTCTTAACTCCAAAACGCGTGAACTTCCTATAAATAAGGGAACAACATAATTTTGTCTTAACCCTTTGAAGAAATCCACAAATCACGTAACAAGAATCTTCACAACTCGAATGGGAAAAGTTCCCGCCAAAAACTGAATTCAAATTCAAGGAGTGGGTGCCTTTATCAAATCCAAGAAGGTGCCTTAAACAATTTCTTAGGTGCCTTTAACACTTTTGATGGGGTGTTTTTAGCACTTTTTAGCCGATTTCTCCAAGATTATTTATTCTTCCAAAAATACCTACAAACATAATAAAATGCCAAAATTAGTATATAATCAAGCACTATCAATATAAGGAATTGAGACAAATCAGACACAAAAATGTGTCAATCACTAAATACCCCCAAACATATTATTTGCTAGTCCTCGAGAAAATCTAATCCATAAAATCCTAACTCACTGTCGCAGGCATCGCGATTGCACTTAGCGTGTGCAACAAGCCTTTAAACCCATATGTGTCCCTATAAGACGAGTTTTTTCTCGTGAGGGTTTACAAGAGATATACCCATAAAACTTTTACTCCAAACTCTAGGTACTTGTTAACGATTGAGGATAAACACTAAACAAGCTATTTAGTTGGCATACTAAATTCTTTGGCTCTGGGAATCATTACCCTATATGAGTCCAATTGTTGTACACGAGTTTTTACTCAAGCATACTAAAATTCATATATAAGAAAAGAAAGCTCTACTCAGATAGTCGTTCAACCACAATACTCAGAATCTATCAAAGTTCAATCACATGAAAAGATTTAGAAGATGGATGTGGGCAATATGAAGTTTGCGCATGTTGACTAAGGTGAACGATGTTTCCCATATCTTTCTGAAGGTCGGTTTCAGGATTAATCGTAATAGATTGAGATATGCTCCCACTAGTCTTACTCCTTATACTAATATCAACTCAGCTGGTATATACGAGGGTTCATCGGTCGATTTATTAAAAATAAACCAATTATTTATTATTTTAAAATGTACTGACAACATGATTGGATCAAATGAATCCAAGCGCATGCTCCTTATCAGTATCTTACATGATAGTTTTCATGGATCCTGCGCTCCACACTTGCTTAGGCGACGGAGACAGGGAGAACACACACATATCGCTATCAAAGTGTCAATACTCAATTTTTTTTTTAATAATTGTATAAATAATACAATAATGGGGCTTTATCTCAAACACTCTACTTCATCCTGACGGCGATAACAATTCAATATTGGTGCCCCACCAAATCACTTAGAAAAACACAAAAATTACAAAAATAAAAACAGAAGGTGATATGGTCGAGATAGACTCCGAGATATGGTGACAACTATCATTTTATTTCTAACACCTGAGCTAGGCATCCTTTTATGAATAGACCATTTAGCCGGGCACACCAATTCCTATAGAAAAAGAACTAAGTTTCCATCTACCTAGAATGGTTAGTGTCGTCCTGAATTGTTCACAAGTTTCTAGACTTTGGAGTTTCATATTTCAATAAAAGTTTCTCCCTTACCCACAAACTTAAATCTAACATTGTCCTCAATGTTCTAAAGATGAATTATTAAAAGAATGAACAAGGAGAAACTGTTACCAATCGAAGGAAAGGAGTTAAAGAAAGATATTACCGTGTCGCATAAGCATGGGTTACCTCCCAAGAAGTGCTAAGTTTAAAGTCTTCATCCAGACTAAGAAAGAATTAGTCACCTCATAGAATCATATAGCAATAGTCGGAACAACTGTGAGTCATCTGAATAAAATAATGCTATCCAAAATAGAAGGAAACTGCACCAGACCCAGAAAGTGAACAAACAGAGTACAACCTTATCCCTATCTAGTGTCTTGTTTAAGACAACTACATCTAGTTGAGGTTCAAGTTCGGGCTCTATGAAAGGGTCTAGATAAATCTCTTTAGGTTGAAATTCTTCATAGGCAGGATCCGGAGAATAAGCTTGTAGAGTCTGGAAAAACTCAAATAATAAATTTAAGGCACATAATAATAACCTGAATAATTGTGGATCCTCAAAGTCAATCATATTTGTCCCACACAGTTGACTACTATGAAAATGATGGTTATTCTTAAGCCAATGTGTCGATTCTAATCTCCTAAAGTAATTAGGCTTAGTCTCAAAACTTAATAACTGACACATTTGAAATTCAAATGTTCCCACATATGGAAGAAAATATTTTGGTGGGAAAACAAAGTTAATATTGGTATTATTTCCTGGGTAGACCACATCAACCAGAGGATGAATCTCTAACTACTAAACTTCTTTCTGGACATCAACAGGTTTAGGGAATCTAGTTTGAAGATGATCTTGAAAAATGGTAGAGGTGCATATGTCAAGTCCCAAGTGAGGGACTTTAAGCTGGGATACTTGACAATCAAAAGAATCATCGGTACCCCCAAACTTAGGGTGGACATTACTCTTAGATGTACTAAAAACTGTTGGTTGGATTATAGGGTCCTTAAGGTCAGAACTACACTCAGCTTCCTTTATAGAAGGAAATAAGGTAGATTTATAAATTGGTAGAAGTTCAAACTTAGCTTTCCATATATTATAAGTGTCCATCAAAGGTACAGAATCTAACAAAGTATTTACCTCATTAATAACACTATCATCGTCAACATCAAACCCAAAGTGGGCTAGGCATTTTTCTAATGGATCTTCTAACAAAGTGTTTGGTAAAGATTTCTGAACTGAAGTACTAGTTATGTTCACTTCTTCTAAATCATAGATCTCACAAGAAGGTTGTCTACTCATACTAAAGAGATTCAGTCAATAGTCATGTTACCAAAAGAAAAATTAATTATTCTATTTCCATAATTGATGAAGACATTATATGTAGCTAAAAAGGGAAGACCTAAGATCACTGGTATTTGAGCCTCTGGGACCTGAAAAGGTTGGGTGTCTAGGACAACAAAATCCACTGGGGAAACTATTCTATCAACCTGAATCAAATCATCCTCTATCACATTAAAATTCTCTAAGAGTCTATCATCTTCGTCAGAGACTATTGTCTTTGAATCGTTAGACTCTAAATCACTAGTCTCAGGCTGTGCAGTACGTACCGGCCGGTACGGCCGAAATTTCGGCCGGTTTGGCGGTACCGGCAGGTGAGCGGTACGAATTTGGGTTTAACGCCGAACGATATTCTAGATGAAATACCGGCCGGTACGGTTAAATACCGGTATTACCCGATATTACCCGGTTTTACCCGGTACACATTATTGTCCGTCAGATGAAAAAACTGATATGAATCCTAGGGATGATATTTACTTCTCCTCTGCTACATCTTCTTCTTCGTTTAGAAGCGCCACCATCTCCGATATTTACCCTGTTCAGTGCCTCCATCTCTGCTTCTCCTCTGAATAGGTCGCCTCCGTCGCCTTCATCTTCACTGCTCACGACAACCCAAGGTAAGGTTCCCTGTAATTTTCACTTTCCCCCAATTTAATTTTGGCTTGTTTCATTCTAGGGTTTGGTTTTTTATTATTCATTTGGATGTAAATTGAGCTAGAAAATGAAAATCTAATGTAGAGATGATGGTGATTATTAGGTTTCAATGGAATTTTCCTCTTTTGTATTAGAAAACTTGGAATATCAATTTTGTTTTGGTCCATACAGTAGGGTGCATCTGTAAGAAATTTGGTCGCTCCTTTACTAGACATGAACATAATTCTCTGCAAAAACAAAATTTGTTAAGTGTTGCAGCTGTAAAAACTCTAGTATAGCAGGTAGTAGCGGAGCAAGAGTTGAAACATAATTTGTTCCCTTTCCACACTGATTGATTACTTCAAGCTTATCTCGTACATGTTCATGGAGAGGTGGGCAGTTAAGAATTGCCGGTTACATTTCACATTCCCATTAATGATTCTTTCATTATCTAATTTGAGTTCAACTAAGACCTACAACTCCACCTACAAATCAACTATGATGTCGTCATTGGGTCAAAATGGATAATCACTTGTGGGAAACAAAAAAAATTCCTCAGGTTCGTGATGTTACACACATTCCCTTTGCTGAAAGAGAATTGATGTTGATAAAGATTGCTGTAAATGCTGTTGCGAGAAGGGATGTCCTTGACATTGCTAGTATTTTCCGAGAAAAAGCTGTTGATGTGTCTGATCATACAATCACCCTAGAGGTTTGTATTTTTCCCTAGACATAAACACTCTATGATGACAACTTACATGATATATAGTATCTTTATTGTGCTTTCTTTAAATGTTATTGTGCGGTTGATGATTTCAGCTATGGGTCAACAGTGAACTGCATTGTTAGGTCAGAAAGATTTTGTTGTTGATGTGCTAGGTTGAATTTTCTGTAAGAAATATCTCAAAGAGTTGGACATCTTCATTTTTCACATCTATACTAGTAAATTTTCTTGCAGTTATTTATCATGAACTAAGGGTTTCTTTTTTTTCATGACCATAATCATTGAAACTTAATGTTTGCCCCTTGTCAGCTCACTGGAGATTTGGACAAAATTGTTGCTTTACATAGGTTACTAGAGCCTTTTGGCATTTGTGAGGTATGTCATTCATTAACTTAATGTTTTCGAGATATTGCAGTGCTAGCTTCCGCTCGTCTTTGTACTGTAAGAGTGTTATATGGGTTGCATTTTAAGATCTATGAGAAAAGGGTGTCGTTTAAGATTTATTGAAACATGTTTTCCAAATAATACGAGTCTACAATGATGGTTTCAAATAATATGAATCATTTTAGACCTATCTAAACGTAGATATCCAAATCTGTCAGTTTATTATTAACTATTGGTTACTGCCAATCTAAGTCCCAGTTTTTTCACGACCAACTGTTTTAAAAGGGTCCCCATTACAAACCTGGGTTCGTTTTTTTGGGGGTAATCTAGCTATTGCTGAAATCTTTATGCTATTCTGTATTTGTTCTCTGAAGGTGGCAAGAACAGGAAGATTGGCACTTGTTCGTGAGTCTAAAGTGGATTCCAAGTACCTTCGTGGATATGCCTTGCCGATTGACACTTGTTCTTGAGTCAAAAGTGCATTCCAAGTACCTGTGTGGCTATGCTATACCTCTGTAATGTCAAGGATTATCGGCTGTGGCAAGGAGAATAATGTGCTTTCCACTTATAAAAGTAAGGATTCTTGGGTTGCCGAACTGGCAGTGGAAAGGAGAAGAATTTTTAACCTACTGATGTAGGTTAAGGTTTTCTTCGAGATAGTTTGTAAAGGAGTTGGTTTAATTTTGTTTATAGATGTGTTTGGTCACTTTTGATATCATGATTCCAAGTGGATTTTAGATGCCAACCTTTTTAAAGTTGCTGCTAAGTCATGCTCTTCTTTATAGTTAAAAGCATCATCAAAACCGAACTTGTTCTTCAACAAATCAACCTAAATTGTCATCAAGAAAAGCGAAACGAATTTCTATATGAGCAACAATCATACTTATTGAGGATCTTTGCAGCAAAGCATAAAAATGACGGATTTACGAAGAAAACCGAGTAACTGACAAGATATTTTTCACATTTTCTTTGAATCCAGTACAACGACTGTGGAATCTATGGATTTACGAAGAAAACCGAGTAACTGACAAAATTGTAATATGGTTGTTTAATTAGTACTTTAGACAGTGAACTTTGAAGTTGTTGTTGTTTATCTTGTGTTTTTTGTTTGAACTTTGAACTATATGTGGATCTATGGATCTATATATTTCAGACGAAAAAACATTTGTTATAACGTGTTGAAATATATTTATAGTTATAAAATGTGAGCTAGTATTTTTTTTATAAAATTATAAGTATAAAATATATGGACCGATATTTCGCCGTTATTTAAACCGAAATTTCCCCGATATACCGGCGTACCAGTGTATCGCTCCCGACCGGTACGCACCGAAATCCGGTATGGTACAACCTTGGTCTCAGGACAAACTCGTTCCTCTAAACCATTATCGACTTCAAAACAAGAAAATTCTATACCGTCTAAAATAGTGATATCTCTAGTCAAATCCTCTTCCTTTTTAATAGGTGAATAATCATTAAAATTATTAGGATTTGAAATAAAAATGACACTATCATCATGCTGCACAATTGGAGTGACAATTTCTTGATCACTCTGCTTGTATATTTCAAGTTCTTCACAAATACTATCATCATCATCATAATAATATGAAGATGTTTGAACCTCGTATAAATAAGTAGTGTTACCAATTCTATCCTCGTCCTGTTGACTAGGTGAATAATTATCAAAGGTAGCATTATATTGGAAATTAAGATCATTTTGAGAAATATAATTCTTTGCAGAACTTTTGTTCACACTTAATACAAACCTATTTGTATTCTTAGTCAACTGCTTTATGATTCTTCTTGTATCCTCAGTCAACTCCTTGATGGAATTCTCTAGAGAAACAACTAGATCATAGGGAGTGCTAGATCGCAACTGCTCGTGTGATTCTTCTAGAGGCATAATAGGTTCATTATAAGTACTAGATTGCACATGCTTTAGGGTATCCATCAAAGACAAAGAACTCGAATTTTTCTTATTTTCATGTTCATAAGACGGGTATATGTACGGATAGTAATTGGGATCACCTTGGTATGAACAATAACCTCCAAAAGGTTGGTGGTGATCACGAGTACTATCCACACCATGTTGATAGTACGAATAATGTCTATTTTGAAATTCAGTCAGATATTCATTGTATTGGTCCTCATAATATCAGTTCAACATTTTCTAAAAAACTTCCTAATATATCTATAAAAAAAATCTAAGAAAATAAATTCTAACAGGAAGGAGTTCTAAACATACACAAACAAGGCCGACTCAACCAAATCAAACCTACTGAATTTAGCAAACAAAAAGCATGATGGCTCCACTTAGATTGTTTCTAGACCAGCTCATATTCTTCCAAAAGGGAACTAATTATAGTTTTAGCGAATCTCTCAGAACGATCCGAATTAGATTAAGTCGAATAGAAACAGGATAAGCTCTAAGGAGATTTGATAACCCTTCCTCTTTGGCAACTTTTCCTTGGGTTACAAGGAGGCTCTAATCAACTTAAAATAATCTTCCTGAACTTTAAGTCAGGATAACAAAGTAATCAATACAGTCCTTTGAATGATTTTCCAATAAGCTCGTTACCCTATAGGTCTCTTTCTAGTCAAATTTTAGGCTTAGGTTCGCGTTAGGTAACGTGTTCCTAAAGGAAACGGTGATGAAATCCGAGTCCTTATCTTATATGTTCAGTCCTTGCCCTTTACTAGAAAATAAATCCGTATTCAGTTCCTCAACATATATGCATATGAAGGAATACAGTAAACCCACTTGCAGGGGATTCGTGGATTGAAATACCTAAAATAATTACAAAAATAATAAAAATTTCCTAATACAATTTTCTAAAAAGAAAAATAAAAACCCTAAAAAGAAAAAATTAAAAAAATTAACTAAAAAAAAAGATCTTGTATTCTTTTTCCGTTCTTTTCGATTTATCTTTGACTCCAAGTCTTTAATCAATCAATATAATCTTTGGCTCCAATTTGTTTTTGATCCAAAACCTGTAATACAAAGAAAAATACCAAAAAACGTAAAATAGAACAAATGAAAATAGAAATCTAACTAAACTAACTAACCTAGAAAAAAATCTAAAAACAATTCTAAAAATAAGTCCGCGTCGGCGCCGCCAAAATTTGATGGTTTTGTAATTGTGGTAAATAAAGTATCGTTCACTCGAACTTGTGAAGATTGATTTTAGATTTAATAAATTAATTTTAAACTAAAAATATACATAAAATATGAAAATAATATTCATAAATACTGAGGTTCTGGATTTCACCATTAATCAATTAAAGTAATTCAATATAATCAATATTCATGCAATTCGTTACATTTAAAGTGATTCTAATATGTTGCAAAAGTAGATTCTCAAAATAACAATTGTATAGCAAAAGCATGGAACATCAAAAACCTAGGCCAAGCATGTACCATCTAACGAAATCACAATTGTTTAATAAAAATCATTAAATCAATTTTTAACCAAGGCAAATAATCATAAAAGAAATTGCAAAAATTAATTAAAATAGAAATATACCACTTTTCTTGGAACAGTGGCTTCCTCCGTCACCTCAGCAAAGGGGTTTAGATCCTCATGTTGAAAACACTATCAAGTCACCCCATTTTTACCTAGTAGACCAAGAGGAGGAGTTCGAGCATAGCGAGAGGGGCGTCCAGAAGGCTTGGTCAATTAAAATCTATTTAACTCGGAACTGTAGCCAAGTGGCTAAGGCATGAGTCCACTCCTCTTTTTCCTGCTGGCTATTTCCCCACCTCCAAGAAAAGAAAATAGCATAATCTAAGAAAAAGTGAAAGATAAGATTGTTACAGAAGACCAGATATAGGGTCCATGTTAATAGAGCTCTACCGGACAATCAAAGAAAGAAGCCAGCTTAAACCCTGGTCGAAGCGAAGCGCATGCAATGAGGGAAGAGAAAGACCACCAATGCAAGTGGATCGACTTAAGCATCGATTTCGAAGGCGACAACATGAAGCATGAAAATAGAGCCAGCCACTTTTCTCGTGAATAATGTTACAAGCAACAACGATAAAATACGCGCAAGCCCCTATCTCTCACCCATCGTCCTGATCTTGGCTTTAATATACTCATTCATGACTCAAAAAGGTGTTTACAAGAAGAAAAATAAATGACACAGAGAATTTGCTACGTATATAATTGTTACAGAGAAGAAAAGATAACTGGTGCTAGCTATTACAAAAGAGCTGAACTCAAAAGAATAGGCGACGTGAATATACAGCTACGCCAACGGTTTATTCAAAGTTAATAGCCACGGTTCCTTCATCTCCTTCGCATCAACAATTTTTTCTGAACTTTTTTTCTCTTCTCTGGCCTCTGCCAGCCCCCCTCGACTCTTCTAAATCACTTCTATTTATACTAGAACAACTAATCATTCTAGTATCTTCCAAAAAATCTTCACCATAACTTCTCGAAATATTCATAGGAAAAAAAATATTTTTCTTCTTTCTTCTTCTCACGCTGTTACCTTGTTTAAATAAAACTCTCTCTTTATTCGCAGAATCAAATCCTGGAGAATATCATCCAAGGATATCTTCCCTGTATAACAACTTGTAATTACCTTTTTCAAACTGCCGTAAGTATTTTTTCCTGATTTTAAAGATATGATATGATTTTCCTAACTCCAAAACGCGTGAACTTCCTATCAATAAGGGAATAACATAATTTTGTCTTAACCCTTTGAAGAAATCCACAAATCACGTAACAAGAATCTTCACAGCTCGAATGGGAAAATTTCCCGCCAAAACTGAATTCAAACTATAAGAGAGTGGGTGCCTTTAGCAAATCCAAGTAGGTGCCTTAAAAATTTATTGGGTGCCTTTAACTCTTTTGATGGGGTGTTTTTAGCACTTTTTAGCCGATTTCTCCAAGATTATTTATTCTTCCAAAAATACCTACAAACATAATAAAATGCCAAAATTAGTATATAATCGAGCACTATCAATATAAGGAATTGAGACAAATCAGACACAAAAATGTGTCTATCATTATTGGAGATGAAGAGGGGAAAAGAAGAAGAAAAGGAGTTTGTTTCTATCATTATGGGATATGAAGAGGGGAAAAGAAGAAGAAAAAGAGTTTTTAATTTTGATTAGAAATAGAATTAGGTTTAGATTTAAATTTATATATCATTAGGGTTAGAGTTTAGGTTAGATTAGTATTAGTTTAATAAAGGGTAAATAAATTGTTTCGTCATATTAGGACACCCTTAGTTTTAGATATGATCTAAGCACATAAGGGTCCCCTCAAATTCATAGGGGTCCCCAAAAAATCGTCCTAAGAAAAATTCATGTTGGGGCTTTTTACCGTGGCTTAAGCCAAGGTAAGTTAGACTTTACATCCGCCCTTGATTTATCTAGAAATATTAAAAATATTAACCACATTAAGAGTTTCTATCCCACTAAAATATTAGAAGAGTATAATTATTGTTGGAAATATCTTAAGCATTAACTAAATTTGTTGATAACCATACTCTTTAATAAGGATATATGGAAGAAATTTTATTGAAATTGGTTTTCTACCTCTCTACCGGGACTAAACTTTTTTACTTTTGCGTCTTTATATTAGGGACATAGAGAGTACATTTTAATCAAACCTCCATTCCTAATAAACAATTTTTTTGTAATTATTTCAACTAAATTGAGTTATCCATACAAAAAAATTCAGGAATTTAAGAGTTTTTAAAATGATTAGATAAATGGTTAATTTAATGAATCTTCAGTTTGATTTTGATTAGGGGTTTTTATTTTTTTATTCCTTATTTTATCTTTTTATCGTATTGACTTTGTCAATGGCTTGGACCAAACAAGCCCTAACCTATAAGAGTTAAATCTTCATAATCATCTAATAACTAATTTATTTTTTCTTAATAAATAATAACTTGACTTAACATCAAAAAAGGACTTTTCTTTTATGAAAAAGATAAATGGATTAGAGTTTTTTAAGCCTTGGGGGAAGATGAAGTTCGCGTAATACACACACCCCTATATAAAATGTTAACATACATAACTACCCTTATATGTTATATTAACATTTATATATACCCCTATGTATATCTCTATTTGGTTTATGGTAGTTTAAAAACGTTCAATATATTTTCATATTTGAAACATATTGTTCGAACGATCATATTCTCCTTAACTACTAAATCAAATTGTCAAAGTTATACAGTTCTGAAAATTAAAGATATCTTATTTTCAACCTAAAGCTAATCCAGATGATTAAATGATATTGAAAATTCAAATTTTTTGATTTTGTTTAAACCATTACAATGTTATGGGTTACTCCGATAACATATCAATAATTCAAAGCTAGGTTTGGCTAACTTAGCCTAGATAAAGAATGGCCAAGATTTATTCTTGCAATAGATAAGTCTAAGGCTGTAGTTGTCTATAAAAGTGATGTCTTTGCTTCAAAGTTAAAAATGCATCCCACGGTCTTAATTTATTATTATGTCCCATTAATTTTTGAGTTGACGAGATCTTTTAGAGATCTTTTAGCTAAGATAGAATCGTATCCTTAACACCCCCTTCAAGTTGAGCGTGTGGGGACGAATGGTCAACTTGTCCATGAGATATTGATACCTTGGTGATGCTATAGGCTTTGTAAATATGTCAGCCAATTGATCTTTTGACGAGATGGACATAACTTATAGCTGTTTTTGGGCAACTCGCTCCCGAACAAAATGGCAATCAATCTAAATATGTTTAGTTCGAGCATGAAAGACCGGATTGACCGTGAGATAAGTTGCTCCTATATGGTCACACCATAACGACGGCGTATCAACAGAAACTCCAAGTTCCTTTAGTAAAGACTAGATCCATATTAATTCAGAAGTTGCAATGGCAATTCCTTTATATTATGCCTATGTACTCGAACTCGAAACAGTCTTTTGTTTCCTTGCACTCCAGGATATTAGACTTCCACCATAATAAATGCAAAAACCACTCATAGATTGTCTATCATCCAAGTTTTCTGCCCAGTCTGGGTCTGAGTATGCATGAAGAGTCCTGTCTTGTGTTTGCTAAATATATAGCTCATAGTTGACAGTGTTCTTTAGATAGCGCATTATCCTCTTCACTAAATACCAATGTTCAACATACGGATCATGCATTTATCGACAAGCTTTATTCACAACAACTGAAATATCCGGCCTCGTTAGATGGAAATATCATACTGCAGCAACTACACTGTGATATAATGTTAGGTCTTCAAACTTTTGTGAACCTTGTCGTTGTAACTTTGTCTGTACTGCCATGGGAGTACAAACTCGCTTTGCCACATCTAATTTAGTCTTGCACAACAAATCAGTGACATATCTCCTTTGACTGAGCACTATGGATCATCCAGTTCTATATACTTCAATACCTAAGAAGTATGTTAGACTACCTAGATCCTTCAACGCAAACTCCTCACTAAGTTTATATATTAAAATCATCACAAAAAACATTGCTGGACCCAGCGACTATTATGTCATCAACATAAATTGAGACATAAATAGTGAAAGAGATACCATGTTTAACAAACAAGGAGGAGCCTGAAATTGAACAAGGTATTTAGTCAGTCTCGAATACCATGCTCGTGGCGCTTGTTTGAGCCTATAGATGGACTTGTTGAGTCGGCAAACATGATTAGGAAACTCCGGATCTGTATACCCAAGTGGCTGTTTCATAAACACTTCCTCATCCAATAATCCATGTAAAAAAGCATTATGAACATCAAGTTGATGTAACGGCCAATTTCTTTGCATAAATATGGTTAGAACAAGTCGAATTATGCAGGGATTCAAAACCGGACAGAATGTTTCCCCATAGCCTATACCCTCTTGTTGATTGAAGCCTTTCGCAACTAGTCGAGACTTGTAGTGATCCACACTCCCATCTTGATTATATTTAACCCGATATACCCGTTTAGAACCTATGACATTCATTCCCTCTCTAAAAGGTACTTTGGTTTATGCCCCATTATGAACTAAAGCATTATACTCCTTATCCATCGAACTGCGCTACTTTGGATCTTTTTGTGCTTCTGTGTAACAGGTTGGTTCTATGATGTGATTAACTCTAAGAGGATGTGCTGTTGATGTTAGACACAACTTTGAACTAGGCTCACTGACCCCTTATTTCTTTTTCTTCAACTGAAATCGAGTAGAAATATGTGCAGCTGACTTTGTTGTGTTGACAGGCTCTTTAACTGAATCTGATAGCTGAAGCATTAATGAATGTGCTTTATTTAAGAGAACTAAATTTTCCTTAACACCAGTGGTTGGTCCTGAATTGACTTATGTCGTGGCAGACAAACACAACTTGTTTATGGGCTTAGTAATACCATCTTTTCGTCTTGTAAGCATATAGTGAGTAGACACGGTTGTGTTGGCAGGTGCAGAGGTATGATCTGGCAGCTATTGAGTATCTCCATGATTTGCTTCACGTGGAATTTTAGTTTCTGCAATAGTACTAATTGATCCTGAATTATTGGACCTGACTGTACGCTGTAGTGGAGCTGCCTGAACTGCTCCAATTTGAAGTCGATTTCCTGAAGCAGAACTGGTGGAACCTGAATTGTTGGTTCTTACTTGAATCTGTTGAGTGTCTGCCCGAACTGCTCCAAAGGGAACTAGAGTTTCTTCAGCAATATTTGTTGAACCTGATTGATCCTGAATATGTGCATGGCTGGTAGGCTCAGTTGCATTAGAGGCCATTTGAACAATAAAGAGGGGATTAGTGGATAATACCTTTGTTGTTGATCTTTGAATGAACTTATCTATCACAGTTGAAGACTGCTGATGAGCAAGGAATGTGAATGCATCCTCTACAAATCTGACATGCCTTGAGATGTAAATTCTATTTTTTGGTCGATACAAACACAAATACCCCTTATGTGCACCATTGTAGCTAATAAAAACACAAGGTAAAGACATTGGTTCGAACTTATGTTTGTTATACAGTCTGAAGCATGGGTAACAAAGACATCCAAAGACTTTTAGGAAGGAATAATCAGGTTTCTTTGAGAATAAAAGTTCAAGAGGACTTTTGCTTTGTTTCTGTGATGCTGGCACTTTATTAATGAGATAAGTTGCCGTTGTAAAAGCTTCAGACCAAAAAGAAGAAGGCATAGAAGCATGGAACATAAGTGAAAGACCTGATTCTGTAATGTTTTCTAGCTGTTTTTTGAAATGAATAAATATAGGTAATGCATCAGACTTCCTAGCTAATGGATAAATCCATGTAAAATGTGAAAAAACATCCATTAATAATAAGTAATAGTTATGACCATTTCTTGACAATGTATGTGAAACCCATAAGTCGGAAACAATTAAACTTAAGGGAGTGTCATACAAAGTTTTGTTATCTGGGAAAGGTAGTTTTCTACTCTTGCTCATATAACACGAATGAAAAAATTCTAAAGAGTTATTAGAGACTGAAAGAGAATTATTTCGAACAATTTTAAGAACTGTCTTTAACATGGAATGTCCTAGACGCTGATGTCAAAGAGGAATTGTTTCTGATATGTAGGTGGAAGGAGAAGATTCAACAACTGTAGCAGCATCAAATATGTAGAGGCCATTCATATTCGTTCCTCGCAGCAGTATTGTCCCCGTGTGGAGGTCCTTCACAACAAAACAAGAGGAGTAAAATTGAAAATAAACTGAGTTATCTTTGCAAAACTGAGAAATCAATAATAAATTAATTTTTATTTTTGGGACATGAAAGATGTTATTTAGTTTGAAAGATCTGTTGTTTAAATTGAGAGTAACATTACCAACATGTGCTATCTGTAGACCATTACCATTACCTACATGAACTTGCTCAGTTCCTCCATACTCATGCTGGATGTCCAACTTGTCTAGATCTGCTGTCAAATAATGAGTTGCTCCAGTATCTGTTACCCAATTATTATCTGTTGGTTCTCCAGGAAAGGCAATATAGGCAGCAGGTTGACGAGACTGTCTTGGTTGGAAATCTTTTTTAAAGCGAAACCAACACTTGAGAGCAACATGACCTCTTTTTCCACACAACTGACCGAGATCTTCTGAATTTTGTGCTTCATATCTTGGATGATTTTTTTTTCTTCTGGCAGATGAGTTTTGAAAACTTTGATTTCTATTACCTATATAATCTGGTCTTGGATATGAGACCATATTTGAAGATGATACAAGATTTTGTAGGGGTTGTTGGATCTGAGCTAGCTGCTGCTCTAACCGTATATCAAAGCTCAATAAGTGTGCATAGAATGTATCCATATCGATCTCTGTTTCCGTGCTCAATGAGGTTACAATCGAGTCATATGACTGATTCAAACCACTTAAGATTGCTTCCTGCATATCTTCTTTTGACATGGGATTGCCTAATGCTGCAAAAATATCAAAATACTTTTAGATTTGAAGAAATATTCATGCATAGTTTTGTTACCTTTTGTTTTGTTATGCAATTCTCGTTTGAGATGCATCTTGTGAGCCTTTGTTTGGGGGGCATATCCCTTTCTAGAGCATCCCATACTTCTTTAGATGTCGGAAGACCTACAACTCTTCCTAAGGTACTCTATGTTAGTGATGACTGATGAGAGTAACCAAATTAACAAGATTTGATCCTGTTCTTCATATTGGGCGAATTCTGGATTCACTACTTGGGACTTTGGTAAGATTTGTGGTGGTTTTGGTAATGTTCCATCAACATAACCTAGTAATTTGTAACCCTTTAAAAGAGGCTTGAACTGTTTAACCCAAAAAAGATAATTAATATCATTTAATTTCATATTAATCAAGTAGTTGATGTGAAGTTGTTGTAGGGTTGAAGTTTGAGCATCCATGGGTTTTGAAAGGAATGAAGATGGCGTGGTTTTAGATCGACTGGCGTGATACCAAGTCAAGTTTTATTATTTTTTGGATACACATTCCACTACTTGGTTACATAATATAAACACATTACACTTGGCAAACTTCGGAAAGATATTCTACCGTGAAAAATATAGGAGATAAAATAACCTACTCTAAATATCATAAAAGATAAAACATTGAGTTGACAAGATCTTTTAGAGACCTTTTAGCTAGGATAAAATCGTATCCTTAACATTTATTCCATATAGTTATGACATATGTAACATTATATTATGGAAGTTATGGTTAATTTTATTCATTACATCTAGGTTTATATGATTGATTTCTATATTGTTCAAGTGTACAATTAGATTAATCGATTGATCATTCTAATGTTAGTAGAGAGTTGAGCGATCCGTATTTGTCGAGCATCTACTACACAAGTAGAAAATGTGAGACCGTGCAGAGGGATTCTGTAGAGAAATCGTATGTGAAGACAACACTAGTAAGTGAACTGAGCGTACTGAGTTACACCTTGAGAGCGTACTTGTTATCCTACGGTTGGTGATGAATGATTCAAACGAAAGATAGATAAGTATACTACTTGAGTTAACATTTGGTAACAATGAATGTCTCCCTAATCATCTTTTCTTATTATTGTTATTCTTTTTAATTGCTTTAAACAACCAATCCCTTTTAATATTTCTTTTTATTATAAATTTTCTAATCTAAATAATATTTCAATTACACAGCTCTTTGTGAGAACGATCCTTACTATTGCTATATTACTATTTAATTAGTGAGAAATATGTTGATTGATTTGTTGCACTTACGACATGCATCAATAAGTAATTTATTTTATGTACTTATTTTGATCTGTGTCATTTACTTGTTTTGTCGTTACCAAGCATTAACCGAATTAGTATACTTATCTATCTTTCGTTATAACCATTCATCACCAACCATAGAATAACAGGTACACTTAGCTACCCCCAAAACTCCTTATATCACCGTATAACATGTATGCTTAGTCACTGGATTCTATTCGCCTAAGCCGCCAAGAAGTAAGTTCTCAGGGTGTAACTCAGTCGAATACTTTAGGGTTTGTAAATATATGTTTGATCTCAGCAATTAAACTCAGTACGCTCGGTTCACTTACTGGTGTTGTCTTCACACACGATTGTTCCATAGAATCCCTCTGTAAGGTCTCACATTTTCTACTTATGTAGGAGATGCTCGACAATTACAAATCGCCCAACTCTCTTCTAACATTAGAATGATCAATTGATTAATCCAATTGTACACTTGAACAATTTACAAATCAATCATAAACCCTAGATGTAGTGAAAGCAAACGATAAGATGATTAAAAATCCAAATAAACTTGTATAATTAATAAAGCTTCACGCTTAGAAAATTGCTTAATCAACAAAATAATTAGCAACTCATATTACAAAGAAGAAAAATAATGGTTTGCCCCTAAATAGGTAAACCCTAGGTTTTGGAATGTAGAAGATGTAGTATGAGTACTAGATGGTAATATGTCTTGTTCAAGCCTTAGGTGTATTCTTTTATAGCCTCTAATACTTGTCTCTCAAGCATTCTCTCTTTCTAGGGTTTGGTAACCTATTGGGAGCAAATTTCCTCAATATAGAACCCCCAAATAAACACCAAAATTTGTCCAAAAATAGCACTTCACGTCCGAAATAGAAGTTGGGTCATAGATCTAGGAAAAAGCTTTCCAATATCCGTAGTAAATAAAAGATTGATCCTGGGAATCTTTTATTGGACTGGACTTCTGCGATTGTCGAGCCCGACTTTCTCGTTTTGTTCATAAGTTCTTCTTACGACGTCAGAATGACCTCATTCTTTCACCGTTGGCTTGGTATCTTCGTTTTATAAAATATGATGATAAAAGTCCTATATATAAACGAGTTTCACTTGGTCTATGATCATTCTTCATTTATAGTACTTCACTCCCTTGCTCGTTCTTTGTTGCTCTTTTTTGGATGATTCACCTAATAAAAAACATAAACTATAAAACAAGCATAATACAAGGTAATATGCAAGAATTATAGAAAATATAAACATGGATTTGATACTAAAAATATGTAATTGATGCATTATCACTTATTATAAAGACCTTGCTGTTACCACAGGTCAAACTTGGCTAAGTTATGCAAAATAAAGAACGGCCAAGATGTTTTTCTAGGGAGAAGATAAATCAATTTCCTTGGTTGTCCCTAGATTAATTTTTTTTCGATCTTATACTTCCCCAAACTCCTTTTCTTTATTGAGTTCAATTTGTCAAATAACCGAGAGATCCTCTGTTGCTTCCATTAGAGGAAGATTCCGTAGAAAAATAAAAAACAAATATTTGATTAGTCCTTTTTTGTTTCTCCAAACCAAATCGAGTTATTTGCATACTCTTAAATCACTGTCACTTTTTTGCTTCCTTTCATATCATGTTTGATTTACCTTTCTTATTTTTATATGACTTTGAATCTCAATCAGAACAAACAACTAAAAAATAAAATTATATTTTTTTCATCGAACGTGGTTTGATTTTATTTTAGGTGTTCCACCAAGTTTTCATACATAATTGGGAGGCGATGGATTTTTTTTCTTCAATCTTTTAGCTTGGATAACTAAGGTAAGATAAAGAGCGGCCCAGATTTTTCTAGGAAGAAGATAAATTAATGGTTATGATTTTTTACCTCATGTGATCATGCTTAAGAAAGTGTTTATATGAATAGCTAAATAAAAAAGATGAAAAGACAAGAAACAAGATGGATAAGGAATTACGGATTATTCAACTTTAGAAAAATGAATAAGCCCAAATCTATATGAATTTGGAACAGTTTATATCACCAAAGAAAAAAAGGTAAACCCTAAAGTTAACAAATTTTAAAAGATTAATTTGATTGATTTTGAAGTATTTTTGGGTGTTTTTAGTTTTGTTATGAATTTTGCAAAGACCTTGTATGATTATTTTTTTCCGGTTGATATAGGAAAATATAGAAAAATATGTAATTATAAAGAGAAAAAAATCGACGATGTTGCCTAAAGTAAAAATGATATGATGAATTTTATTAGAAAATATCAGCTGTACAAAGATGAAGTAAATGAGATGATAAGATGTATTAATTATAGAACGACATTATTTGTAACTTCAACATATTGAATCAAAAGAATTCCTTCGGGTGATACCAAGCATATTCCAATAGCGTGTTGTGGTTATTCTACATTGTCCTTGGACCTCCATGATAATATAGTGTATGAGGTTTATATATATATATATATATATTTATATATCAATTTTTGTGTGATTGAATTAGACTTAGTCATTTCCTTTTATAACAGATGGAAAATGGCACCACTCGGAAGGTATTCACTATAAAAGATTGTGCTAAGTTCACTCAAGATTATATCAACACCATAAAGATTCCTATATCTTTCGGTTTCCTTGAGAATTAAGTTACGACCAAGTTAAAATACAGTTTTATCTTTGTTTCGTATGAGAGATATCACTCTTTCACATTGTTTCAAAGAAAATATCACCTGTATACTTATTGTGTTTTTAACATATTTTTTTCTTTTCATAATCGATTTAATATTAATGCATCATGATATTTTTTTGAAAATATAATTTGTAATGTATATATACACCATTACATTCCCAGAAATTTTATATAAAGTGTAGATAATAAGGAGAGATAACAAATAAGTTTAAACTAATAATAAACTAAGGTTAAAACATAATTTAAAACGATAAACATAAAACACAAAAAATTATTATACTTTTTTTATACCCCAATACTTAATTATATCCAATTAGTGTTATCTATAATTAATGGATGAACAACACCTCAGATCGACGATTTACCGTTAATCATCTTTAATAAACAACTATGGTTAAGTTCTACATTTTATACTAGAAAAAATAAAATAAATATATTTGTATTATCTATATTAGATCCTAACTACTTTTATATTTTTTTACCAAATAATCATTCAAGTGATCTAAATGAACCTAAACATTATATTAAAATCTTTGGAAAATTGAAGGCGGATGACAAGGATAACAAGTCAATTTTACAAACCATCTACTACGCGAGAAGTACTTTGAGAAAGAAGAATTTCTAAGGTATGTTCGTGATGCAATAATTGATGTGGTTGGTGGAGAAGCACAATTACACAGTCCAAAAGAAATTGGATGAGTTCAGACAAATCACTTCTGGAAACTAAGGCAAAAGAAATAAATAGGAATATCGAAAATT
The DNA here is from genome assembly GCA_023531435.1 of Papaver californicum. Taxonomy (NCBI): domain Eukaryota; kingdom Viridiplantae; phylum Streptophyta; class Magnoliopsida; order Ranunculales; family Papaveraceae; genus Papaver; species Papaver californicum. The sequence goes on from JAJJMC010000896.1 coordinate 6,690,979, forward strand.
CGAGTGGCTGAAGTCGAAGTAATAAAAACAAAAGCAACGACTGAAGTAGGAGAGTCAGAGTCGAAAAGAGGATTTATCACTTCTTTTTCTCATTCAAAACCTGCTTGAGATTTTCATCTCGCACGGCTCCTAAGTGATAAATGAAAGAATAACTCCTATTCTTTCTTTTTTTATTACCTTCCTCGCATAAGTATAAGACCAAATCCATTCGATCAAAACAAAGCTTGGCTAACGTTGCCTAGATAAAGAGTGGTCAGGATTTTTTTTAGGGAGAAGATAAATATACAATTATAGTTTTTCACATAGTATTGTAATAAGTGATGTCTGTGATTTAAAGTTAGAAACACATCCAACGGTCTTAATTTGTTTACCTCATTATTGTCACATTTATTTCTCATAATAAATATTTTATTAATTTCTCATAATAAATGTCTCATAAATTATCATAATAAATATACTTCAATTAATAACAGATTTGTTAATAATTGTATTAATGGGCATTAAGGGTTTTACCGGTGGAGTTGGTGAGCGATGATAGAGCTGGTGGCAGTGGAAGAAATAAGGGTTCGAGTTCCCTAATTGTTTTTTTTTTCCGGGTTTGGTTAAGGCCTAGTATATCAAACTTCTTCTCTCTTTTGGTGTATTTTTCGGTTTTTTAATAAAGCAAACAAAAAAACAAACAAACATAAATAGAAATTTAGCCCGTAGGAAGGATCCATACAAATACAAAAATATCACGGTGACTGTGCAGTGTGGATATGCATTAAGCAGCTAAGTGCACAACCCTGAAAGTAACTGCATTGACCTAATAAAACTCTATCTGCATACATGTTAATGACCAAACTAAGATTTATCGGGTCAAGAAACCATACCAAACTACGTATAGATGGAAATGAAAAATACATAACAAGTAGTAAAACACCAAGGTGACTAAACTTAGTAGATAAAAAAACCCACCCATAAGTTGGGATCCATAAAAACTCCATATTGAACAAAATTGATACAGAAACCCCAAAATTTTAAAAAGGTTTAAGTTAAATCATTTCCATCTTTTAATAATACCACAACCACCCTACCCATACAAATATTTCTTCCTTAATGTATTCTTTTATTTCTTCTTCTTCTTCCATAGACTCCTCCTTCTCCTCCTCCCCACCACCACCACCAGCAAAAGTAGCTCCGTCACCACCAAACCAGCGACCATGTCCAGATCCACCACCAACAGCACCTCCGCCTTTTTCCCACCAACACCACCAGCATATCCTTCTCTTTCTCCCATACCACCGCCAAAAGCACCTCAACATCCTCTTCTCTATCCTATACAACCGCCACGAACAACTCCTGATGATGTATCATCACCAGAAAATGATGATGCGTCATTATCGTCAAATCATCACAAAAAATTGATGATACATCATCATCATCGAAATCAATGTTTGTGTTAGTGAAATAACAAATTTATAATGAAATCAAAATTTGTTTCATCAAAGAAACCAATAAGTAAAAAACACCAACAAAGTCGGTTTCAACCATAAGTAAAAATGACGAAACCAAAATTGGTTCCATCAAAGAAACCAATAAGTAAAACACACCAACAAAGTTGGTTCCAACAATAAGTAAAAATGATGTTCTATCAAAGAAACCAATAAGTAGAAAACACCAACAGAGTTGGTTCCAGCCATAAGTAAAAATGGCGAAACCAAAATTGGTTCCATCAAAGAAACCATTAAGTAAAAAACACCAACAGAGTTGGTTCCGACCATAAGTAAAAATGAAGAAACCAAAATTGGTTCCATCGAAGAAACCAATAAGTAAAAAACACCAACATAGTTGGTTCCAACCATAAGTAAAAATGATGAAATCAAAATTGGTTTCATCTAAGAAACCAATAATTAAAAAACACCGACAGAGTTTGTTTCAACCATAAGTAAAAAATGATGAAATCAAAATTGGTTCCATCAAAGAAACCAATAAGTAAAAAACACCAACAATTTTTTAAAATTAAAACGTGAATAATCAAGTGAAAACAGATGGGGAAAACAGATGAAACCTAAACCTAATTATGCTACAAACATGTGAAAACAAGATGAAACCTAATTATGCAAATCACCTGTGAAACCAAAATTGCGAAACCAAAAATCACTGATGCATGTTGATTTTCAACCATAAATAATCAGTGAAAAACAATGTACCAATTTTATGTGTTTCGATTTACCTTTTGGAATTTTTTTTGACCCTTTTCTTAAGTTTTTTCTTGATCTTTTTATTATTCTTTTTCTCTTGTTTTTTCACCATTTTGATTTTGGTCAGTAATTTATTTTGATTTAGATTAGATTTCTGGTTATTGAGTTCATAAAATTGTTTTATGAAGTAAGAAGAAGAAAAAGTTGAAATTGGTTTAAAATCTGAATTTTTGGTTTTTAAAGAAGGAGAAGAGAAGATTTAAGAGAAAATGACCGTTACAGAAAAAAGATAAAATATATGAAAAGATAATTTAAAAAGTTTATGTTATTTGAAGTTTTTATGTTATTTTTGTTTTAATGGGTTTTTTATGGATGAATGGTGATATCTTTTAAGTACAACGCATGGCCTAATGAAAATATCGGGCAGTACTTTTTATAGTGTGCGTTTCTACTATTTTTAATATGCTCCTACAACAGCGATGTGCGCAGATTTATTGCTAATCTTTACTGGATTCCTTCTCTTCGAAACCAAGCTGGATTGGTAGATAAGGAAGCTAGCAAAGGTAATTACAAGAAAAGGGAAAATATATCCACCATGCCAGTCAATCATTTGTAATCATGTTCTCTCTTCTCTTTTTAGCTGGAAGGAATTATCTTTTCCGCTCCTGTTGTTATTTTTTTCCCCAAGTGACAGATAAAAAGGTAGTGAGACAGGACATTAAACCGTTCCTCCAAAGTTTTTTTGGGTTTAATCTAACACTTTATCAAGGTATAGAGTTGTCAATTAACTAATCATAACCAAGAAAAAATTGAATTTAAATTACAATCTAAAAGCTGAAAAGTGGATTTGAATGGGATTAAATGGCGATCTTTTTGAGCTCAAACTAATTATAATTTTTTTTCTTCTACCTGTAACCAAGGTTTAATTAATCGTCGTACTATACGTGCAGCTCGTCGCATATATTATGCAATTAAGAGTTTTTTTTCTTTCCGAAAGTGGTAAATGTGAGGAATGCCCTAGAATAGGAATAGGAAGGCAGATGTAAAACCTATTGAGTTTCTTGCTTTTTTTTTTTTTCTTTTTTTTTGGTTGTTCGCCTTTGTTCTTACTGCTCATGAACAGAAAGGGTCGCTCGTATTTCGGCTTGCCCCGAAAGAATCTCTAACATATTTTTCCTTAATTTCTCATGATAGAGGAACACATTCTCATCCTGATTATCTAGGGGAAGCCAACCAAAACATGTAAACATGGAACTTTATTGTCACTACATGGAATCAGAATATACTGAGTGAAGTATTGAAGAGTCCTCCCATATTGAGTTATTAGGCCCCATAAAAATTTGAAAAACACAAATAAAATCAAAGGATATGGGTTGGATCAGAAGATAAGGTAACATGGTGGATAAAGATTTACTTACGTAATCCATGTTGCTGAAAACCTTTCTTTCAAGGCACACATATGTGCATCCAAATCCATGTAGTTGTGGGAGAAAGGAATAGTGACCATATGGGTATCTATAGATTTGAGTCCCTACTCATCTCATATCCAAAAAGAAGTTTTAATGGCTTAAACTTTAACACCAGTAATTTCAACTACAAGCATTAGCTCTGGAGACAGGTACTTATCGTGTCTATATGGTATGTCATTAAGTTGTGTCTCTGACGTGATGCGTGTAAAATTAATTTAAACCGAATGTGAATATTTATTTACCCAATGCGCATTTTGACCCCACGGATATTTCTAGAGCTGCCATTGTTTGAAACGCATTTGACAAAGTGACATAGTTGTTAAAATATCATATATTCTAATAAAGGAATTTCGTTAGATGGTCCAAAGATTTATGCTATAGTCCACCGGATTTTTTTTTTTTATCCGGAGGTCTAAAAATGATTTTTTTTTTTTTTTTCTTCACTTTTCATAACATTCACGTGTGAACCTACTCACGTCCTTCACGTCTTCAATACAAGTTTTTTTTTCACTTTTAAAAATTAAAATAAAAAACAAAGTAAAAATCAAACCCGAAACTGATTATGGCAGCGAAAATTTCAAAAGTGACTTGTTACAAAAAGAGATCAAAATCCAAATAAATCATAAAAAAAAGAAAAACGTATCAAGAAAAGAGATCAAAGAGGAACAAAATCAGAAAATTAACAGATTAAAAACCTAAAGTCAATAGATCAAACACTAGTAGACCTGAACTGATTTCTACTGAAAGTTGAAGGAAAATGGTTACAACAAGAACAATTGAGAGAAAAATAAGAGAGATAGTAGTAGAAGAAATCATATTAATCAACAATCATCAACAAAAACAAATCAAAATCCGTGTTAAAGATCCAGTGAAGCAGAAGAAGAAAGAAAGAGGAAGAAGATCCTATAGTGCATATTGATATGTACTGAAGGAAAAAGTATATGATGCCACAGTACATATTGATATGTACTAAAGGGAAATATGTATTGAAGGAAAAGGTGTATGGTCCCACAGTACATGTTGATATGTACTGAAGGAAAAAGTGTATGATCCTACAGTACATATTGGTATGTACTGAACAAAAATAGGTATTGTAGGAAAAAATGTATGATCCCATAGTACATATTGATATGTACTGAAGGAAATAGAGTAGATGATCCAAGATTACATATTGGTCCAACACTACATATAAATATGTATTGAAGGAAAATATGTACTAAAGGAAAAAGTGTATGACCCAACAGTACATATTGATATGTACTGAGATACAAAAATAGAAAATCAAAACGGAGGATTCAAACAAATCATCAACAAAGACCCATATTAAAACTGGTTTCTTCTGAAATCTGAAGAAATCATCAACAAAAATGGTTACAACTTGAGAATTAAATGAATAATAATAGAAGAAGTAGTAGAAGAAGAGAATTTATGTTGCAAAGAAGAAGAAGACCTCTGTTAGTCACCAAATATAAGTAGAACCAAGCAAACAATACATATCCATATGTAAAAACCTAATTTATGCTTGAACAAACATCAATACATATTGATATGTACTGAGATACCCATATCTAAACAAGAAAAATGATGAAAACAAGAAGAAAAATAAGAAAAGTCGTACAAGAACAATTTCTACATAAAAGAAGATATCACTCCCAAGTCAGTAGAAGAAAACCTAGTTCTCATGATGATCCTACAATACATATCTCACGTTACATATTCGACATTACATATCCCACAAATGAAGAAGAAGATTAAAAAGTCTAAACCAAAATCCAAAATTGATGAATTTATATATTTTTCTTCTTTCTCTTCTTCATCTTAGATCTATTCTCAGATCTACTTCTTCTTTTTCACCATCACTTGCTTCTCTTCTTCACTGTCACTTTACTATAGAACTTACCTGTGACGAATGAAGTTGGAGATGATTACAGAGCACCGAATTCGATCTTCAGAACAAAACTTTAAAAACAGAAGAATAAAAACGAATCTGAAAATTTTGGAAATTGAATTGGTTTTAGAGGAGTGGGTACAAATGGAATATATATAAATTACATCATAATACTCACATGTGAGTAGGACCAGCGAGTAACAAATTTGGTCCAAAAACTTGTTTTTGGACTAGCGATTAAATTAATTCATACGGGTGGACTACACATTAAACGGTTCTCCTAATTTGGATTAATCAGTAATTCCTAGTTCCATTAAATCAATAACAATTTACTTAATTATTATAACAATGTTTTTTTTATAAGCCTATATTAGAAAGTGACTTGAGTTTATAGCGAACCTAAGAGCACCCACAGTGGTGCGACTAAATGATGGACCAAACCCAAATTTGGTCTTTGGTCCGTCGAAATTCAATCACAGTGGGCCGACCAAATTTGGATTTTGGTCCGGATTTTTTACTGTTTGGGATAAAAAATGATCCCAGAACTAGACCAAAACCCATTATAGTCGAGCGTTAACCTAGCCGTGCGTCTCTTGCCAGACGTGACACTGGCTCTCCGTCTGGTGCCAGACGTTTAACTAGACATGCGTTTCATTTGTCAGGCGTGAACCAGAACTCCGTCCCATCAGGTGTTCATCCAAGAGCACGTCCAATGGGGCGTAACGCCAGAAGCACACCTGTTAATCAAGCGTTCAGATAGATTAACGCCTGTATTGGGCGTTTGGCTATTACAACTTCTGTTGTGGGCGTGCGCTTAAGAGAGAGCCTGTGTGTGGGGCGTTATTCTAAGCGAGCGCCTACTCTTCTAACCGTTGAGATAACCGTTGATTTGTTACCGTTGATCAACGACTATATTTTGCTATATTTTTATATACCTATAAATGAATTTATATCTTCGAGTACAAACTATTATTAATTATCCACTACGCTGGAATAGAACAGAGTCGTCAATTCTTAAAATATCATGATTTAATCTTTAATTGAATATTGGAAAATTATTTCCATTCAAAATTGACCCTATATATACCCTTTTGTTCCCATTTGGAAACCACACCTTTCATATTTCAAATAACCTAATACAAAGATTATTTTTATCTCTCATTTTTCATAATTATGGCTTACGAAAATTTTAGTATTAATGCAGAGTATTTTACCATAGAGGAAGATTATTTCTTTGTCGAAACATAATATTATATTATCCAGCAAGGGGTCATGAATGTCGGATGAATGGTTCAATGAGCATGGAATGGTTAGAACATATCCATGCTAACTTCTGTAATGAAACCGGTAACCCCAATAACCGGAACAGAGCAGGCCTATTTTGTCGATTTCAGGAAATAAGTAGGGAAGTACTACAATTTTCAACTTTAATCGCTAAGGTGAATGACAGAAGAATTGGGAATGAAACTGATGACAAAGTTGTTGCCAAATCTCTGACGGAATGGAAAAGATGGAAAGGTTCAGATTTCAGGTACCATCCTCATTTCAAGATCCTAAGGGTGATGGAAAAATACAACCCTTTTGTGTTGATTGTTCTTCGAAGATGTTTAGATCGTCATCCAGGGGGTCATACCACTCGTTGAAGGTTTGATTATAGGTTTTGTGGGTATATCTCTTTGTAAACCCTCACGAGACATAACTCGTATGTTGGAGCCACCTAATGGTTTAAAGGCTTGCTGCACGTGCTTAGTGCATCCGCGACTTCTGCGAAAATGAGATATCTTAGATATGTTGTTGTTCTGAATAAGTGATATTGGTTATTTATGATACTTCAGTTAATTTATTCATTACAATGTAGTAAGCATATTGATAATACAAGAGATAAAAAGTAGACCTAAACTCACTTTCGCAGGCATCGCGGCTGCATTTAGCATGTGCAACAAGCCTTTCAACCCCTAGGTGCCCCTAGAGGACGAGTGGTATCTAGGGCGGGTTTACAAGAGATATACCCACAAAACCTATCCGCAGGATCTAGAAATTGTTATTCCTCACCAAAATCTGACCATAAGTGTTCGATCAAATCATTTCACAAACGAATATGTGTATCTTTGTTGTGTACTGCACGTCGGCGTTGCTCAACTCTCATTCTCGAAAGTTCAGCAGTATGTTATCTCGAAATATTTACCGGTGCATGGTTACGGCGTTGTTCATATTCATGTGGCCAATCACCGGGTAAACGCTCATCCTCCACTATCATATTGTGTAAAATAATAACAGTTTTCATGATATATGCAAGTACGTCTGGATTCCACATTCTTGCAGGTTGCTTGACGATGGCAAATTGATTTTGCAGTACACCAAAGCCTCGCTCTACATCTTTTTGGCAACCCTCTTGCATTGCTGAAAATTTCTGTTTTTTCTGGGAATCTGGATGTTTAATAGACATCACAATAGTAGCAATATCTGGGTATATTCCATCACCAAGATAATATCCCATATCATATTGATGTCCGTTTACAACAAAGTTCACTGGGGGTGCTTTCCCGTTAATAAGCTTTTAAAAAATATAAAAACGGTTCATCATATTAATATCATTGTTAGAACACGGCATACCAAAAAATGCATGCCCAAACCAGAGATCATATGACACCAATGCCTCTAACACAATACTTTCACTCCCTTTGTACGCAGTGTAAGCCCCTGATTTCGCCGATGGGCATTTATCCCATTTCCATGCAATCTACACTACCCAGCATCCCTGCAAATCCCCTATCCTTGTTCTCATTAAGCAACAATTCAACATCACGCTCAGTTGGTGTGCGCAAATATTCTTTCTCATACAAATGCACAATCGTCTTACAAAACCTACGAGTTATTTCCAAAACAGTGGTTTCTCCAATGCGTAAATACTTCTCTATTGCATCGGCCGCACAACCATAAGCTAACATTCGTATTGCTTATGTAACTTTCTAATGAGGGGTTAGTCCCGGAATGCCAACAACATCTTTTTTTTTGAACAAAATAATTATTTACTGATACGACATCTCCCAAATACGGTTAAACAATTCTCGCCGTATTCTAAATCTTTGACGAAATACATTAGGTGGAACCATAGGGTTTCTGCAAAAGTAATCTTTACAGAGAAGTATTGCACCGGCCTCATGTTCTCTTGGTATTTGGACACGAGTATGTGGCCAGTTAATACTTGAAATGATCAATCCCAAAGTGAATGCTTGGTCATTTTGGCTCAATGCAACTAAATCTTCGTCTGATGAGTACAAACTATTATTATCATCATCATCAGATGAAGAAGAAGAAGAAGAAGAAGAAGAGGAAGAAGAAGAAGGAGGATGAAGAGGAGGAGGAATATAAGAACAAGAAGCATAATATTGATTGTTATTCTGATAATATGCCATTGGTTGGTGATGTTTATGGTTTTGGTTTGTATAATTGGTACTTCGTGTGTTCAATTTATAAGCATATTAAGATCAGTCTTTAGTGTTGATATGACTACACACTGTTGGTATTTTTAAAATTAACCGAGTTGAGGCATAGACGCATCAAACACAAGAAGTGTCGGTTGAGATGACAAGACCTAGCAGAAAAAAAGACAAAGGAACAATTAAATATCTTTTTGAAATGACAATACAAAGCAGATAGAAAGGACAAAGCAAAGATTAAAAATATCTCTGGAGATGACAACACAAAGTAGGTAAAAGACAAACCAACGATAAGAAAAGTCTTTTGAAATGACAATTCCAATCAGAGAAAAAATAAATCAAATATATAAATGTTTGTTCGAATGACAATACAATGCAAATGAAAGACTACCCATCCATATCTTAATTCCCAGGCGTCGAGCGCGGTGGCATAAAAGGAGGCAAAGATGATCTAGATGTGTAATTAACTGATTGCGTTGTTGATGATGATCCCTGACCCATGGTATTCCACATTTGTGGTGGCATAGTTTGAGAAAAGGTGCCAAACCCAAGATGTGGTTGATGCGTACGAAAATGGGCCAGCTGTAACTCCAAATTTTTGATGTGATTTTGTTGACCCCGTATTTCTTCATCTTTTGCCATGATAAACTCCATCCTCTCCTTCGTTTCATTTAACGTAAACTTTCGAAACTCTTGCGTAAAATCAGCATACTATTGAACCAGACCATAAGCTTCGACCTGTTATGAAAATAAATAAATCACATTCTCACGCATTTTTATATACAAAAAAAAAGGTTTGTTGTATACTTACGTATGACAATTGTTGTTGAGGCGGAATGGGTACATGTTCATCAAGTTCTTGGATGTTGTGTTTAATATGGTCACCAGCATACCCGTATGTTTCAACCTCCCAATCGACTTTGGTGACATATTTCTTCAAGTTAGTTACATGTCCCCAATACTCCATATACAAATTATACGTAACAACATTCACTAATTGAGTTGCAGGGACCAAATCGTTTTCCCTCAGCTCATTTACTTCATCATTGTTGAGGTTGCTAATACGAGTAGGTGGGTTGCTGGGAATGCAAAAAGTATAATGGTTTTGCCTCCAACACCTTTCTTCGAGGTACACTTTATGATGTGCAAAGAAAATAACTATCAACAAATAAACCAATATACTAACCAAAAATCCAAGAAAATAAAAAACAGTCCTATCAAAATAAATTATCAACTCACAGTGGCTAGCCAAGAAAATATAACCCTTTTCTCTAAGATCTCCGATACTTTCCGTCCAATATCAGTGTCAAGGACTAAGATGGCGGATTCCCACAGTTGCCAGGTCACATCGTCTACAGTCAACTGATTAAGATAGGTCCTAGCCCGAACAATATCAATACTCTTCCTTCTTGTACCCTTCCACCGATAACTTCTAGGCCACACTGCTTCACTCTCACTCGTTGGGTTCTTCGGTCGATATATGGCCATATATTCGTACCCCCATAACTAGAATGTGAAGATAACCAACGAAATTAATAAATTACCAACAAATAAACATTTAAAAGAAATATAAATAGAACTAAGAAATTTACCTCCAATATTTGGAAGGGTCCGACTATTGACTTTTGTCCCCTGCCAGATGCGCGACTCCGGAATACAATTTCGCAAAAGCACAAGTACCCCAGTCATAATTTCCAACTGCATTTAGATCCTAAAAAGCAGCTAACCATCCAGCATCAATATAGTTTTTAGCATTGGAAAAGAAAAGATTGTCCCAAAACATACATACAAAAGGCTTTCGCCACTCTCTCATCAAGTATGCTATCATCGTTAACCGCAAACAACGTTCCTGGATCAAAATATGTGCTCAAAAGTGCGACCGTAATTGCATCTGAAACCCACTGCACGGGAATATGTTTTCTTTTACAAACTTCACTATCTTTAATTTCAGGAAAAATATGCGCCCAGACATATTCAAATTGGTACTTTGCCGAGTCATACGGAATACCACTACTAACACCAATACTTAATCCTGTCAACATGACCCAATCAAGCGGTGTGAACCCCATCTCACCAAAGGAGAAGTGAAAAGTATTGATGGTATCCCAAAAACGCTCAACAATGTAGTCAATCAATGCATATGACGAATCTACTACATCCATGGTCAATAAACGGTCCCATTCCGCCTTTTCAATAATGTATTTAACCCTAGGGCTGTGTTTTGTAATATCTGCATACATCTGAATGACTGATTTGAGGGAACCACGATGTAAATACTTGAATTTTGAATCGGTTGAATATGTAATATTCGTCGAAGCGTGACTCTGAGCATCTTCAACGACACTATAGTTCGCCAACCCGGGAACATCAACCATTTCTTCAGTAGTAGGGTCTACTTATGGATCCTCAACAATTTTAACTTTCTTGTTCCTCTTTTTTCGACCAACGAATCTCGCTGTGACATTGCTCAACATCTGTGCAAACGGTACATACAAGTTTCAAAATCAAGAGTAATATTCACAATGCACAACTATAAAACTCTACATTAATCCATAAATCCACAAAAATACTAATTTCATCATTACAAAAGTAATTCTCTAATTAGATAATCAAATGTACAAACATTCATAAATCATCCAAATTACAAAATTCATGATTCACAAAATAATCCACTACTAATCAAATCATCAACTTTACAAAAATTCATCATAATTCTCTAATTCTATAATTCCATAAACATTCATTATAAAACATAAACATTCATAATTCCCAAATTTCATAAACAATCATATTAAATCAATTAATCATAAAATTAACCACAACCCAACTCAAATTAACCAACAACTTAATCAATTCTAACTTCAATTCATCAAATTGTCATCAATTTTTTATACCCAATTTACAACTTCCATAAACCCTAGAATTATACCCAATTCCAAAATTACAATTTGTAAAACCTAATATGTCTATTTTATAATCATATGTTTAATCTTTAAACATATATATACAAATTTAATTAACAAAATATTACAATAAAATTTGATACTATGAAATCCATTAAAATTTGATACTATGAAATCCATTAAAATTTATATCAAAGTTAGAGTTTATTACCTTGCTTTGAAATAATACTAACTTAGATTAGTTGGTATAAAATCTTCCAAGCTTTTGAAAATTTGAAAAGAGGTTGAGCTTGATTTGGAGGGAGAATTCGGTTTAGCAAGTGGTGCGGTAGGCACTTGATTGGAATGCGTCTGTCTGTTTGGAAGTGTTCAGGAGAAAAAAGAAAATATGGAGAGGAGAAGGGAGCTGTGCGAACATATATTGCTCCGCCCCATAAGGCGTTCACCCATCTCTCCACCTGGTGAGACACGCGTTTGACTAGGGAAGCGCTTGATGATTCAAGCGTAACCTTAAGCATGGACCCGTCTTCTTTGAAACACGTACCAGCTGCACGATTATACTATTGACAAGGTGTGTGGCTAGGATAACGCCCCATCAGGCGTTCGACTAAACACACGCCTGTCGCTGGGGCGTGCCGCTAGGCGTGCGTCTATCATCAAGCGTTCTTTTAGTTTGCGCCTCCCACCAAGCGTTCATCTAGCGTCCGCCCCAACCAAGCGTTTCCACAGGCATACGCCCGTAAAACACAATTTCAACAGACGTATACTTGTATATGCGCCCAATGGAAGACGTTAGTTTAAACTTGCGCCCGATCAAATTTTAATCCCTTACCTTTACGTTTCAGGCGGAGTAAAAACCAAAATTTTTACTCTTTACTCTTTTGGTGTAGTCGTCCCACTGTGGATGCTCCAACTAACAATAAAACATGTAAGTGCGTCATGTGCTCCACAACTTCCATTAACTGTAATGTTTTGACTAATCAATCACATTAAATATGATTTTAGTTAGTTAGTTATCATTAAATATAAGTTTTAGTTAGTTAGTTAGTTACGTGTGTTAATCTAACGTGTAAGCAAAATACAACATTTAACCACTTAATATTTACTTGTTTTTTTCTCAACAATAAATATTTTGTTATAGAATATTCGAGACAATATATGGCGTTGCTAAGCGATAAGGTTAACACATATTTAGGATTACCACTAAATAGATTAGTGTCTCACCTTAATGCCACATATATAGACCCATGGTAAATCAGTATTATACCAACCGTGCATGTATTAGGCTTTGAGGTGGACTATAAATAGTCTTGAATGCCAATATACTGTGTAATAGAAAATGAAAACTCACACCACTTCTCTTCTGCGACTTAATAAAAGGGAAACGATTCCCATATTCTCTTATTTTCTATTTTATGTGTTCTATTTAATTATCCTATTTGTTTCGGTATAGGATATATACATGAGTTTGTGAATTAAATACGTAACACGTTATCAACACGAAAAGCTCACAATGGTTAAGCTAATATTACGACTGATTTGTTTGATCAATTGGTGTACAATAGTTGGAGGATCTAAATGCGAGGTGTATAATATTAGCAGTACATCCGGCACAAAACCCGACAGTCAATCCTCCACATACTGGGAATAATAATACAGTTTTCTGAAATTTGTATAATATTTGCATCACCAACCGCTTTAGGAAATTTATACTCTAGGAGGAGTAAACTCGTAGAATCTTCGGCTGGGATTAAACGCGCTGTACTCTTTTTCCTTCTCCAAGGTTTTGTTCCGAGGGGTTTTCCTTTTCAAGGTTTTAACTAGGCAGCATATGCGTGTCCAGACCGTTATTGGGTGACGTTCGTTGTACTCTTTTTCTTGGTCGAGTTTTGTCCCACGTGGTTTCCTGACGAGGTTTTTAATGAGAAAACATGAGTATCAACGTCGACATTATTATGAGTTTTTGGTGTTCAGGTTTTTCCCAAGTGGTTTTCCAGACGCTGACGCTCAGATTTTGTTCCAGGTGGTTTTCTTATCGCAGTTTCGAAAAATGAAAAAATTTATGGTGGTGACCAACCTCATTCTGAGCTTAGGTTTTGTCCCAAGTGGTTTTTCTGAAGCAGTTTTAATGAAGAAGAATGGAAGTACAAGATGGAAACATTGTGTTTCAATCTCCAAGTGGTTGTAGTTTTTATCCTTCGACCAGTTTTCGGCCCATTAAATTTTTTTAGAACGGTGGATCATCCAAGAAGGAGTGTTATAGAATATTCGAGACAATATATGGCTGACCCACCGTTGCTAAGCGATAAGGTTAACACATATTTAGGATTACCACTAAATAGATTAGTGTCTCACCTTAACACCACATATATAGACCCGTGGCAAATCAATATTATACCAACCGTGAGGTGGACTATAAATAGTCTTGAATGTCAATATACTATGTAATTGTGACGGACCAGAAAATTCCGCCTCCGGCGCTATGCGCTGAGCAAACCAGAACTCCCCAATGCGCGACATAAAAGATAGTAACCCGACCTTAAATCTTAACTTCTTGCTGTCATATGCAGGTGTATTTGCCTTTCCAAGCATGTTTTGCAAGCATGATACTCGAAACATAGTTTCTATATCGTTCCAACTCACCCTTATTCTACAAAGAATACATGACCATTAAAGTCAATGGTGAATGCCTTTGGAAAGCATCATATAATTATAATCATTGTCCAGGCCTAACTCATGCCTTGGACTAGCACCTAGGCGATTTCAAGACTAATTTTTCGCTTCATCAATTCAGCTTCGACCATACGTTGGAGTCTGTACTGGTCTTGCTCTTGGCAATGGTGCAGCAGCCAGGCATTTTCGTTCATACCGTATGGCTTGATAAGAAGTATGATCACCCATCAAGTGGAAACTACCTCATCAAGTGCGGTAACAATCATCTCTTACATAGCATTACCGATCCAGATGATTTGAGTTACCAAAGCGTCGCAAACATCTCCCAAATTAGATGATATGAGCGATGAGATGCTGCACCTTGATGCATTTCATTACGGCTTCCTACGTACCCAACTCATACCTTGAAGGGATCAAGCATGACCGTAGTTCATCCAAAGTGTCAATTTGAAAGGAACAAACAACTTAAGCCTATTAAGGCAAAGCCAACATCAATTCCCACTTCAGCGCAAGGACAAAGGAAAAACAAAGCCTAGACCGTATAGGCCTAAGGACTTTCGCAAGGTATGCACTAGCTTGTGCATAACTATCGCTATATACTATGCAAATATGCATTCTCGAGTACGCAACACGATTGAATGATGCTTTCGCATAATTCAAGCTTTATGGGCTAAGCTACAAGCATATTGATGCTTAAGCATCAAGTATGCTCCAACGTATAGGCCATATTGCATATATATGTGCATTACCGCTCATGCACATTCAAGCTTTATCGTTTAAGCTATAAGCATATTGATGCTTAGGCATCAAGTATGCTCCACGTACAGGACACATCGCATATATATATATATATGTGCATTACCGCTCATGCACATTCAAGCTTTATCGTTTAAGATATAAGTATATTGATGCTTAAGCATCAAGTATGCTCCACGTATAGGCCACATAGCATATATATGTGCATTACCTCTCATGCACATTCAAGCAAAGCTCCCTCCCTATATATGTTTTATTCACATTTTTACAAATAAATAAAAGAAAGGGAAGAGACATCCATCGAGTGCACTTTAGGAAAAAACGCCAACTGGTTGGCGCCTTTAGGCAAATACGCTAACTGGTTGGAGCCTCTAGGAAAATACGCTAACTGGTTGGCGCCTCTAAGCAAATCCACTAACTGGTTGGTGCCTCTAGGAAAAACCGCTTACTGGTTGGCGCTTCTACGCAAATCCTCTAACTGGTTAGCATAGCTAAGCATCATCGATTTCCAACAAACACCTCCTCCCTATATATGTTTTATTTGCATTTACACAAGTGAATATAAGGAGGATATATGACGATCATCTACTGCACTTTCTAGTGATGCATTCTCGGGCATGCATCATTGCATAATAGTGCATTATCACTATGATGCGCTCTCAGGTACCCCACATAGGGTCAGTGATGCATTATAAATCATGCATCACGGCACAGTAGTCCATTAGCACTATAATGCATTCTCGGGTATGCAAGATCGGTTCAGTGATGCATTCTCAATCATGCATCACGGCATAATAGTGCATTATCACTATGATGCTCTCACGAATACACAATATTGGTTCAGTGATGCATTATTCTCAATCATGCATCACAGCATAATAGTGCATTAGCACTATGATGCATTCTCGGATATGCAGTGTTGGTTCAGTGATGCATTATCAATCATGCATCACGGGATAACAGTGCACTAGCACTATGATGCTCTCGCGGATACACAATATTGGTTCAGTGATGCATTCTCAATCATGCATCACGGCATAATAGTGCGTTAACACTATGATGCATTCTCGGGTAAGCAGTATTGGTTCAGTGATGCATTCTCAATCATGCATCATGGCATAATAGTGTATTAGCACTAAATGCTCTTGTGGATACGCAACATTGGTTCAATGATGCATTCTCAATCATGCATCACGGCGTAATAGTGCATTAGCACTATGATGCGCTCTCAGGTACCCCACATAGGGTCAGTGATGCATTATCAATCATGCATCACGGCATAGTAGTGCATTAGCACTATAATGCATTCTCGGGTATACAACATTGGTTCAATGATGCATTTTCAATCATGCATCACGGCATAATAGTGCATTATCACTATGATGCTCTCGGATACGCAATATTCGTTCAGTGATGCATTTTTAATCATGCATCACGGCATAATAGTGTATTAGCACTATGATGCATTCTCGGATATGAAACGTTGGTTCAGTGATGCATTCTCAATCATGCATCACAACATAATAGTGCATTAGCACTATGATACTCTCGGATACGCAATATTGGTTCAGTGATGCATTCTCAATCATGCATCATGGCATAATAGTGCATTAGCACTATAATGCATTCTCCGGTATGCAACATTGGATCAGTGATGCATTCTCAATCATGCATCATGGCATAATAATGCATTAACACTATGATGTATTCTCGTATACGCAATATTGGTTCAGTGATACATTCTCAATCATACATCACGGCATAATAGAGCATTAGCACTATAATGCATTCTCGTATATGCAACGTTTGGTTCACTGATGCATTCTCAATCATGCATCACGGCATAATAGTGCATTAACACTATGATGCATTCTCGGATACGCAACATTGGTTCAGTGATGCATTCTCAATCATGCATCACGACATAATAGTGTATTAGCACTATGATGCCCTCGTGGATACGCAACATTGGTTCAGTGATGCATTCTCAATCATGCATCACGGCATAATAGTATATTAGCACTATGATGCATTCTCGGATACGCAACATTGGTTCAGTGATGCATTCTCAATCATGCATCACGGCATAATAGTGCATCACTATAATGCATTCTCAGGTACGCAACATTGGTTCAGTGATGTATTCTCAATCATGCATCACGGCATAATAGTACATTAACACTATGATCTCGGATATGTATCACACGTAATAGGGCCTTAACACTATAATTCGAGGTCAAGGCATCCACAACCTGATGCAATCCTAACTGAGCTTTATAAGCTTAGGATGAAGCTTTATCCCAGGTCATGACGCGTCCCTGAGTAAATGTCATGTAAAAATTACGGGTGTTACAATAATAGAGAATGAAAACTCACACCATTTCTCTTCTGCGACTTAATAAATGGACACGATTTTCATATTTTCATATTTTCTCATTTTTCATATTTTCATATTTTTTATTTTATATGTTCCATTCTAATTATCCTATATGTTTTGATATATGATAAATACATGAGTTTGTGAATTAAATACGCAACGTATTTGCAATTCTCTAGGAACTTTAGGAAAGACCATGGAATTTCGAATAAATCATTTTATTTTACTTTGAAAAGAAAGAAGAATTTAAAATGAAAAGAGAAAAGATAATTACAAAAACGTTGTTTACATTTGTAGAACGCACTCCCAGTTATTCAACACTTGGCTCAAAACGACAAGCCTAAAGTTACATCATAGCAGCTCCATAATAAGAACAATGATTTCAGCAACATTCTTGAATATCGAGCTCCAAAAAACCCATTGTTCATTTTCTTCCAAAGGTGTCAAACCGTAGTGTACTGTCCTTCATATATCATTACATCCGCCCTTGAGAACATTTCTATCCTAAGACTCAAACTGTAACAAAGCAGTCTTAGATGTTGTCCAGGATATATGAAAAGATTTAATAAAATAAACAGAATATCATGTGCATATGGATAGTGAACCAGAAAATTCATCAGTTTGAGGCTCATTGCTGCAAAGTAAACAAGCGCAAAAATAGATATTAATTCCACGATCCCTTAGCATAGACCTGTTGGGCATAAATCTATGAAACACAACTCATAATATGAAGTAACTTGGATTGGTATTCCTCTTTTATAGGTATTTAAAAAAAAACTGTCAGAAAAAAAAGACACCACATCATTTTTTATTGGATATTTTTAAGATTGTTTGTCGCTACGATAGAGGGTTTCAATGGGGGAATATCTTCCCCTAGGAATGTGGTTGGATTTTTTTTTGGTTTTATTATGAAAACCTAATAAAATTTCGTTCAAAATTGACCAGACACATTTCTTTCCATAAGCTACCATTGATGGCTCATGGAAGTGACTGTTGGAGATGAAGAGGCATCTCTAATGGACATGAAGAACCCTATAAGTAGTGAAGATGTTCTCCCATTCAGATCATCAGAATTTCTATCTATTATCTTCTTTTTTAAGCATCATCAGAATCTTAATACAGTGTGTTCTTGGTAGGGTCAAGGAAGTACAATCCTTAAATTCGATTACGGTGTTAGGGCTTTATTGAATCCTGAAGGCATAATTCGTAGACATGTTGTACTCGCTAATTATATTGGGAAAGATTGAATTATTTTCTAAAAGAATCAAAAGATCCTTGAACTCAGGGGTACATTTTTCTTGTTTTGATTTTATCATTGTTTTAGGGTGAAAACAAATATACTGCAAAATGGTACTTGCAGGTAGGTTCGAGAGATCAAAATCGAACAGGACAAGCCTATACCGAGAAAGTGCCGTTCATGTTCATCTTCGATCACAAGGGTGGAGATGATAGGTTGATCTTAGGGGAGGGAAGCAAAGATGGTTGAGAAATCACGAGTGTGATGAAGATAATGTGTAGTTTTGAATAATGGATTATCCCTGCTATCTATTATGTATATCTTGTCTTTTAGTTCTCCTTGTCCTGGTTTCGAATAGATAAAGCCATCTATTTATAGTTTGGAGGAGACACACTGATTTCTCGTAAGTAGTGGAAGTTACAGAAGAAGTGGAGGAGTAACGATTGTGGAAATTGCAGTGAAGTCATATCCAAAAAATAAGGAGGACTTGTATGACCACTACTCCTCGTTCTCTCAACTTCCCTGTAACTGTCCCACTACTTATTACATTCTTATTCGTGGATGTGTTGCTATAACATACGATTGCTGTAGACCGCCAGACCAATACCCTAATGAGAATCCCCCCATGTGTTGTATTTGAAATCTCCTAGACATAGTGGAGTCATGTGCTACCACTTTGTTGAATATGTCAAGTTAATAACTTGCTAAGTTATTGAGGAAAGTTGCGCAATCACTAGATTGGTAACCAGATTGATTAATGTCGAGTCTGATAAGTTTAGTGGTCATGTACTAGCTTATGAGTAACATGAAATAAATTTGGGAGTGTTCGAAGCCAAAATAACGTGAAAGTTCCCAAAGACCAGCCGTGGCGTATTCAGGAACTGGGAAAACGGCTTGCGAAAACCCAGTGCCAAAGTATCGACGCGTCCCTAGGACGCGCGTGAAATTAGTTCCTAGCGCATCCCTGGGAGGGCGCCTGAAATAGTTTATGGTGCGTCACTGGGGAGCGTGCTTGAAATTATTTATGGCGCGTCCCTATGGAGCGCGCCTAAAATTAGTTTGTGGCGCGTCCTAGGGAGCGCATCTGAAATTGTTTGTGGCACGTCCCGGGGGGGGTGGGGGTGGGGAGGGGGGCGTCTTAAATTGTTTATGGACGTCACTGAGGAGCGCACTTGAAATTGTTTATGGCGCATCACTGGGGTGCACACCTGAAATAGTTTGTGGTGCGTCCCTGGGTGCGCGCCTGAAATAGTTTATGGCGCGTCACTGGGGAGCGCGCCTAAAATAGTTTGTGGCACGTCATTAGGGAGCGTGCCTGGAACTAGTTTGTGGTGCGTCCCTGGGAGCGCACTTGAAATTAGGTTGGCGCTGGCCTAGCGTCGGCGCCAAGAGTGGTGGTGCGTTCTCGAGGTCGTTGCACATTTTTATTGTGGTGCATCCAATAAAGATGGCACATGAGTAGTGACGCGTCATTAAGCATGATGCTAAAATGTCATCTATTTTTAAAGAAATGACGTCAAATTATGATGTGTTCTTTGCGAACAGGGCATTAAGCTAGAATGCGTCTTTGAAGATCAGGCATTAGCTATTACCATAATAAATAAATGTTATTTAAACATCGATGTGCATTCGAGACAAGTTCAGGGAATTCAGCTGTGGAACTTATGCGACTTGAGACTGGTTCGATATGACATAAATATTATGAATATTTAAGGAGACTACAAGATCAGTTTAGAACGCATGTAGCTATTTGTAAAGACTGTATTCTTAATTCGCCTGCGGAATATAAGTAGAAATGCAGTATTCCATGTTTTAATAAAAAACCAGAAATATGCGTAAAAATATGCATGAATATTTTTTATGCCTCTGCTGCTAGATAGAGGGCGATTTTATAATTCTAGCCATTGTAAAAAACCCACCATCTATATTAAGCCTCCTGCTTAGTGAGGAACATTAATGTTGCACAATAAGTATTAGATGGTGGTAATACGCTTATAACAATTATATATGCATAATCGAAATTTTAAAAGTATAGGCAGATGTACTTAGCTTTTGTCTTCCGGGTACTGAGATGTATGCCCCTTAGCATTAGCCCTAGTTTGGATTAATAGATGCCCACGTTCTTGGGTTTTGAATATGCATTGATCAAGTGCTAGTGATAGCGTCCGTAAGTCGACATTAGATAAGAGATAGGACACTCGGAGACAAGGATTTGAGTTGCAGCTAGTAGCAACAAAGTTGGAGATAGTGAAACCAGCAGAAGAAGCTGATGGAAGATCAGAACTGCGGGTGGGGCTGGTTATGGACTCCAATGTTCTTGTCGTAGACTTAAACATATTAATTATTCAAAGTTCAGAATATCCATTGGTTTGATCTCGTATTAGCGAAAGCATTGAACAACAGGGATGGCACCAGGAACATCAGAAGTTGGGACGATATGGTTATAATTAGTGGAGTAGTGGTGACACAAGGTTGATGACGTCTTCTAGTATGGTGAGATATCCTTGGGAGATGCAGTGGAACCTGAGATGATAATATATCTGAGAAGATGAGAATCCACGGGAAGATGATGTCTCTGTAAAGATGAGTCTTCTAAATTCCGTCTGGAAACCCTAGTTTGTATACCATTCACTCCAGAAGCTGTTGAAGTTTCATACGATGTCGGATTTCGATGTTCGACCCCAACTTTTGAAGCCAAGAGGCCAAAATATCATATGCAAAAACAATCACTCAATTCGGAGTTTGCTAGATCATACAACCATGTATAAACATTTGTGATTAGTAATCCCGTGTGAATTTTAAGATTATGTAGACTTTAGTGTAAGTGCTATATCTCCTAGCTCATGTCTCCGATTGACCTGCCCTTCTGGTATGTTATAACAGGGAGATAGATGACACTTCTTATGAAGGATATTTTTCCCCATTCCTTACCGATTGCTGTCGATTTCCCATTTTGTAGCATAAAGATGTAATAGTATGAACATCAATAAAGAATATAGGAGTAGACCGAGCTGGTGCTGGAAGGTGGCGTTGTGAGATGTTGTCATCGTAAAGATGCTGGCTTTGTGAGGATGCTAACTATATGAATAATATCTCAGCTTTTGTGAGAAACTCCATCTTCGATGAAAAATTCCTCATTCTGTGGGAAGAGCTAATGCTGGAGAAGAGGGCGTGCGTCAGAGTGCAAGGCAAGTACCAGAAGATAGGATAACTACCAGAGAGCAGGACATGTACCAGAAAAGTAAGACAGGTACAAGAGAGAAGGACATGTACCAGAGGACATGACAGGTACTAGAGTACAAGATGTGCGATTTTCTCCATGGTGAGCATTTCACTGGATCTCTAACCAACAACTTGTAAACCAATATTCTTAGAAGTTTAGAGGAGAAGCCTGAATATGAGGTGACTGCGCCCACTGGATGTTCATCATGTGCTGGAGATGGTTGTGGATTTCTTATTACCAGTGATGGATGAGATGAATATCATGACCATGGGTATTGTCTATGAGGGTCCACTACAAGAAAAACAGGTTTAAGCGACCGAAATCTTAGCAAGAGCTCGGAAATTTAGTCGCTTTAATAGATAAAGCATCTAAAATTGCAACTGCCAGAAATTTTGGCGGCTATAAACCTGTGTCCACTATTATTTAGCAACGAAAAAATATATTTAATCGCTAGATCCTTTGTTCAAGTAATTTATAGCAACTAAAAAAGTGATCATGTAGCTATTTACTTTGAGGCACAGACTCGTAGCAACAACAAAATAAATTGGTTGCTCTAAATGTTAGCAAGAACCCAATATTTTAGTCGCGTTAATAGTTTAAGCTACAAAACTTGCAACTGCCAAATAGTTTGGCTGCTTTAAATCTGTGTCAACTAATTTTTAGCCATAGCCAGATGTGTTTGGTCGCTATATCCTTTTTCCAAGTAATCTATATAGCATCTAAAAAAGTGCTCATGTAGCTCTTTACTTTGAGGCACATACTCGTAGCAACAAAAATTAAATGGTTGCTCTAAATGTTAGCAAGAGCCCAATATTTTAGTCGCTTTAATAGTTTAAGCTACAAAACTTGCAACTGCCAAATAGTTGGGTTGCTTTAAAGTTGTGTCAACTAATTTTTAGCCATGGCCAGATGTGTTTGGTCGCTATATCCTTTTCTCATGTAATCTATATAGCATCTAAAAAAGTGCTCATGTAGCTCTTTACTTTGAGGCACATACTCGTAGCAACTAAAAAATGAATTACTTGGTAAAACCTCTCCCAGCAACTAAGTTTAAGCCGCCACCACCATTTCAAAAGAGAAGTCAGTTTTTGAAGTAGACATTTAAGAACTTAGTATTAATCCAACAATCTTATTAGGATTTGTTTAATAGAAACATGAAAACTTGTTCAAATCATTGTTTTGACTCACTATGAGCAAATGTTTGGATGCAAAAATTGAAAAAAAAATTAACATGAGTCGACTAAATTGACTATAATTTGGTTATAACTTTTTTTTTGTTTCAATGTGTTTATCAGTTCTATTTTATCAACAAATTTATCTTAACAAGTAAAAATTCGTTGTCAAAAAATACAAATTTCTACAAAATAGAGTAAAAACACTGAGACGTAGAAGTAAAAACTTATCTAGTTTATACAAAATGGACAATTTAAGAGAACTATTACCCAGAAAACTAAGTTTCACCAGAAAGATACGAACGAACAAAGCAAGATATTTTCCATAATATTTATATCCTAGCCCAAGAGAATGATAAATTCGCTTCTGCCCCAACCAAGATAGAGTTCAGTAAACAATTTGTTAGAAAACGTTCTACACCATCATAGCCCCAAAACAATAAACTATTACACAAAGTACCATAAGCATGTTAAATGGCTGCTTCTTCATGTGACATAAGTCCTCCAAAAAGCATAGGAGATATTCAGATAAAACATGGTTTACATCCAAGAGTGGGCATCGTCTACTGCTACTACTGCCCCTGTAAACCGTGCTCGAGTGGCCTAAGCATCACAACCTCCACACATCACAGTCCTGCACAAATATGAAATGAAAAATGTAAATTGTGTTATAGTGCCTGAAATGCACGTGCATCAGTTTATTACTTAGCCATTTAGTAGAAAGCTAAGCTTCAATAGTTAAACATTCACTTTTTTTGTTTAGATAGTCCAGCTTTCCTGAATTTGTTGCATATATAAGCACCTTTTGTATCCCTAGTTTTGTAAATTTTGTTTTTTGGTACTGAAAATAGACTAATCTCCAGGGATGATAGGCACTTGTACATACTTCTGTTTGTTTGAAGCCACCATTGTAGCACACTAAACTTTATAAACCGTATTCATCGTCATGTAAACTCGAAATGGTATTAAAAACAGTTCTATCAATTCTTAATATATACAGAAAATCTCTACAAGGGTTTTCACATGAATCAAATCTTAAATCAAGTTTTGCTGAATACTGTATTTTGAGCTAATCAGAATCAAAATTATTAAGAACCCAAAATGAGAAAAATATGAAGGCAATTTGACTCTCATGTTTTCAGCTCCCATCCTTACAATAACTGTAATTCTTCTGGGATTGTCCTGAAGGTTCAAGATCTCAAATGAGCTTCACTAGGTCATCCCCCCAAATGTATCTCCATTGCAGTTCACCATTGACCAACCCTTGTCTGAATATCAGCAGTTGCACTGTCCTCCCTGTTTTTATATATCCATTGTAGTGCCAACACCCCATTCACCCCTGAAAAGTAAGTCAACCCTTCAAAAATTAGTGTTGTGGAGGGAGGATTACACCAACCAACAATAGCTAAAACACATTGCATAAAAAGAAAAGAAAGGAAAGGCAGAGGAAGTGAACTGCTAATGAAATTAACATCATCAACATATAGCAAATCTAGTTGTCAACATGATCAATCACGATATGAAAAACCAGAACATTCATGTTAATCAAAGAAATGTACTAAAAAGAAATATTATCAGTTGAAGCACAAACAATATCAGTGCAGTGAAATCATATTATTAATTGCATGCACAAGTATACCAATCTGGAAAACATAGGCAAGGTAAAAACTGGAAAACATACATAAAGGCAGTAAAAACTGGAAAACATACATAGAGGCAGAAAAGTTTCTTACCTTGAATATGCCTGCACACCTTGGGAAGAGAACAAGCTTGGCCTTGTATGTCTTAAGACGCTGGACATTGGTTTGGAGCCCTTCCAATGATTTTTTTCTACGCCTGCGGTCCACGGTGATACCATTTGTACGATCAAGATTTTTAAGAACTCTAGCACCCTGTGATGTAATTTCATCGGTATACCCTCAGGGTAAGAGATTGATCTATGCATTAAGATGTAAGTTATAGTTACATTTCAACCAACTCTTTTGTTGTTTGAGGGATAGTAAAGATGTTAAAGTATCACTTGGGAATGATTACCCGCGATGTTACTCGCGACTTAACTGAAATTTCCCATGTATGGATGTTCAAACCTGCACATGTAGAAAATTAATGTATTGTCAGAAATTCTGATTCTTTTTATTTGAAAATCCACCCTTGAAATCAGTTAAATGAGATGTCTTTCAAAGACAATATGTAACAAAAAGTAGAAGCACCAATAGAAGGAATTCGTGTAATTGAGCTGCAGACCACAAAAATTCTACTATTTTATTGATGATGAATTAATGTTCCAAGGAAAATTCAATTAATGAATCGGTTTTGTTGATGGTAAAGTCTCTATGTACACATTCAAGGGATCGTACCCGGCAAAACTTATATTAGTATAATACCAAAAACACAAATTTTGAACTATACAATTGCCAGGTACAACTCAAATTTCACACATCCATACACACTATATAGCCCAACATACACAGGGCATTAAAACTTTGATAAACAAACTACACAGTAAATTGAGTAGATATCTACTGAGTATTGAATGCAAAAATCAGGTTACTATACAATTTGACCCATTATTATATAAACCATCACCCAATCAAACCATAAAAATGAAACCACCTGCTCACCACAGTCGTAAACTCAATGGCTTGGCTCAATGAACTCAAATTCTTGCTGAATAAACAAGTGTTCATGTGAATCATGTCAACAAATCAACAGGATTCATCAAGCCATTCAATCCTAAATGTAACGCAAAATAACCAGAATAAAAAAGAAACGTATAAATTACATACCATCAACTTAAACCAGACATCTTCTTTGTAGTTCTCTGAACACTCCTCCAATCCACTTATGACACCGGACAATACACTCGGACAAGTTTGCCTGCCCGAGTAGCTAATTTATCTGCATTATCACCTAAAGGAGTACCATACTCATCTACATCTACCACCAACTTCGGCTTAGCAACAACACTAGTTGAACCAGTCTCTATTTCAGGAAGAATAATATGTATTAAATGGAAATCAAGAACACAATCATACTGACAAACAAAATGAAAACACTAAACAGGTACTCTTCATAAACCAATAACTGCAGATTTCATATAAACCAAAGAAAATACAGGTAGTTATATCAATTATGCAACCACAAAACTCATTACAATTCAAACCCCCAACAAAAGAAGAAAATCCCTTTTTCAAAAACAGAACAAGAACCCAAAAACAAAGATTAAAAATCAAAAACCAATTTTCAAACAACAAATAGAAACTCTAAAATCAGAAAACCTAAAATTAGAAATTGATACTACAAAACTAGAACAAAATATTGTTTTCATGAGATCACCTTAAGAGAGGCAGAGACAGCGAGAAATGATGTGAAAGATAGAGAGATTTGAGAGAAAGAAACCCTAGGTTTTCATAAAAAAATAGAATCAAGGATGGAGACCATATTATATACAACAATTTAGGGGGAACTTTAGATTCGAAAACATTTTAAAATTTAAACTGATTTCACCGAAAATTTAAGGGGGGAAAGGAATTGGTAAATTTTTGGAGCGGGGAAAGAAAAGAATGGGGGGAAATGTTGGGGATTTTTGTTCTTCTAGAATCCTAGTTTTGGTAGATGTGAAAAAAAATATATGGCTAAACAAGAGCCACGTTCACAACTTATTATAGAGCCACGTTAGGAACTGGATGAATAAAAATCGTTTTTTTCTCCTTCTACTCATTTGTAAAAGAGATATTTAAAACGAGGACATTATCTTATCAAACTGTACACCATCAAAAATAGAGTATCGATTTAATTTGTAGTCGGAGGTCTATATTTAAAACGACATTAAGAAATAAATTTAATTGAATAGATTTATGGTTATGGATAAATTTCAAAACACGAGACTAATCATGTCCGGGATAAACAATAGAGTATCTTATTGGATATGTAACCGTACCAAAATTGTATCACGAGGACATTATCATATTGAGGTGTACCCATTAAAAGTACATTTTGAATAAGTGTGTCGATTCAATTTATAATCGGAAGTCCCTATTAGAAAGAGATTAAGAGATAGATGTAATTGAATTAATTTCGAACCAAGGATAAATTTTAGACACGAGACTAATCGTGTATACAAACAATTGAGTATCTCATTGGATACATACAATACTGAAGTTGTATCACGAAGACATTATCGAATTTAGTTCTCAAAGTTCCTGGAACTCTTTTCTCAAAGTTCCTAGAACTCTTTTCTCAAAGTTCTCAAAGTTGCATCACGGCCAGAAGAGGCGCGATCCATGCAAATGGAGTTCTACACGGACGAAACTCAGTTCTCAAAGTTCCTGGAACTCTTTGCATAATTTTAAAATGAGTCCCACGTGAATTGATAGACACATTTTTGTGTCTAAATTACACTCGATTATCTATTCTGATAGTGTTCGTTTTTGTACTTATTATCGCTTTTTATGTCTTTGTAGGTATTTTCGAGAAATAAATATTTGTGGAAAATTGGCTCAAAAAGTGATTAAGGCACCCACAATTTGGATTGGGGACACCTCCCTTTGAATTTGAAATTCCGAAAATGGCGGGAAGAGGAAAGCTACGTGAGAAAGCTTCTGCATGATTTTGTAACCGAATTTTATGGAGTTTTGACGTGTTCTTTCTATCTCAAATTGTTTAAACACTCAAAGAATAACATAACACACGTCAACAAAGAGTTTTATCCGGAGAAAATTGCTTGGAAAAATCGAATCTGGACGGGAAAAGGAGTTCTTCCCTGTTTCGGTTTCACACGGGATTTCAAGTTGATCTGGATTTGTTTTTGGTTCCTTATCGGTTCACAAAGGTTGCTAGGGTATACCAATACTATATATAACAAAGAGAAGCCAAGAAAAATTAAGTTTGGATCACCGAAAAAATTCTGCTGCTACTGCGAAGAAGAAGACGAAGTGCAGAAAACAGCATCAGGAAACTGTCGCTGATACTGTCGTATACGCAGGTGCTTCGGCAGTCGTTTCTTTACTGCAGTATCGGTCCGTTCTTCTTTCCTGTTTCCTTTTTATTCTCCTGTAACACTCCGAACCATCCACTGTAGCGCTTATAAGCGTATCAAAACGTCTGTGTTACTTCTTTTTAATCATTGTAAGCACTTTTTGAGCAATGAAAGGTTATTTTGAGTGTGTTTCCATTACAATGAGCTAATCACCATCACTTGGGTGACAGAGGAAGCCTTTCTTCCAATAATTAAGTGGTATGTCTATTTTATCTATATTTTTTTTACAATTCTTTTATTATTAATTGCTTGATTAAAATTGAAAAAATGGTTTTTGTTAAATAGTTATGTTCTCTTTTGATGAGTCATGCTGGGTTGACTGCTTTTGATGTCTCATGCTTAGGATTTACAATTATTCTTTTAAAAACCTATTTTTGGCATATTTAGATTAAATTGAGCATAGAATTGTTAGGCATATCACAGAAGTATTGGTGAATGGTGGAATCTTAAACCCTAGTTTTTTTCCATCTATTTTTAAAATAAAATCTGTTTAATCTTATTTATTTTTAGTAATTAAAAATTAGGTCTAGAAATTAAATCTTCACAAGTCCGAGAATCAAACCCTTTTACCACTATATTAAAATCACATCAATTTTTGGCGCCGCTGCCGGGGACTTGTTTTTAGGTTTAGAGTTTTAGATTTATTTTTAGGTTTTATTTTTATTTTTATTATTTTACTTTGTTCTATTTTACGTTTCTTTTGGTATTTCTCTTTTTGCTACAGGTTGGATTTTGGATCGAAAAGAAAGTGAGCCAAAGACTTGGAATTAAAGCTAAAGACTTGGAGTTAAAAGTTAAAGCTTAAAGAACGAAAAAGAAGACGAAGATTTTTCTTAATTAGATTTTATTTGTTTTGTTTTAGAAAAGTGTATTAGGATTTTTATTATTTTTGTAATTTTTATTTTATTTTTTTTGGGACACTTTTTGGACATTATTTTTGGGACTTTGGACATTTTATTATTTTTAAACCCTACGGAAGGGTATTATTTGAATATAAACTCCTACAGGGAAGGACGACAATTACGATATTGTCTCGGCCCCTCGGGTTTGCACACTGACACAGGAGTCGGTGGCCCGAGTCGACTACAACCGAATCATCCCCCGTCTGGTACGGGAGGTATGACTCGATCAACCCACGAATCCCCTGCAAGTGGGTTTACTGTATTCCTTCGTATGCATATATGTTGAGGAATTGAAAACGGACTTACTTTTCTAGTAAAGGGCAAGAACTTGCCATACAAGATAAGGACTCGGATTTCATCACCGTTTCCTTCTTGCCCGCTGTAGGAACACGTTACCAAACGCGAACCTAAAACCTTAAAATTTTGACTAGAAAGAGAACTCTAGGGTATCGAGCTTATTGGAAAATCGTTCAAAAGGACTGTACTGGTTACTTTATTAGCCTAACTCAAAGTTCAGGAAGATTATTTTAAGTTGATTAGAGCCGCCTTGTAACCCAGGGAAAAGTGCCAAAGAGACAGGGTTATCAAAGCTCCTTAGAGCTTATCCTGTTTCTCTTCGACTTAATCTAATTCTGATCGTTCTAAGAGGTTTGCTAAAATTGTAACCAGTTGCCTTTTGAAAGAATAAAAGCTGGTCTAGAAATAATCTAAGTGGAGCCATCATGCTTTTTGTTTGCTAGATTCAATAGGTTTGATTTGGTTGAGTCGGCCTTGTTTGTGAATGTTTAGAAACCCCTTCATGTCGGCATTTATTTTCTTAGATTTTTTTAATTAGGAATTTTATTTTTTTAGAAAATGTCGAACTGGTATTATGAGGACGAATACAATGAATATCCGACTGAATTTCAAAATAGACATTATCCATACTATCAACATTGTGTGGATAGTAATCAGGATCACCACCAACCTTTCGGAGGCTATTACTCATACCAAGTTGATCCCAATTACTATTCGTACATACACCCGTCTTATGAACATGAAAGTGAGCAAAATTCTAGTTCTTTGTCTTGGAGGGACGCCCTAAAACAAATGCAATCTAGTACTCCCCATGATGATTTGAGTTTGTTATCTTGGAGGGATGCCCTAAAGCAGATGTAATCTAGTACTCCCCATGAACCTAGTATGCCTCTAGAAGAATCACATGAGCAGTTGCAAACCAGTACCCCTTATGATCCATTTGATTTTCTAAAAGAATCCCTCAGGGAGTTGACTGAGAGTACAAAAAGGTTTGTATTAAGTGTGAATGAAATGTCTGCAAATAATAATATTGCTCAAAATGATCTTAATTTCCAATATAGTGCTACCCTTGATAATTATTCACCTAGTCAAGAGGATGAGGATAGAATTGGTAACACTACTTATTTAGATGAGGTTCAAACATCTTCATGTTATTATGATGATGGGGATAGTGTTGATGAAGAAATTTAAATATACAGGCAGAGTGATCAGGAAACTGTCACTCCAATTGTGCTTCATGATGGTAGTGTTATTTCTTGTTCAAATCCAAATAATTTTAATGATCATTCACCTATTCAAAAGGAAGAGGATTTGACCAGAGATACCACTGTTTTAGACGATGTAGAACTCTCTTGTTTTGAAACCGATAATGGTTTAGAGGAATGGGTTTATCCTGAGAATACTGTTTTAGAGTCCAACGATTTAGAAACAATAGTTGTAGAGATTTTAAATATGAGTGAGGATGCACCACTTGATTATAACTTAGAAGAAGCAATTGACAATTTTCGAGAATATGATGATCTAGAAATTAAGGAAATTGTGACTAGTCTATCTAGAGACACCCAAAATGCTAAGTTTGGGGGTGATTATCATTCTCCCTGTGCTTTACCTTTGACTCTGTTAGAAGTCCCTCACTTGGGACTTGATGTTTGTGCCTCTACCATATTAAGAGATTATATTCAAGAACTGTTTCCTGAACCTAATCATGTCCATAAAGAAGTTCAGTTGTTAGAAACCCATCCTCTGGTCGATGTGGTTTACCTAGGCGATAATACCCAGATTGACTTTGTTTTCCCACCAAAATATTTTTTTCCATATGTGGGAACGTTAGAATTTCAAATGTGTCACTTATTAAGTTAAGACTAAACCTAATTACTTTAGGGAATCGACACATTTGCTTAAGAATGACGACCTTCATAGTAGTCAACTGTGTGGGTCAAATATGATTGACTTTGAGGATCCACAATTATTCAGGTTATTATTATGTGCTTCTAAGTTCTTAGTTGAGTTTTTCCAGACTTTACAACCTGATCCTGTTGATCATGCCTATGAGAAAATCCAACCCATGAAAATGTTTTATCTAGAACCTTTTATAGACCCTGAACCTGAACCACAACTAGAAGTAGTTGTCTTAAACATAAAACTAGATAAGGGTGTGCTCGTTTTGTTCATTTTCTTGGCATGTTGTATTTTTCTCTTTGTGATAGCATTATTTGATTCATATGACCCACAGTTGTTCCGACTATTGCTATATGATTTCATGAGGTGACTAATTCTTCCTTAGTCTGGCTGAAGACTTTAAACTTAACACTTCTTGGGAGGTAACCCATGCTCATGAAACACGGTAATATCTTTCCTTAACTCCTTTTCGTGAAGTGGTAACAGTTTCTCCTTGTTCATATTTTTAATCATTCATCATTAGAAACATTGAGGAAACTGTTTGATTTAAGTTGGGGGTAAGGGAGAAACTTTTTTGTTAAATAATAAAGCTCTAGAATTTAGAAGCTTGTGAACACTTCAGGGTGACACTAACCATTCTAGGTAGATGGAAACTTAGCTCTTTTTCTATGGGAATTGGTGTGCCCAGTTAAATGGTCTATTCATAAAAGTACAGGGTTCAGGTGTTAGAAAAAACATGATATTCGTCACCACATCTTGGAGTCTATCTCGACCATATCACTTTCTGTTTTTACTTTTGCAATTTTATGTTTCTCTAAGTGATTTGGTGGGGCCCAGTATCAAATTGTTATCGCCGTCAAGATGAAATAGAATAGAGTGTTTGAGATCAAGCCCTATTCTTGCTTCATTAAAAAAAAAATAAAATAAAATAATATTGACACTTTGATAGCAATATGTGTGTGTTCTCCCTGTCTCCGTCGCCTAAGCAAGCATGGAACGCAGGATCCATGGGAACTATCACGTAAGATGCTGATAAGAATCATGTGCTTGGATTCAATTTGATCGAATCATGTTGTCAATATATTTATCGTTTTATAAATCGATCCCTGGGACCCTTGTATATACCAGTTGAGTCGATATTAGTATTAGGTTTAAGACCATGTATCTCAAACCATTAGGATTCATCCTGGCACTGAACTTCAAACAGATATGGGAAACACCGTTCACCTTAGTCAACACGTGCAACCTTCATATTTTCCATGTCCATATTCTAAATCTTTTCATGTGATTGAACTTCGATAGATTCTGAGTCTTGTGGTTGAACGATTATATGAGTAGAGCTCTGTTGTCTTATATATGAATTTTAGTATGCTTGAGTAAACACTCATGTACAACAATTTGACTCATATAGGGTAATATTTTCCATAGACGAAGAATTGAGTAAGCCAACTAAATAGCTTGTTTAGTGTATATCCTTAATCGTTCACGAGTAGCTAAAATTTGGAGTAAAGGTTTTGTGGGTATACCTCTTGTAAACCTCACGAGACAAAACTCGTCCACTAGGGATACCTAGGGGTTTAAAGGCTTATTACATATGCTAAATGTAGTCGCGATTCCTGCGAAAGTGAGTTAGGATTTTATTTTTTAGATTTGATTTGCTCGAGGACTAGCAAATAGTAAGTTTGGGGGTATTTGATAGACACATTTTTGTGTCTAAATTACACTCGATTATCTATTCTGATAGTGTTCGTTTTTGTACTTATTATAGCTTTTTACGTCTTTGTAGGTATTTTCGAGAAATAAATATTTGTGGAAAAATCTGCTCAAAAAGTGATTAAGGCACCCACAATTTGGATTGGGGGAACCTCCCTTTGAATTTGAAATTCCGAAAATGGCGGGAAGAGGAAAGCTACGTGAGAAAGCTTCTGCATGATTTTCTAACCAAATTTTATGGAGTTTTGACGTGTTCTTTCTATCTCAAATTGTTTAAACACTCAAAGGATAACATAACACACGTCAACAAAGAGTTTTATCCGGAGAAAATTGCTTGGAAAAATCGAATCTGGACGGGAAAAGGAGTTCTTCCCTGTTTCGGTTTCACACGGGATTTCAAGTTGATTTGGATTTGTTTTTAGTTCCTTATCGGTTCACAAAGGTTGCTAGGGTTTACCAATACTATATATAGCAAAGAGAAGCCAAGAAAAATTAAGTTTGGATCACCGAAAAAATTCTGCTGCTGCTGCTGCGAAGAAGACGAAGTGCAGAAAACAGCATCAGGAAACTGTCGCTGATACTGTCGTATACGCAGGTGCTTCGGCAGTCGTTTCTTTACTGCAGTATCGGTCCGTTCTTCTTTCCTGTTTCCTTTTCATTCTCCTGTAACACTCCGAACCATCCACTGTAACGCTTATAAGCGTATCAAAACGTCTGTGTTACTTCTTTTTAATCATTATAAGCACTTTTTGAGCAATGAAAGGTTATTTTGAGTGTGTTTCCATTACAATGAGCTAATCACCATCACTTGAGTGACGGAGGAAGCCTTTCTTCCAATAATTAAGTGGTATGTCTATTTTATCTATATTTTTTTTACAATTCTTTTATTATTAATTGCTTGATTAAAATTGAAAAAATGGTTTTTGTTAAATAGTTGTGTTCTCTTTTGATGAGTCATGCTGGGTTGACTGCTTTTGATGTCTCATGCTTAGGATTTACAATTATTCTTTTAAAAACCTATTTTTGGCATATTTAGATTAAATTAAGCATAGAATTGTTAGGCATATCACAGAAGTATTGGTGAATGGTGGAATCTTAAACCCTAGTTTTCTTCCATCTATTTTTAAAATCAAATCTGTTTAATCTTATTTATTTTTAGTAATTAATTATTAGGTCTAGAAATTAAATCTTCACTAGTCCGAGAATCCCTTTTACCACTATATTAAAATCACATCATGAATATCGTTAAAAATTGATCAGGTGAACCCTAAAAATTGATCATATGAGGCCAAATGGAAATATGTAAGATTTATTCTAAAAATTGATTCTTTCGGTTTCTATCAGAGGTCCTTGTCGAGAAGCTGGAAAAAAACGATAAAATCCGATTGAATCTGAGCGAGACGGCTAAATTTGGTAAGATTGACGGATAACAAACAAAATTAATTGAAGTTAATGGAAATTAAGTGAACCCGATGAATATTGAGTGAACTCATGTGAGATCGAAGAATATTATATGAATATGAGTGATATCGATTAAAAAATGAGTAAAGTCAAGTGAGATCGATGAAACAATGAATGAATTCTAGTGAGACGGAACAAAATCGACTGAATTCAAAGTGATCGAATAATAATTGGTGAGATCGATGAAAAACATGTGAATTCGAGTGAAACCGATGAATATTGGGTGAAATCAAGTGAGATCGAAAAATATTAAGTGAATTCGAGTGAGATTAATGAAAAAATGACTGAGTTCGATTGGGATCGAATACAATTAAATGAATCAGAGTGAAATAGATTGGGTTCGATTGGGATCGAAAAATAATTAATGAGATCGATAAAAAACGAATGACTTCAAGTAAGGTCGAGTGAAAGCGATGAATATTGAGTAACTCAAGTGAGATCGATGAAAAATGACTGAGTTTGATTGAGATTGAATAAAATTCAATGAATCCGAGTGAAATCAATCGAAATTGATGTATATTGATATAATTAGAGGAAGATCATTTAATTTTCTTTGATGTATCT
Organism: Papaver californicum; assembly: GCA_023531435.1. NCBI lineage: Eukaryota > Viridiplantae > Streptophyta > Magnoliopsida > Ranunculales > Papaveraceae > Papaver > Papaver californicum. Next base: position 6,726,174 of record JAJJMC010000896.1, read on the forward strand.
CAAATTTCCCTCAATATATATCCACCGGTCTCACATCATCCAACAAAATATCTTTTGATCTCACTTCATTATACTTAATATTGTTCGAACTCACTCGGTTTGACTCAATATTCATCGAGCTCACTCAATTTCACTCAATATCCATCCATCCCATTTGGTTTCTCTTAATATCCAACAAACTCACTCTATTTCAGTAAATATCCTTTAACTTCACTCAATTATACTCAATATCCTTTGAACTAACTCGATTTAACTCAAATTCGTTGATCTAACTCAGTTTCACTCAATATCTGTCCATCGCACTTGACTTATATAGATTTGCATATACAAGTCGATCATATGGACGATTTATTTGATCTCGTTGGACATTCTTAAAGATTTACATAAGTCAATTCCAAGAAATAATTATTTGATTCCCCAATTTGTTTTATCTGATTGAATATGCTTAGAAATTTACATAAGATGTATAATGGGTGCAATTTATTGATTTTTTTTTGTCTAAAACTGAGTGAAACCGATGAATATTGAGTGAACTCATGTGAGATCGAAGAATATTATATGAATATGAGTGAGATCGATGAAAAAATGACTGATTTTGATTGAGATAAAATAAAATTTTAGTTATTCATATCATAGTAGTCGGAGCCTACATGGATGATTTTAGCTTCCGGACCCTGTTACATATCCAAATCGAGCCATCAATAGCGTCATTTACATTAGGGAAGATAACAACATGTTATATTATGCTTGGTCATGTACCACATTGGAGTGGAACTTCGAAACATCTAGACGAGTGCATATTGATCATAGTTTCATATCGTTAGATTTGTTAGATCGATAAAAAAAATGAATGAGTTTGATTGAGATTGAATAAAATTCAATGAATCTAAGTGAAATCGAGTGAAATTGATAAAAAATGATATAATTTGAGTAAGATCGATCAAAATTGAGTGTATTCAAGTCGGTTCGATAAAAAATTGAGTGAATTTTAGTGAGATTGATGAAAATTGAATGAACTCAAGTGAGATTGATGAAACATTGAGTGATTTCTAGTCACAAAGTCGATAGATAACCGTAGAAATCGATGGAATCCGAAAGAAATTGAGTAACCTAGTGTCATCCTTATATTTGACCTAATTCGACATCCTTAGAATTTCACATGAATTTGTTCATATATACATATACAAATTCATTTGACTCTAACCGGAGAAACCGATGGACTCCGAGAGAAATTGAATGAGGTCAACCGATATTGAATAAGATTGACGAATAACAAACAAAATGAAGTGAAGATGATGGAAATTCAGATTGAATTGATAGGTAACCATATAAACTCATGAAATGTAGGTTCTTAATCCTATATTTCCATGACATGTATGACTATCCTTATCCACCGTCAAAAACTTCTATTCAAAACCCTAAAAAAATAATTTCCCTTCATTTTATTTCTCTCTTTCTTTTTCGGTTCATCCCACTAATCCTCCGCCGCTACCCAAACCCTAAATCACAAATGAAAGAGAAGAACCAATCAAACGTCTCTCTCACTAAATTAATGAATGAGAATGTTGTTCCTTCATGGTTTGGGATCAAATTATTTTAGATTTTCATTTCTGCATCGAGATCTTACTTGAATAAGCTGTACTTAGTTGTGAAAACCATCAATAATCAATCGTACTAAGTACAATCTAATGATATTGTGTATGATCTAGTAATTTTGATGAAATTAAATAAATTTAGATTTAATTAGATTGAATTTTTAGATAATAAATCAAAATAAATATGATCTAGTGATATTAAGGTTGAATTTATGGATAGTTAATTTAAGAATAATCTTGTAATGTTAAATGAAGAATAAAAATATACTGTCCATTTTGCAAGGTGAACTCAATGATCCCCACACTTACCTTGATCCATATGAGAAGCCCTAAACAAATATCTACCTTCCAAAATTTTCTCCATCCGTATGATGTAACCTTAAACCAAGATCTACCGCACGATCTCTTAATCAAAACCCTAAAATGTTTTCACTCACTCACTTCACTTTCTCTCGTATCTGTTCTCAAGATCTCTTCCGCCTCTCTGCAGCGGCGTAAGGTCTCTTTAACTTCTCACTTTCTTCTGCTCGATCTCTCAACTCAAAACCACTTTCTTCTGCTCGATTTTCTGCTCGATCTCTTACGCGAGTAGAAACGCACATAAAAACCTAAACTCTCTCGTCTCTCTTCCTCCTCACTCACCTTTGAAGAAAAATACTCAACCATGGATGAACAAGTATTTCATCCATTAATCAGACTCACCATCTTCATCTCAGAATCTTCTTTATCTGGAATCGCCATTTCAATATCGATTTTCATAGTTTCGATTCTGTTTTTTGTTCTTATCCTAAAACCCTAATCTATGTGTACTTCAGATTTTGATTTAGGGTTCTTTGTAAAATGTTTTATTTGGTTGATGTTTGTTTTCTTATTTTGGGTTTTAGATCTAATGAGTTTGTGTTTTTTCTTGCTGTATGTAGACGGAGAAGGCTTTTTTGTAGCAACTTAAGGCGTTCCAATGGTGAGAAGAACTAATAATTTAATTTTTAAGTGATTTTTATGCTTTGATACCTTTATGTTAAAATACTGATTCTGTGATTTGGTTTTTGTAGCTCTAAAGTATCTGGAAAGGGAGGAAACCGATGTCGGTTTGGGATTCAAGACTCCCAGAGAAGCTATTGAGGGTTTGTTTGGTTCTTGAATAAATAGATTTGCTTTTTTTTTTTTAAGAGAAGAAGTTTTTTTTTTGTTATTTATCAGTTTAATGGTAAAAAAATTACTAGGTCATGTCTACTAATGATTTCTGCAAATGAATCCAGTGAGTTGAGTTAGTTGTGACTTGTGAGTTGAATTGTCTAATGAATTATGTGTTAGGAACTGCTTTAAATGTTGAGATATACTCATGTTTTATCAACCTGAGTAGGAATATGTCCCAGTAATTTAAAACATTGGGTCACTTATTGTTGCTGTTATTTCTACTGCATGGTATTACTTTTCATGTCAGTATTGTTATGCATCTCTTATGTGATGATGAAGGCTAGCATTATTTTGATTGTGTGCAATACTTTGTAGGATAGATTCATGATGTTGATCCTTGAACTCTAGTTATTTAGCAATCCAGTGTTTCTTTCATTCTACATTTCATTATAAATTTTTAAGCATGTCTGTATAGATTGGTTATCCTGAGCTTGTCCTGTATATGTAGTCCATTTTCCTGTTATATAGGTTAAAGATTTTCTTGTTTTGAGAATTGTACTGGTAATGTGTATTTATAGCTGTGAGTTTGCTGCTCTGGTTAACTACAGTGCAATCTCTCTAGTATTGTTGCATTTGACCTATGATTCGAAAGCACACCTGTCTTTAAGTTCAACTATTCTCATTGCGAATCTCCAATGTGATATCATGAGTCAGATTTGCTATTCTTCAGTTACGATATAAAGTAGCATACATTTTAGGTTGAATTTAGTTTACTCAAGAGAAGATTAGAGCTACAATGGCTACTTACAAGGTTGCTAATTCTGTTTCAATCTATGTTTCAACTTTTCCTTTGCTTCTAGTTTGGTTTTTGATTTAACTTTTGTTTTATGATCTATGTGTAGGTTGAAACTGAAGTGAAAAAATAACAACAGTTGAAGTATCTATGGTTTGTTAAAATTGCTGCTATTCATGGAAGCTAAGGATGGAAAGCACTATTTCAAGTATCATCTCATGCACTACTTGTCCGCTGTATGATTTTTGCAAAACAATTAGTTTGGCATCTTGTAGCCATGGATTGCCGTGAAATATCAGATGGAAAACGAAAGTAGCCCAATTTGCTACAGTAAGATTTATGCTTCCTTTAGCTACTAGGATATCATTGAGAAGCTAAAATTTCCACTTTCTTTCTCTTCTTTTATGCAATTTGTCTTTTGTTGAACCATATGGAACATTTGTCAGTCATTGTTGTTACTTCGATTTTTTCCTCCTTTAATAAAACATAGCGTTCTGAATTGTGTATAATTGCCTACAGATATGTATATTTTCTTCCTATAGCCAAGATCAAAAAACATTTGAAGCTTCCAAAGAAATGCATGACCTTAATGGTATAACAAGTATCTTACAGTATTACCCTTATCACGTAGGTTCCTCTAGTATAAAGGCTCTTGGGATTTTGGTGCTAATATTTGGTTTTGGTCTGCTACAGATTCATCACCTCGGTGGCGGCATCAGATATTACGTACAAATTCACCACCTGCTGAAACATATGAGTGCCAAGCAGAAGTAGGACTCTTTTACTGATTTTTGGTTGTTTTTTTCTTCTTCCTGATATTTTGGTTTAGAGGCTCATAAAATTTAGTATGTTTTGTGTTGACAGGTTAGTTGTTCAATGGATCTCGAATCTCATCGTTCACGGCTTGTATAGTAACAAAGAAGTATTTCTCCAAGAGAAGATCAGGTTTCTTTTGGTTTGCGTTCTGTATTGTACTTGGCACCATTTTTACTCGGCTATGTTTGTGATATCTATTTATCTATTTTGTTTCATGTGTAATGTTTTGCTCGCTTTTCAATTTATTGTGTGTTTGGCTTTCTGTCAATCACTAACATCATTTTAGATTTAGAATTGTACTGCTAACACAGAATTTGTTGGCAATATAAAGATTCTAGAGAGGAATTCTGGTAGAGATCAACCAATGAATTTCTAATTTCTTCATAACAGGATACAATTAATGACAACAGTCATTAGTATATGATAGCGTTTGTAGGTTAAAATTTGTTTGCAATATATAGATTCTAGAGAGGAGTTCTGGTAGAGATCAACCAATGAATTTCTATTTTCTTCATAACATGCTACAATTAATGACAACAGTCCTTAGTATGATTGTGTTTGTAGGTTAAAGGCATTTCTGACTTGTTGTTTGATTATCTAATAAGTATCATTTGGTGGTTGTCTTTTGCAGGTTGAGAGATCAATGAGGAAAGCAATGATATTCTTACAATGAATCGATGGCCTGGTATGCATGTGGGTTAAACATATTACTACATCTTTATCCAAAAAAAAGTTGTCTGCTCCTTACATCATCATGAATAGGATTAGGATGCATGTTGTGTGTTTTTTTTTGTTGCCAACTGGCTATTGAAACAGGGAAATGCAGGAGAGAACTTCTGTTTTCTGTTCGTGAACATGATCTTAACACATATTGAACACATAGCTCTCATTTTCAGATGCCATCTTGTCTGGTGCTATAACTTCTTGCTCAGTATTTGCAAAATCTTTGTAAGTCTTCTTTACTTCATATTAACTCATTACCTTTTGTTTTAATAGTATTTTGAGATTGTGTAGTTATACTTGTGCTCTTTGATGCCTGGGTATACATTATGTTCCTTGATTTCTGGATATATAGTTTGTCATTTACATTTGATGTAGTACTATACTTTACTTTTGTATTTAAAGTTTATTAATACTGCAGGTACACTATTCTGCTCAACTCAAAACTTCAAGGGAGAAAGCTTAATGTCAGAGTATTTGAATGAGGCTTTGAAGAAGATTGGTTGTCAACCTTCTTGTTCTTTGGGGAAGTGAAACTAGACATTAAGATGATACAAGTACTATTAATTTTGTATGTATTTTGGCTCTTGTCGGGATGTGTATGAAACAATATTGTTAAAAGGTTATGCTTTTTGGTGGGATACTCAAATAAAATATATTTGTAATTATCTAATCTCAACTAGATGTTTTCATTTTATATAATCTTAGTTATAACTTTTTTTAATTATAATTAGATTTTCGGATTATTTAAATCAAATGAGCAAAAAAATTGAGTAGCTTAAATACTCAAGCAACCAACTTTAAGCCAATTAAAATTTGAATGGAAGCTTAAAAATTTAAACAATCAACTTGAGTAAAAACTTTGATACCTTAAAAGTTTAAGCAACCAACTTCAGGACAATCAAAACCAAAAATCGCTTGTAGCAAGCAAAATCATTTGATCGCTTAAAATTTTAACCAAGTAACATCAGGTTAAGTTGTTTCATGTATCTTCCAACTAGGTAGTTTAATAGCTCCTAAGTCACAAGTTGCTTCTAGAGAGTAAAAACTTTTGTACCTCAAAAGCTTGAGCAACCAACTTCAGGCCAATCAAAATCAGAAATCACTTTTAGCGAGCAAAATTATTTGATCGCTTAAAACTTTAACCAAGCAATTTCAGAAAGAGTTGCTCCATGTATCTATAAACTAAGTAGTTTACTTTCTTTAGAATGATTGGTATATCTGAAGCGATTGATATTTTACTTGCTATATTGGTTGGTCTAGATTTTAAGCGATCACAATTTTACCTGCTCCATGTTAGTTGGTCTAAATGTTAAGCAATGAGAAAAGTACTCGCTTTAGGTTAGTTGGTTTATTAGTAGAGCGATTGCATGGTCGCTCAAAGCTTTGACATACATGGCTTTGGGCAACCAACGGAGCGAGTGCCAGTTTTAGTCGCTATAACGGTTATGCGACTTAAAAGGGGCTTTAAGCGACTTAAAACGAGTAGTCGCTTAAACATATTTTTTTTGTAGTGGTCGACTGATCGAAGAATGAGAGGACTTGATGGCATCACATGAGAATTCCAAATTTAGTGCGTGTTCAACAGTAGAATTGTGTGGTTGAAGTAAGTATCAACAACAAGAGTGGGGTTGCCATTCTGGATGTGATCAGGTAAGAGGAGGAGGCTTCCTAGTCGTATGGGGTATTGATGTAGAGAGGTTTTGTCGATGACTCTGACTTGGTTTGGGGGATCACTTTGGTTGAAATGGATTTGGATTGGTTTTCTAATAAGTCAAGTCCCTAGGTGTAGAACAACCAAGAGGTGTTCATTTACTAGACATAGTGATACATGTTGAATGGGTTCACAACATCCACGGGTGAATTATGTTGCACAAACTTCAGGTGTCTACTTAAAGGGTATTGATATTTTATTCTCACTTGAATGGCGTAATGAGTTACCCAACGATATTATATCCTCCCACAAGTGATGAGGTTTTATCGCAGAAGAGGCAAAAATAGAATAAATAAGGGTGTGGGTGTTACCTTGCCGTGTGGATATGAGTTTTGATGTATAAATTTTTGTTGCTAGTACTGTTGCTGATCAGACCTTCTAGTTGAAGGATGCTACTGTGTTAACCTTTCAAAAGTGAGGGAGTCATAAGTCCCTAAGTGTAACTCACTTGTATTTGCTACCGAGCAAGCGATAATCTGATGGTGTCGGCATTGGTCCATGCATCCAGGAAATTGACAGGGAAAGGGAAATCATGAGGGTTAGAGCCGGTCTTTATCGTCATTGAAGTACCGTGACTAGGGAAAGTATCTGAATTGAAATTGAATCCATCGTTGTCGTCTGGGATGTTGAGATGCAACATGGATGCTCTCGACCTCGTGCCTTTTCATGCTCCTTAGACTCACAAGATTGTTGTATTCTTCTGGAGGTGTTAATGAGATTGTGTATCCATATGGTCGCCATTCTTCTTTAATATTTATTGACTCAAAGCATACCAGAGTGAAGTGCATCCCTGAGGTACTGGTACCAGAGTGAGGGACATCCCTGAGGACTATAATATCTTGACTAATTAGTTAGCATGTGCGTGTGGTGCACCCTCGAGTGGATACTACTCCTGTTTCTGTTGACAGTCCCAGTCTGTAAGAAAAGGACCGCAAATAATTATTCCATATTAATGCTTCCGAGGCTTTGGGAGACACCATTAATATAGAGGATGAAGACAAGTCTGAGGATGAAGATCTGACCCCACTGTTGTTGATGGAGAAGTAAGCAATAAAGATGAAGTAACCCCTGGCTCCTCTGTTAGCTTGGATTCGAATCAAGTAAGTCTATTCTTTTATGACAATGATGGAACATGTGAATTCTTCAAAATTCTTATATAAGCATATCCGTATTCGAATTTACAAAAACTTTACGGATTTTCGTCATTTGAAAATTTCAAAAGTATAATGCTTGGGAAAAACACTTTTTAGATACTTCATACGACCTCCGTTTTTGATGATTGAACCCTCTATCTTTATTAAAAAATAATTTCACACGTCGTGTAAGGGAAAAATACAGATTTTGAGCTTGTCTGGGCGTCAAAACAACCCAACAGTAAAATTCAGGAAGTATCTAGGAAAATTCTGACAGTTTTAAGACGTGATGTCATTCACCGTTTTGGACATAACTCTTAGCTTGTTATCCGATTGGTGCGCTCTTTTATTATGCTATAGTAGACACTCATAGGAAACTTTTGAAATAAGACACATACTCATAATCCACACCAAATATCTCCAGATTCAGAGTTTCTAAGAGGCAGTGTAAACGGTTTCTGACACGGTTTTTGTGAAACATCTTGTAATGGGTTCGGGCCATATAATACTTCAAATATTATTTTATCATGAATTTATATGACATTTATGACTATGTATAGTGAGTTTTATGGTTCATGCTCAATAGTTTTGTGTTTGAGATGTTCTAACCTAATGCATGTAACCTCTCTACTTTTAGGGGGAGGATGACCAAAATCAGATAAATGAGCTTGTTAACGAAGGAACGAGAGTTACCATTGATTTTGATGTAAATAATTTCCTCTCCTATACTGAAATCATAAGAGAACTTCCTCTCTTATACTAGTTGAGGATGGTGCTTCCACTGGTGTTGATATGCAGAACAATAGTGTAACAAAGAATGTGTCAGTTGAGTACCTTAATGCGGGGATTAATGTTGATTTCCACTTCAATATAATTTTTCATGAGTAGTCATGTGTCGGGGGTTTCACGTTCTATCTGTTTATGCTGATTTGTAATGATCCCTCTCACTCAGAATGAAATCTCTAGAGTCGTCCTCAAAAAATGGGAAGACGTTGTAGATATGAAGCTGAGAATTTTGATCTTGACATTGCATGGCTTTGTCGTCATCTTGGATTTTACGTGAGTGTCTTGCTGAAGTAGGTGGATTTGCAGGCTTGGATGCAGTGATCAGAGCTAGAGGTGAGGTTAAAAGGATTATCATGTGGATAATAATAAACCTCAGGGGAGAGGACAATGGAAGAATGTATTAATTTCACACTTGCAGGCGTACTCTTTCTTTAAGATTAAGAATGATAGAGGAAAATTGGTGGGTGGATAAATGCTGCTTAAAGACCTTTTCTTTCATTTATAAAGCATATATTGGAAATCAAGCACATATATGATATAACTAGCATTACTAGAGATGGAATATGAACCTGCAATTTTAGATGAAGGTTGAAGGCTAACGAGCAACTAAAATGGGATTTTATGTGTATGGAGTTTGTTTTAGATTATAAGTTTAGATAATGGTGCGGATGAACTAGAGGTAACTTATGAATTTAACACAAGGCCAAGTCCTACGGACATGGAAAACTAACTAGCTTTCTCATTTTGAGCCCCTATGGAGATGGAAAATGAGCAAATTGGCTGGGCGACCCATATTTCCCAGTTTTCCCATCGCGGCAGAGACTCTGTTGCTCGATAGAGATTTGGCCGTGTAGCTTAGTTTTAACTGCCAGCGGCCAAGACTCTGTCGCTGAGTCCTAATCTCAGTCGATGATTAATTTTACATTCAAGGGTCCTTTTGTGTACCTATATAACTTCTAATTTTGATCATGGCATTTCATAATTGTAAATCCAACAACTATTTTTGATTATATGAAATTTGATACTAATCACTTCTACTGTAATACTTAATTTTGATTATATGTAATTTGATTTCAAACGGATAAGCTCTCAATTACATTAAAGCTGAGTAATTGGATTAAATTAACTAAAACTATATTAAAATACTAATCTTCATTACATTCAATTAGTTTACTATACTACGCTCTTTTACAAGCACTACGCCAGAATTCAGCTTTTTTGACGAACCAAAACCATCAATGATAAAGATTATCGACAGAGTCTCCCGTCGTACGACATGTCGTATTTTGAGGTTTCGAAAACCTCAAACGATGGTGACCTCCTGTCAATAATTATCGATAATAAACTACGAACTTTGCTTGTCAATAATGTTTGACGGGCATTATTTGTCAATTCAACCAATATATTTTTTAATAATTATAATTAGTGTTTTCTTAATACTTCAATTGTAAATAAAAATAAAATGAATAATTAAAAACACTTTTAACTTCAAAATAAATTGCCATATATAGTAAAAGAGTTCAATCTCATAATACTTTTTAATAACATCCAAAAAGACATAAAAAAACATAAAAAAAATAGTAAATGCATAACCTAATAGATCTAGAGTATTGGATTGCAAAAATAACAACAACATGGTTCATTGACGATAAGCCTTAACACTTGATTTCGTCCAATTGATTACCTGCCCAATCATAACATCACCAAACTTTCCATCTTCATCAAATAATTCAACATCTTTGTCAAATATTTCTTCAATAATTACACTGTATGCATGTTCCATCGGTGCAACACCAGTTTTGTAACTACCCAAAGCAATGGTTTTCCCTTTGAAGTTTTTGATGAAGCATGAGTTTGGAAAATTGGACTCAACAGGCGCCTACATGCATCAATACCAAACATCAATTACAATAAACATGCTTATTATTACTGCAGTAATGACACCAACATAGATAGTACTGGAGAGTCAATCGATATGTATAATTGATAGACACATTTTTGTGTCTTATTTAGTCTCGTAATTGTATTAGTAGTCCTCATATTTTGGTACTAATAACATGATTTTATGTGCTTTTAGGGTTTTTGGAAGAATAAACTTTTGTGGAGAAATTGGCTTAAAAAGTGTTAAAAACACCCCCAACAAAAGTGTTAAAGGCACCTTCATATTGGATTAGGGCACCCCTGATTTTGGATAAAGGCACCCAACTCCATCTAAAGACACCCATATCAAATTCAAAAGGATTTTGTGGCGGGAAGCTTAAAAATGAATCTGCATAAAATTGTATACGTGAGTTAGAGGGATTTAAGACAGTATATCTTCTTGCTATTTGTGTAAGAATTTGTACAAGTTAGGAAATTTAGAAGACTAAAGAAATCTCACGAGTGTCTGTGCTAAACAGGGAAGAAAATCAGGGCAAGATCTTCTCACGTGAAACATGGAATTAGTTTCATATTTCACCGGAAATCGTTTTTATGCTAATCGATATGTTGTTAGAAGAATAAGAGGAGATAGTGCGAAGATATAATACTCACGAGTTTAAACATAGAAACAATATCATGAAAAATAATCACCGAAATAATATTTCATCAATTGTGAGAAAATTTTGGATGATTTGGAGGAGTTAATCGAGTTATGTGGTGCTGTACTATAGTTATAAGTCGATGGGAACAAGTTAAGGGGGTTGGCTTAGGCCAAAATAGCATCTGAAATAAATCAGAAAAAATCAAGTTCATCTCATGAAAGAAGAAGAAGAAGAACAGACTACACTCAAGAAAAGTTGTAGATTCTGTGGATAATTCATTTGAAGGAAACACCTCCAAGAAACAATCTTATTTCTACAACTGTTTCTGCAACATATTTTTTTGAATCTGAAACACTTGTCTTGTAACAATGAATACTGCAACACTTAAAAACGATGCAGTTTTCTTGATTTAGTGTTTATTATTTGTTTTCTTCTTCTCAAGCACTTTTGAGATATGTACCAACCTTTTGAGAGTGTCTTGGGAAAGATGAGCTAAACCCCATATGTTGAGTTGACGGAGGAAGCCATTGTTTCAATAAAAGTGGTATATTTCTATTTGAATTAATTTTTACAATTTCTTTTATGATTACTTGCCTTGATTAATAATTGATTTAATGATTTTTGTTAATCAATTGTGATTTCGTTAGATGGTACATCCTCTGGCCTAGGTTTTAGATGTTCCATGCTTTTGTTATACAATTGTTATTTTGAAAATTTACATATTGCAATATTTTAGAATCAAATTAAATATAAGAATTACATGAATATTAATTAGTTTGAATCACTTTAATTGGTTAATGGTGAAATCCATAACCTCAGTATTTGTTAATATTATTTTCATGTTTTATGTATATTCTTAGTATAAATTAATTTATTAAATCTAAATTCAATCTTCACAAGTTCGAGCGAACGATAACTTTATTTACCACTATTACAAAACCATCAATAATGTATTTATCAATTAGAACACCTGACAGTTAATTCACTGATATAAAGGTAATGTATCACGTGCATTCGTTTACATACTAGAACTTGTTCATATAAGGGCATCAGAAATTAGACAAGACCAATACATACGACAAAACCAGAAAAGTCCCAAAGGAAGTAAGGTGAGTGAAAAAAAAAAACAATAGCAAAAACTAGCAAGTCATAATAGGGAACCAAAAATAGAAGATCTGGGAGTTTAAGCCAAACTAAAAGCAACACACAACATAGCAAGAAATAAAATCATGTTGTGTATCTTTTAAACTAAAAATATTAGTTAAATCGAATATAAGTTTAGTTTATGATGGCACTGTTAGCTACTAGTTGAAGTTTAAATACTTAATAGAAATATCTTTAAGCACTTAAAAGGTTGATTTCTCTAAAACTACTCAGTAGTTTCTCTAGCCTTGAAAACACAATTTTGAATTTAAATTGCTTTATAAGACTTTACATAGATCTTACCTGATTAGATGCTGATGATGAAATATATTTTTCCACGAGTATCCCAACTTGTGTTTTGAATAATTGGATATCAGACTGCATACTCTTGTTCTCTTGTTGTACTTTGCGAAGAGTCTCTCTACTTTGTGCTGAAGCACGTATCCGAGTCTTGGTAAGACCTCATCTCATTCCTATTTGTTGATGGTGGGTTTTTGACAAAAGAGAGAATCGTAATATCATCTCTTCTCAATTGCAGAAACATAAAATATATATGTATTCTGGCCCAAGATCATAATTACGAATATGAAATATTATCGTACATTATGCAAGAGAATTAAGAACACATATTGGTCTTATAGCTACAGAAAACCTATAACCCCTTTTACATGCACTCGTAAAATTTTAGAGCTATACTTAATTAGATACTCATTATTTAATTTTCATATGTAAAAAGATACTTGTATAAAACAGAACATATTGATTATACAAAATCACAAACATTCAGGATAAAGGAAACACCATATCTGAATAAAAGCGCTAAGTAGATGTATACCATCTGATTGCAGAGTCGCATTAAGCATAATTTCAAGATTGCAAACTTCCACAGCTGAATCTCTTGAAGGTGTTCTGTATGCACTGCATAAAAGTTAGGAATACATACCAACAATTAAATCTCACAAGACTGAGAAATCCTAAATAAGACATAGTCATGACCATGACATTAGTTAATGTCAATAAAAATAACATATAGGTTATAGCCCTGATAACAACAAGTACATGCTTTAATAAGACCTAAATACGCTTCTAGCACATATGTGCCAAAATAATCAACACAACAAAGTCAATAAAAACAACAAAGATAAAAAAAAGCCACGCAGGAACCCTTTACTAGAGCACTAGCTACAGTACTAAGGCCAGCTCTAGCGCCAAGGCTAGCGCTAACACTACTGCTAGCTCCAGCGCTGGGGACAATAGCGCTAGCGCCAAGGCTATCCTCCCCTCGTTCCTCTGCGTCGCGCCTATTGCTTCCCCAGCTCCGTGCGTTGCTCGCCAGCTCCATGCCTTGCTGCTGCCATGCTCCGTGTCCGTGCCGCTGCTGTGCCAAGTTTTGTGCTACCACCCATGCTCCATTGCTGCTGCCGCGCTGCTTCCATGCATTATTTTCTCAACCTAGCACCTTTTTTCTCTCTTGCTCAAGCTAGCACAATTATTTAAGCCATTACTACGACAAAGTTGATATAAAGTCTATTGGAGACATTATTTGACAACAAGACTCGTGGATTTGAAGCCACGACTCCACCAATTCTTACGAGATAATAAAATCATATTACATGGGGGTATTAAACATAGGTTTTGGTCTGCTGGTTATAGCAAAGAAGTTACAAAGTAAGTGGAAACGGTTGAAGCGGTTGCAAAGGTGAGGGAGTAATGATTTGGAAGTTTCCAGAAACTTCCCAAGACAAAGTGGATTGTTACTACCACAACCTCCATCTCTCAATTTCCCCACAACCTCCACTACTTTACAAAGGAAAATGTGTGATCCCAATTACTATAAATAGGCTACTTAGCCCATTTCAGAAGACATGACAGAACGGAGAAGAGATAGAAATCATTCTCACACATTCTCTTATTCTACAGTCTACATACCATTCAACACACACACATAAAATTCCTTCAACTTTCTTTGCTTCCCTCCCCTAAGATTAACCCATCTCCTCTATTTGTAACCGAAGCAGAAAAAGTACAAACATTCTACTTGTTTGGATTTGTTTTGTACGATTTTGATCCTCGAACCTACAAAAAGTACTTCAACAATATATTTTTTTGTCTAGGAGTAAATTTTAGGTACAATCAATTGGCGACCACAAGCGGAGATCAACCTCTCGGCAACAAAAGTCAATTTCTCTCATTAATCAAAATTAGGTCAAACTCAACTACTGTCAATTCCAATATTTCTCCTGTCAATATCAACAGTGATGCTCACAACTCCTCTCAAACAGTCAATGTCACCACCAACTCTCGCTAATGGCATCACCGAAATAACTGAAACTCCAGTCACCCTAGACGAACTAATGCGAAGACAAGAATCTCAGGCAAGAACCTTAACAAGACTTGAAGATGCGGTAAAGGATCTATTCTCCTCCCTTGTCAAACTAATAGAAGAAGTAAGGTGTCATAGCGCTTTTGAACGAGGCCTAGGTGATGGGATTTTAGATTACCATATATAAATAAACCGCAATCGCACGGTGTCTACAATGCAGACAACGGCAAGTACGGGTCGAACCCACAGGGAGCGGGGACAATACTGCAATTAATATCTCAATTAACTAATCAGAAACAATATTTTTGGATTTTTAGAAATTCTAATAAACGAGAAAATAATAAAATAAAATAGCTAAAATATACAATTTGATCAAGTAGAGAGGGCACTAGGGTTTTCGGTGTTCGCCAATTTGATATATAGAACTCACATTTAATCTCCAAAATTATCGTTTCACCACTGTAATTTTCTTCGCTTCCAAGTTGACATTTCTAAAGAATTGCTCATCAATCAAAAAGTATATCCCATCTAATTTTGTTAAGCATGGCATATCAGTTCAAAAGCATAAACAATCAGTAGAACTATCTAACCAATATATAGTTTCAATGAATCAAATATCTATTTGATTGCATACACCGTCTAAAGATCTAATCCAAGCACGACGTATCAAACAGAAAACATATATGATCAAATCTATTATTTATGTAATAATTAATCAAGCTAACAATGAAAAGAAATTACTAAACATTTAAACCATTTATTTATAAATTTTCCATAATCAAAAATGGTTTTTACCTAAAACCCTAGTCACAAAAATCAGCAAAACATGGGGTTGGATCTCTTAAAATCCATAAAAATAGTTAAGAGAAAAATATAGAGATGGAAAAGATAGCAATGTGTTTTTGGCAATTGAAATCACCGGACTTTGTCACCAAACCCAGACGTCCGCCTGACGCAGACCTTCACCTGATGCACTCTGAACCGTCTCTACTGTCTCCCTTTCTTCTCTTTCACCACTGACTGACACCTGCCAAAGCAGAACAACTTCTCCCGTGTACCTTCTTTAGCCTCCTACGCCTATAAGACCTCAGCTGTCTCTTCTGAAGGCTCTCTCCCTCAAATTTCCTTCTCTCCCTAATCTTCTCTCACTTCTTTCTCACTGATCGCACTCTATTTCCACTCTCATACGCCTCCTCTCTTTCCCCTATACCCAGAAGAAAACCTAGAGGAAGACCTAAAGAAAACCTCCAAAACCAGCCTCCACCTTCACGTGTTCTCCCCTAGGTCTAGGTACTAGGTCTTTCTTCTTCCTAGCTCTTCTTCCTTTTCTCCCTTTTCAACCGTACTGCCTAGTAGCAAAACCTAGGTATTCCTTCCCCTCTTTCTCCTACCTAATCTACCTAACCTAATGAGAAAAACTAAAAGAAGAGTTAAGAGAAAAGTTCCCTTCTCTCTCTCTTTTATACTTTCAATCATCAACCACGTGTTGTACCTCTTTTATTTCTCCTATCTACTCAAGTCGCCATTAATCTGCCACATCTCACTCCCCTTAGTCTTCACGTGAACCAACATAGACCTCTCTCCCTTTATTATCCGCACCTCTCTTTCTGTTATCAGACGTAAGGTCAAGCCGGTCAGCCTTGTCTATCCAATTTCATAACAATTAAGTCCATTTTGCCGCATTTTATATGTAACGTCGGATTTTATGTTTATTACATAAAAATCATAGAAACAATAAAATTAATATCAACTTGAACACTAACAAATATATATTAAGTGGTAACTATGTATAAATTATACGCCTATCAAATACCCCCAAACCTACTATTTGCTAGTCCTCGAGCAAAAATAATCTAAAAAATAAAATAAATTTCTAACTCACTTTCTTAGAAATCGCGACTACATTTAGAATATGTAATAAGCCTTTAAACCCCTAAGTGGACTTAGCGGACGAGTTTTGTCTCCTGAGGGTTTACAAGAGGTTTACCCACAAAACCTTTACTCCAAATTCTAGCTACATGTGAACGATTGAGGATAGACACTAAACAAGCTATTTAGTTGGCATATTAAATTCTATAAGAATCATTACCCTGTATGAGTCCAATTGATGTACACGAGTTTGCACTCAGCGTACTAAAATTAATATAAGAATGCAAAACTCTACTCAAATAATCATTGAACATCCAAAACTGGATAAAAATTCACATTGCTCGAAATCAATCAAATTCAAACAAAAAGATAGATTAGAAGATGAAAATGGAAGTAATAAATGGTGCATATGTTGACTAAGGTGAGCGGTGTTTCCCAAAATATTAGTATGAAATCAAGCTCAGATGCTCCTATTTTTATTATTATTTATATACACAATATTTTTTTTTACGACTAAATGATTAGATCTTTTGAATCTAAGCACATGCTTCTTTTCAGCAGATTACATGATAGTTCCCATGGATCCTGCATTCAACGCTTGCTTAGGCAACGGAGACAGGGAAAACACACACATATTGCTATCAAAGTGTCATTATTTATTTATTTATTTACTTTTTTTTATTTTTTTGATAAAATAAAAATTCTAAAACATCCGAGCTACGACCTTATGGCAATACTAGGTCCCCACCAAATCACTTCGAGAAACATAAAATTACAAAAATAAAAATAGAAAGTGATATGGTTATGATGATTCCGAGATATGCTTGTTGAATGATTAGCATGTTATTTCTAACACCTGAGTGCATTCAGATATGAATAGAGCACACCAATTCAATAGATAAGAGCTATGTTTCCATCTACCTAGAATGGTTAGTGTCATCCTGAATAATTCACAAGTTTCTAAATTTTGGAGTTTCTTATTGACATCAATTTTCAGAAACTCTACCCCCAAACCTAAATTTAACATTATCCTCAATGTTTCAAACCGTGCAACCTAAAATGGTATGCAATATAAATATAAATAAGAGAAACAAATGTAAATCAAAGAGAAGGGATTGGAACGTCTCACCTGATTGACGCAAGAAAAGCAGTATTCTCTGTCACACGCATCAAACGATAGTAATAACAAAGAACACTAAAATAAAAATAAACAAAAAGCCTAAAAGAAATTAAGAACAAGAAAATAAAAATCTACCTACTGGATATGTACAAAAAGAATCCCCATACACTAATAACCTGAAAATTTGGGGATCAACCCAAAATACAATATATACAAATGAAAGTTTCACAATTATATTATGGCAACACGGTGACACTGAAACTATCAAAAATAAGGGTTTACCCCCAAACCAAGTTCTTACTGCACTTGAAAGTGCGTAAAGAACATAATATGGAGATAAAATCGGGATTGGGGAAATATCAATTGGTTCGTGCATAATATCAGGAAGAGGCAAGTCCTCTGGGTATTTGGATGCAAAGTGATCCAATTAAACTTGAGAAGCACACAATTCTTACCCTAAATTAGGTAACTTTTGGAAGTCTAGAGGTCTAGAAACAACCTCCAAGTCAGGCGAATGATCTTGTGAGATAGATTCATCTATGGAATTAGGCAAATCATCTACACAATCATCCACAGGGTCATCTGCATAGTCTGTATGGAACAAAGAGTCACTATAAGACTGATCATCATCAACAAATAATTTATGGCATTCCAAAACTCTCAATCTTTGTTCCAAACTAGACGGTCTGTGTTTATAATACTTCTCATATGACATTAAAGGTGACTCTTCACTTACCAGAGGTGAAGCAAAAACTTCCTCGTGCCGTGACCAATCCATATATTCCCGAAGTGTCATCTTAGATGACGTCTCTTGAGAAGGAGTCATCATCCTCGGAAAAATACCTGAAAAGAGATACTAAAACACAAAACGTGTCAAATAGAAGTAAAAATCATAAAATAAAAATAAAAATATATACAAAAATAAAAAATAAAAATAAAACCTAAACTACGATTAGAAAATCAAAAATACTAATTACAATATTCCACAACCACTCCCCGGCAGCGGCGCCAAAAATTGATGGGATTTTAGATTACCCTATATAAATAAACCGCAATCACACGGTTTCTACAATGCAGACAACGGTAAGTACGGGTCGAACCCACAGGGAGCGGGGACAATACTGCAATTAATTCTCAATTAACAAATCAGAAACAATATTTTTGGATTTTTAGAAATTCTAATAAACGAGAAAATAATAAAAGAAACTAGCTAAAATATATAATTTGATCAAGTAGAGAGGGAACTAGGGTTTTCGGTGTTCGCCAATTTGATATATAGAACTCACATTTAATCTCCAAAATTATCGTTCACCACTATAATTTTCTTCGCTTCCAAGTTGACATTTCTAAAGAATTGCTCATAAATCGAAAAGTATATCCCATTTAATGTTGTTAAGCATGGCATATCAGTTCAAAAGCATAAACAACAGTAGAACTATCTAACCAATATATAGTTTCAATGAATCAAATATCTATTTGATTGCATACACCGTCTAAGAATCTAATCCAAGCACGACGTATCAAACGGAAAACATATATGATCAAATCTATTATTTATGTAATAATTAATCAAGCTAACAATGAAAAGAAATTACTAAACATTTAAACAATTTATTTATAAATTTTCCATAATCAAAATTGGTTTTAACTAAAACCCTAGTCACAAAAAACAGCAAAATTGGTGAAAAGACCTTCACCTGATGCACTCTGAACCGTCTCTACTGTCTCCCTTTCTTCTCTTCACCACTGATTGACTCCTGCCCTGTACCTTCTTTAGCCTCCTACGCCTATAAGACCTCAGTTGTCTCTTCTGACGGCTTTCTCCCTCAAATGTCCTTCTCTCCCTAATCTTCTCTCACTTCTTTCTCACTGATCGCACTCTATCTTCTCTCTCACACGCCTCCTCTATCTCACCTATAACCAAAAGAAAACCTTGAGGAAGACCTAAAGAAAACCTCCAAAACCAGCCTCCACCTTCACGTGTTCTCCCCTAGGTCTAGGTACTAGGTCTTTCTTCTTCCTAGCTCTTCTTCCCTCTCTCCCTTTTCAACCGTATTTCCTAGTAGAAAAACCTAGGTATTCCTTCCCCTTTTTCTCCTACCTACTCTACCTAACCTAATAAGAAAAACTAAAAGAATAGTTAAGAGAAAAGTTCCCTTCTCTCTCTCTCTTTTATACTTTCTATCATCAATCACGTGTTATACCCTATTTTCTTTCTCCTAGCTACTCAAGTCGCCATCAATCTGCCACATCTCACTCCCTTAGTCTTCACGTGAAACAACATAGACCTCTCTCCCTTTATTTTCCGTACCTCTCTTTCTGTTATCAGACGTCAGGTCCTAGACTTCCTTCCTTCAGCCTAGCCTAGGTCTCTGCCACTTCTCTTACTCGGTCAACAACCTACTCCGCTCTCTAAACTCTTATTCCTTTCTCTTTTCAATTCAAACCCCACCTAATCAAACGTCCACCTCTACCTTACTGTCAATCTCACCAACCTTGTCTCATGTCACCTAGACATACAAAGCTAACATCCCTCATCTATTCGGTTCTTTTCTGTGTTTTTCAACTCATATGGGAAAGCTTTTTCAGGCCGGTCAGCCTTGTCTATCCAATTTTATAACAGTTAAGTCCATTTTACCGCATTTTATTCGTAACGTCGGATTTTATGTTTATTACATAAAAATCATAGAAACAATAGAATTAATATCAACTTGAACACTAACAAATATAAATTAAGTGGTAAATATGTATAAATTATGCGCCTATCACCATGTTCCACAGAACAAAAAATAGATTTATCGACTGGTGATTCTCCACCACGCAATATTGGGAGTTTCACTACTACAGAAAAACCTGTGCAAAAAGCCACCTTTATGATCGAGAAGTTGTGCGAGCTTCTCCACTTTTACAAGGATCAACGTGTCGGCACCTTTGCTGCTCTCAATCGCATAGCTGTGGACGCGAATTTGACGCTATCCCCGATGGAAATAGATACAACCATGTCAGATAACCCAACTATAAATAGCGTCACATTCACTGAGGAAGACATGATTGTCGAGGAAGGACACAACCGATCCCTGTACGGTACCGCTCACGTCAAGGAGACCGAGTTTAAAAAGGCGCTTATCGAAACATGAGCAGCTGCTAATATCATTATGCTCAAAACACTCAAGGTTGCACAAGTTCCTCAGAATCAGATCATACAACATCACATAATAATGATAGATTTCAAAAGTAACTGCACTAATTCCTATTGTCATATTTATTTAAATTTACAAGTCGGTCCAATCATATCCAAGGTGAAATTCCACGTTATTACGAAAGAACCTGAGTACCATATGATACTGGGACGCCCATGGCTGCACGACAACAAGGTTGTTCCTTCCACCTACCACCAACGCGTGAAAGCAGTGTTGGACGGGAAGATCATACGTGTAATAACATCACCGTCGCCTTATACTCCAATTTATAATGCTGAGTTCTTCAAATCAGAAGAGGATTTTGTTGAACCAAACAACAAGGTCTACAACACACCATTACCTGACTGGGCATCGATAGCAGACGAGCCATCAAATGTTGCTACAAAGTACGAGACACCGAGAGAAACTTCCAGATCCTCCAGATACTACCACGATATCTACAGCATCGCACACACTCAACATGTCAAGAAAGTTTATAGTTTTGTGACTAGTTACGACAACGAATGGAGAATAGTCTACCTTCGCAATCGATGTTAGCAATTAACAAGAGAGACATTCGAAGAATCTCCCCGCCCACATATATGCAGCCACAACGATGAACAATACCATGAAGAGGTCCAGGATGCACCACGAAAATTACAAGATGGTACAAACGCCACATCTGATACACTCAAAACTATCAATCTAGGAACAGAAGAGAATCTGCAACCAGTTCCAATCAGCTTAGCCTTGTCACCAGAAGAAAAAGCGGGACTCGTCGACCTACTCAAAAAATACCAAGATGTTTTCTCATGGACTTACAAAGAAATACCAGGGTTAGACTACAGATTGCTCACTCATCACTTACACATTGGCCCTAACGCCAAACCTGTCAAGCAACAACCAAGAAAATTCAGACATAAAGTTGATGAGCAAATCAAAAATGAAATCCAAAAACTATTGTCAACGGGCTTCATCAAACCTATTCAACACCCCACATGGTTATCTAATATTGTCCCTGTCAAGAAGAAGAATTGACAAATAAAATGTTGTGTGGATTTCAAGAACCTGAACAAGTCCTGTCCCAATGATGACTTTCCTCTCCCAAACATCAACATACTTGTAGATGCTACTAGCGGAAATGGCATGTTTTCATTCATTGATGGTTATAGCGGCTACAACCAAATAAAGATGTACGAATATGATGCTGAGAAAACTGCGTTTCGGACTCATATTGGGAACTTCTACTACACAGTAATGCCCTTTGGATTAAAGAATGCCGGTGCTACTTATCAAAGATCCATGACGACAATCTTCCACGACATAATGCACAAACAAGTGGATGACTATGTAGACGAAAATGTAGTAAAATCCAAGACCAGAATATCTCATATAGATATCTTACGCCAGGTTTTCGAGAGATGCCATGAATACCATCTAAAGATGAATCCTCTGAAGTGTGGTTTTGGTGTATCCTATGGGAAATTTCTGGGATTTCAAGTAACAACGAAAGGAATCAAGGTGGACCCGACCAAGACACATGCTATCACCATCATGCCACCGTCGCGCACTGTAAGGGAGCTTAAGAGATTTTTGGGAAAGGTATTATATATTCGACGCTTTATTCCTGGAATGGCTCAATTTGTCGCTTCATTTACACCCTTGGCTTTAAAATCAATGCAAAAGTCATTAAG
The DNA here is from genome assembly GCA_023531435.1 of Papaver californicum. Lineage (NCBI taxonomy): Eukaryota > Viridiplantae > Streptophyta > Magnoliopsida > Ranunculales > Papaveraceae > Papaver > Papaver californicum. The sequence continues at coordinate 6,748,718 of JAJJMC010000896.1, forward strand.
AATCAAAAATAGTTACCATTCATTCATGAAATATGGTTTCTTCCATTGTCCCAGTGGTTGGGTTTAGCTAGACATGGCTTTCTTAAAAGCCATTAAAATATTAAAGAAAATCATAAACTGTTTTTGAAAAGCAAAACTAAACCCTAGTTTTCTATCTGTGAGAAATTATCTTTAAAATTATATCTAGGCTCCCCTTTATATAGGCTTTGGTAACCTCCTCATGATCCTTATCCAACCAGAAACCTAATCTCATTAAACTTTTCCACTTCCTTTTGATTCCTTATCCAACTAGGAGACTTAACCTCCTCAAAAACCAACAGAACCCCTAACTTTTACGTCTAAGGCGAGCCCAAAACGCTTCCTTATTTCTCTTCCTGCGCAGGCCCAATGAGGCCCAACAGATACCAAATCCAAGTTGATTTCACGGTTTTGCTCATAACTAGAAATCCTGGAATAGACTGAGTTTCACTGGGTCTTTATTAATTCTTCCTTGTAGAGCTCAATTTCACTTTTTTTAGAGATGTAACCTAATAAAACACATAAACTACAAAAGTAATAATAATACACAGTAATTTAAAAAAAAAATATATCAAATAAGTATAAGGAAATGATACTTAATATATGTAAATTATACACTTATCACTCTGCGACTCATACCAATGACGATAGTCTATAAATTTTGATTTCTCTTCATGTTATGTTTCTAGAAAACAATTTTAAAATTAATTATTGCAACACACTTCGTGAAAGAAGCTATCTTACACCTCTTTTTAAATGTATATTGGAAGCGACCCTCTGCGACTCATACCAATGACATTAGCCTACACTAATTAACTTTTAATTTTAAGATTTTGCTCCAAATTGAATGATTCGAATTTTGTAAAACATTTTTTTTAAGAACATTGGACAAAACATTTTGTTGGTTTATATTCTCATAAGAGTTATTCAGAATGACACTATTGAGTTCATCCGAAAATTTCCCGAGTATTTGATTTTACACTTGTAAACATTGTCGTGATATTTTTAATCAAGCCAACGATATTACTAGTGTGATAGCGAAGTGGAAACAGGTAAGTCCACTTACATTTTAGTTACAATTCAACTCTTCAATTCCTTTTGGTACTTGAGATTCACTTTATTCATAAACTTTGGCAATTATTTTGTAATTCTTGGATGTTGTTCTTCTCATAGTGAAGAGCTTAATTTTCTAGAACCGTTCTTCAGAATTTGCATTTAATGGATTATCAAGCACGCTCTGATGTTGGTTGAACCTGTAAATCAAATGAATATGGAATAAATTTTTTTTTTCTTTTTTTTTTTTTGAAAAACTAATTTGAAAACCTACAAAAATCCTAAGGAAACCATTTTTTTTATAAGAACAAAACAAATCCTAAAAAATATTTTTCAAAAAAAAAAGACGAAAAATAAATACTCAACTATATACAAAAGTTTAGGAATCCTGACACGCCACGTGTCTGATAGGTGCCACAAAAAATATTACCATCCCCGTCCAAATTTTTCAACTCTGTCAATTTTCCCGGCTATAATCGACTTCATCAATTAGTTTCCAACTATAAAAACGATTCATGACCTTTTTTCTAAGTCCAAGGATGACGGATCGATGCTTCAAATCTTCAATTTTCTCCACGCGATTCATGACTCTTCATTTCAATTTTTTTAATTAATTAATTAATTAATTATAAATTTTTTTGTCAGTTTTTTTTCACTTTTTTTTTTCATATGAGATTTACTGCTCATCTCCTAAACCGGGGATATTTGTTAATGAAGACAACTCAGAGGATTTTATGGGTAATGATGGCAGGTGAATAAAAAGAGGATTTTATATGTAATGGCAAAAGGTGGATGAAAAAGGTGAAGGGTGATGGATAAAATGGAATCTTCAAACATGAAACTTTAAAATTTTGTCTTCTTCGATTTTTTTATATTATTTGGCTTCGAGGGAAACTTTACCCCTAGCTTATTTATTCTGAATTTGATAATCCTATTTCTTTATGAGAAGAGCCTAGATATGCCCCTAGTTTTTTTTTCTTCTTTCTTTTGAAATTATTTTTGGAAATTAAGAGCCTAGCATAGTGAATATTTTTTTTAAAGCTAAGGGTCTAACATGATGACGACTGTGCCCCTAGTTTTTTTTTTGGATTTTTTTTGAGAAAATACTATTTGGGAAAAACTTCAAGGCTTTGGATAGGGTAATGTGGTAGAAAATGGTTATGAATGAACAGTAATGTGATAGAAAATGGTTATGAATGGGTGGGTAGGTGAGGCTGTGGACATGGTAGTGTGGTCGAAAATGGTTATGGATGAGTGGTAGGTGAGTCTATTGAAATGGTAATGTGGTAGAAAATGGTTATGGATAGGTGGGTAGGTGAACACCTCTCTATGTGAATCATCAAAAGTGTTTGTTGCCCCTGGTTTAAGAGTTGAGCAGTCATACCTCAATTGTAGTTTATCTTGGATCGAGTAACACTTGATGAGCCTGGATCCTGATGAATGTCCATATCAAAAGATTGAACATTTCCTATCGGGATAATTTTCTGGTTGATTCTTGGATCTTCTCAAAATTCTACTTGTTTTATCTTCTTCGACCTTGTGCTGGGAAAATCATTCACTTCCTTTTGATAAATTGCTCCATCATTTTTTAAATTTAATGATATGGTCTTGTGAGAAACTGCTTCCTTAGGTAGAGGATTCAACGTCCTGCCTTTATGTGGTGGAAAAATTTCATCTTCGGGTATTCTGAATATCTGCTCCCTCTCATCATATGGCTTCCACATCCATTGTGGTCTTATTTGCAATGGTTATTCTTCGATCAAATTCGCTGCATCTGTCTTCAGTTTTAGCACATTCTTGCACTTAACCCATATTCTGGTCGTATCGATCTTTTCTTCCTGAGGTTCCCTCAAGGTTGATCGTCCTTGTTCTGATTGACAAACTTTACTTTTTTAGTCAGTTCAAGTTTTTCTTTTTGGTGGTTCCACAATCCCCATGGCTTGCTAGTATTCTCAAGTCCTTTTCTAATGCCAAGTACATTGTTCTCCAAAATATTTTTTCAAAAAAAAAAAAAATGTAAAAAATCAAAACAATCCTATTTGAAAAGAAAACTATAACATGACATGATTTTTTTTTCCTTGAAATTTTGATTTTTGCATTGAAAACAATACTATTTTTATCAAGAAAGATTGATCACTAAGGATCACAAACTTTTGTCCCATTTAATGGAGCTGGTTCCCATCCAAAGTTGGTAAGGTTTGCGACTTCTCGTTCGGCATGAATTAGATATATCTCTGCTTGTGGTTGACCTCCTTTTTCTTCAGTTGGAATAAAAGATAATTGCCTTGAATCGATAAGATCTTGGATTGCATGCCTCGGAGAAGCACAATTATCAGTCGGATGACCTAAAGCCTGGTGAAAATCACATTTAACGTTTGGGTTATACCATTTCGCATTCACATGTGGTGGATTTGGGGTTGGTAGATTGATCAAACCCATTTTAATTAAACCAGGCAACAAAACGCTCATCAGATGCCGCAAATTCGAAAATTCCCTTGCATGCTTCTTCTTATGATTTTGGCTCACATGTTTTACTGTTGTCATTGTATTCACATGCTTACTTGAGTTCTCGTCTTTTTCCTTCTTCTTTATATATACTTGGTTTGACAAAGTCATCTTTCCATTTTCTGAGTCCTTTCCAACTCTTGACCCCCAGTTTCTCCAGAGCCTAAGCGATGGTGTCAAGGGTCAACTTCCTGGCCTGTGCTTTCCATTCCGAGAACTTAACATCCAACATCTTATTCAATTGTTCCACCAACCCTTCCACTGCCACAAAGTCGCCAGTTTGTTCTGATTCTTTGGTCATTTTCTCGGTCATAGCTTTTTCTTGATGATACTTTCCTGTTTCAAACGGTTAGTTTCCTGATAAAAAAAATTCATATATATACAAAATCATAACCTAATTTATTAATGATGCCAAAAGGATGATTTGATAAAAATTAATATATACAAATTTACAACGTAATTTCATTATGCCAAAAGAATGATTATTTGATGAGGCATGGAAAATTACATCTACTAAATGAGTCATAGGAAATCACTACTAGGATTAATATGAAAAAGACATGAGTTCCAGGAAATCAACACTAAAACTAATATGAAGAAAAAATAAGAGACCTAGGAAATCACCACTAGGATTGATATGATTTTTTTACGAGTTCTAGGAAATCGCCATAGAACTACTGAAAGATTATTATTATTATAGAAAGAGAATTTTATTAGATAAGAAAAACCGATTACACATTAGTGGTACGAAGCCTCGCCACAAGCTGGGATCCTACACCCTTTTGTATGGAAATGCCTAGTCTAAAAAAAGGGAGTTGCCTGTTTTGTAGTTGTAGTCTAAACTTGCAGTGCGGTTCTGCAACCTCGACACTAAAGCAATAAGGTCCTCTCCTAATTCCCCTAAAGTGGTGAAAGCTAGCAAACTGAACCCATATCCATGTTCTTCACATTGGGTTAGGTATTTGCTATTCTTGTGAGACGTAGCGTTAGCGATTCCCTGACCAATTGTGAAGGCGTCTCTCCTGGTACCTGTGAACGAGGACACTCCTGTGACGTCAAAGCATACGTCTCGGCCTTTCTCCCAATTATACACTAGGATATCTGCAGGCCTCAAGGATTTCTCACTGTCCGAGAGGAAGCCCAAGTTGGCTTCTTTACGAGCGGAGACTCCAGCTTTGTAGCACATGTCTGATAGCACATCCCTGAATAAATCATGTATAAACTTAAGGCCCACCTCACTATCACAATACAGTGCATGATCGCCAAATAATCCATACCACGCCCACAACAAGAACATAGGCTCCCCTCATCAAACTGAGGCAAACCAAGCCTATAACTGAGGAAATCCCGTAATTGCCGAGGCCCGATAGCTTGGTGAAGACCTTCAATGGGGATGGCCTTAAGAAAATCTTGGGAACGACTCATCTTGTTGCATTGCCACAGGATGGTGGCTCGCTCAGAAAGGTTGAAGCTAGTGGGTATATTCTTCTTGACCACATCAAAGTATTGGGCTTCCAGAAAGTGCATAGGGAGCAGGGCAGTGACTTGGATGTTGGCACAGTATAGAGGGAGCCCACATACTTTTGTAAACCTGGATTGGGCCTGTTGGAAGCTAGGGTGTTGGTCACCCTCGTATTGGGTTTTAAGGATGATGTTCTGCAGCTGCTGTATTTGTAAGCAAGAGGCTAGGAACCTGTAGTGGCAGGAATCACCCATGGTGTAAACCACTAGGCCTCCATCCTTCATTGGCAAGGTAGCTAGACGCATCTGAGTAGGACCAAAACCTGCCCCATCTCCAGTCACTATGTGTCTGAGAAACTGCATGAGATGCTGGTCGAAATGAGCAGCTAGGGCCTGGAGGGCTCAAGGATTGGTGGTTCTCAGTGTGAACAAAAGTCTGGAGACTCCGCATAATTTCTCAACAACAAGAGCTCACTCTGTGGGTCCTGTAAGGACTTCAAAGACTGCATAAGCTGACATGTCTTATCCATCCTTCCTTGTACCATGTCTCTGTAGAAGCTTGAGTCTAAGCTGACTGGCCCTCCTAGTAGCTTAACCCCAAGAGCTGGTCTACTAATTCCTGCAGGGAAGATACCCTCCACCAAAGCTCTAGGATCAACCACTGTCCAAAAGAGCTCTGTCTTGTTGATGTTGAGAAAGAGCCCTCTGCTGCTGCCTTATCTCTGGATGATTTGCAAGGCTTTGGCTACCTCCAAAGAATCACCTGCAATTGTACCGTCATCTATGTAACAAGCATTCATCGCAAGGGAGCATTCCGATGCTATTTGAGAGATGAGGGGATGTAAGGTTAGTGCAAAAAGAAAGGGGCCAAGGGGATCCCCTTGTTGCACTTCCTGAGCAGAAAGAAAAATGTGATCCTGGTAATATAATTTTGCTGGATTTGCATATCAAAATTCTACCCATATGGAGATGCTTGGGAATTTGCTCCTCACCTCATAAAACATCACTATTCTGTCTACCAAGTTGAAAGCATTGTTGAAGTCTATCAGCAACATACTCTTGGTCTGACAACTCCCTTGCATCTCCAGAAGCTTGTTAGCTGAGTGAAGGATAGCTTCTCCCCCACACTGTACACCAACACCAAACTGGTGATCACCAAGGTAAGGAGCCAATTCCTTATAAACCGTTGCTGCTGCCAATTTGGAGCACAACCTCCTCCAGATGGTCCTTACATCTATTGGCCTTATACCGCCTCCTGGCTTGAGAAGAGGGGTCAAACGAGCACTAGACACACATGCACCCAACATGGGGGGGCACTTTCCAACAATCCACAGGTTAACCACCCCTGTTAAAAGGATGGGAAGCTCCTCAGCAACAACAAATGCAGGACCACTTAAGGTATCTAATTAATGTTGTTCCGTGAGGCCACCCCTGCAACAATAGGTACCCTTAGGAAAACCTTTAATAGCTCTTAAGACGGCTTCCTGATAGACACATTTTAGTGTCTAATTTGCACCTTAATTTCTAGTGAGTTAGTATTCGATTTTGTGTCTATTACGTGTTTTATTGCTTTTGTAGGTACATAAGAAGAATAAAGATTTGTGGAAAAATTGGCTCAAAAAGTGTTCAAAGCACCCGGGAAAATGGATCAAGGCACCCACACTTTGGATTGGGGCACCCCTGGATCGGGTCAACCCATCGGGTCAACCCAGCGGGTCAGCCCAGCGAGCTGGATCGGGCCGAGTCACGGGTCGACTCATCGGACTCGTCTGTTTCACTGGCAGCACAAATCCAACGTAAAATTTGGTTTCTTTTGCTTCCAGATTGTTCCAAATGATAGTAGATAACCCACACAAGTTAGAACAATCGAGAAACAGCAAAAAGATCCCGTGAAATCAGTTGAAAAATCATGAACATGGCCGGAATTTGATTTCGATTAGGAATGGGATTTGTGGGCTGTTCTATAGAGTTCTATTAGGTTTAGAACTCTCTCTAGGGTTTCTACTATCTATAAATACCAAGAGAAGCCAAGAGAATCGAACACAAAAGCTTAGAGAAGAGTTTAGAGATTTCCGGCCATTTCCGGTCATCGCCGGCCACCTGCTGCTGCTCCGGCCGGCGTGTTCTTCATCTACCACCGTCTGAGAAGACGACTCAGCCACACTTATAACTGTTGCTGATTCAAACTGCTTCTGTTGCCTATCCTTTTAAACCTTTGTTGCTTAGAAACACTTCTGTAACGGCTGAACCCTATTCTGTAACACTTATAAACGTATCTGTTCAGCTGTTGCACTATTATTTCACCTTGTAATCAACTTTTTGAGCAATGGAAAGATCTTTTGAGCAAGTTTTCTTCTCCATGGGTTAAGTTTATTTACTGGGATGATGGAGGAGGTTTTTCTCTCAATTTTATGTGGTAAGTCTATTTTTAATTAATTATTTTTAATTCTTTTATTATTATTTGCATGGATTTAAATTAGAAAAAAATGGTTTTTATTAAATAGTTGTGTTCTCTTTTGATGGGTCATGCTTAGTTAATTACTCTTGATGTCCCATGCTTAGGATTTACAATTATTCTTTTAGGAAACATATTTTTGGCAAACTTGAATTAAATTGTTAAAAAGAATTACATGATTAATCACATGGATTGTTAGAAATAACTGAATCTTGATTCCTGGTTTTTCCCATATTTTCCAAAAATCATCTCTAGTGTATTTTCCTGATTTTTATTAGTTTAGGTTAAGTCCAATATTTTCTAAAATCATTACCTTCACAAGTTCGAGAATCGAACCTCTTTTTACCACTATACAAAATCACATCACTTCCTTGTCCACACATAGAGCATATGCCTGGATGTGGCCCTCTGGGATGCCTGGTGATGGGATAATGGGGTGCTTGTTCCTCAGTTCACTGAATGTTGCTGGTGAACTTGGTGCGAGACCATTAGAAGACAAGACTTTAATTGCTACCATGTATTGAACATAACTCAATTTCCTATTACAAGCATTGAGGTTTGATCCACCCTGGTTCATTTTAGATGCCTTGCTCCTGTATGTGTTTGGTGTCTCCATAAGGTTGTGCACTAAGCTGTAACACCCACCTTCATTCCATTGCTGTAGGGCATTGTTTATGCTGGATGCCTGAAGATTCTTTCTAGTGCCAGACTCTTCCCTGGAGTTTCTTGGATTGTACAAGCCAAGAGTGAAAATGGGCAACAACAACAGGTGCACCCACACTGCCAAGTCTGCTGGGTTGGCTATTACTCTCTCCAGAGTGGACTTGAGGGTCCTGGAAAAGCTCAACCTGCACTGTTGTGGGATGCTGGCAACTGTAGGCACATTCCTCATGAAGAGCTGGTTAAGCATATCTAAAGGGGAACTGACAGGCACACCAAGATCAATAGATGCCTCTATTTATGGATCATTGATTGGTTTATCAATCCCATACACCAGAAACTCTGCATTCAGACCATTGAGATGCTTGGGTATAAAATAAGCATGGTTGCGGAAGGGTCTCTTCCAAGAATAAGTATACATACACAAAGAGCACAACCACATTTGTAAGCTTTACAAAACCTATTCCCAAGATGAAAATACTGATAAGTCAGTGCTAATTCTGTCTCTGCAAGATGACCTGGATTCCTTGTTTCTATATGCCTGTCTTGTAGATGCCTATGGAAGCCAGACCTACTGAAACCCCTACCACCAACCCCATATGTACACCCATCACACCCTTTAAATGGAAAGTGGAAGAAAGATTCACCAAGGGAACCCAATTCTTCACTGCCTGTTAAGCCACAAGCTGATCCGGTGGTTGGCATTGTAACAAGGAGTGACCAAAAGCAATTCGTAAAGTGAAGATACACATAAATGACCCTAAAAGACCTGTAGCTAAGCGAGAAGTAAAATAAAATGAAGCTAAACTGTGGATATGTACACCCAGTTTTCCAAAAGTGGCCAATTTCTGCAACAACCCTAGAAAAGACTCTAAACCCAATCACAAAAATGTGACCAATTTCTTTAAGAACCCTAAAGGAGACTTTAAACACTATGACTATATTTACAAGAATTAAACTAAACCTAAATCGACAAATTATACTAAAAAAGGAGGGAGGGGATGAAAATGGGTACAAAATACCTTGACCGATCCTACATAGGACCACCGCATCCATCGTTCCACAAAGCTTCAGACGAAATTCATGAAGCAGCAAGTGATATTCGTGAAGCATTCAAATCAAGATACTCCCACGCACCCAAATTGGAGGGAAATGAATTAAACGAATTAAATGAATTAAAAGAAGTTGATCTCATCCAGTTACAATCGCTGAAAGTGTATGGATCTGCATCTCCATTAACGCCTCCAAAGTTGCATCCTTCAAATGAACGGGAGCTTCTCTCTCCTCCCTTTCTCTCTATTATTATTATTATTATTATTATTATTATTATAAAAAAATATTTTATTGTATGAAAAAAGGTATTTACACTGGACCAGAAGGAAGCCAAGCCACAAGCTGGGCTCCTACTCCCTTTTGGATAGCTAACCCTAGTCTGAAGAAAAGAGAGTTGCCGATTTTGTGGTTGTAATCAAAGATAGATATAAAGTTCTGAAACCTCTTTACAAAAATTATCGTTTCCTTTCATAGTTCGCCTAGGGTCATGAAGGCTAACACACCAAGACCATATCCGTGGGCCTCACACTTATCCAGGTATTTAATGCGTTTCCTGGTAATAGCGTTCGAGATGGCTTGACCGGGTGAAAAAGCGACTCTCCCTCCTCCTGTGAAAGGGGACACTCCGGTGACGTCAAAACATATATCCCGTCCGTTCTCCCAATTATATACAAGGATGTCCGCTGGCCGTAGGGAATGCTCATTGTCAGCCAAGAAGCCCAGGGGCGCCTCCTTCGCTGCCACACCTGCCCTGAAACACATGTCAGCGACCACGTCTCGGACCATGTTATGCCTGAACTTAAGACCACCTCGCTTGCGCAGTAAAGAACATGGTCACCAAAAACATCCATCACTCTTCCACAACAAGAACATACACTGTTCTCCGCGAACAAAGGAATACCAAGTCTGTAGGATAAAACGGCCCGAAACTGTCGAGTCCCAATTGATTGGTTGAGCCCAGATATGGGGATCGCTTTGAGAAAATATTGAGCCTAGTCCATCTTAGTGCATTGCCATAAAATGTTATCCCGATCAGACATATTGAACTTGGAGGGGATACTCTTCTTAACAACGTCGAAGTAGTGGGCTGCCAATGTGCACATTGGGTTTGGGGCTGCGCCTTGATGTCGAAAGAAGAAGTAAGCCCACAGAATTGGGTGAATTTTGACAACACCTGCTGGAAACAAGGATGACTATCCGTTGTCTTGAGGGATCCAAGGATCAAGTTCTGTAGCTGGAGTGTCTGAGTGTAGGAGGCCAGGTAACAATAATGGGTTGTATCCTCCATGGTGTAAACACCAAGCCCACCGTCCTTCATTGGTAAGGTACCGAGGCGCTGTTGTAGAGGACCGAACCCAGGCCCATCTCCCGTTACCAAATGTCTAAGGAACTGATGTAAAGTCTGGTCATAATGGGCTGTAGGTGACTGGAGGGCCTGAGGCTTAGTGGTCATCATAGTGAAGTATAACTTGGATACTCCAGCATAGTTATGAAGGAGAAGAAGCTCACATTGCGGATCTTGTAGGGACTTCAGGGTCTCCATAAGCTGAAGAGCCTTCTCAACCCTGCACTGCACAAAGTCACTGCAAAATTTGATGTCCAGGATAACTGGGACACCAAGTAACTTTACCCCAACCTTGGGTCTTCCAATGTATGCTGGGAAGGTCCCCTCCTCCAAGCTTCTGGTGTCAGTTTATGGCCAGAAAACCTCAGTTTTTGAGATATTGAGGAATAACCCTCTCTTGTTACCTTCAGACTCAATGATGTTGAGAGCCCTGGCCACCTCCAAGATGTCACCAGCTATGGTTCCTCATCCAGATACCATGCCTGCATATCTAAGTTACATTCTAAGACAATTTTGGAAATGAGGGGATTGAGGGTTAAGGCAAAGAGCAAAGGTCCCAAAGGGTCACCTTGCTGAACCCATGTTGCAGACTGAAGGGTGGAATCATAAAATATAACTTGGCGGGTTGAGCATAGCTGAACTCAAACCACCTTGAGATGATGGGGCACCTGACCCTAACTTCATTTACCATGGCTGACTTGTCGACCAAGTTAAAAGCACTTCTGAAGTCTATGAGAAGCAAACACTTGGGGAGTGAAGTACCTTGCACCTCCAAGAGTCTGTTGGAAGCATGAAGGATTGATTCCCCGCCACATGGAACTCCAACTCCCAGCTGAAAATCCCCAAGATACTCTACCATGTCCTTGCAAAAAGCTGAGGCTGCCAATTTGGAGAATAATCTCCTCCAGATGGTCCCTACAGCTATGGTCCTGAGTCCCTCACCATGTTTGATCAGGGGGGTAAGGGGGGCACTAGCAATGTACTCCCCTATCTCAACTTGACACTTACCTGACAACTAGAGATTGACTACTACCGTGATGGAGGTGAGCAATTCATCTGCTACAGCTGAGGCAAGGCCACAAAGTGAGTCAAGAAGGTGTTTTTCCTTGAGGCCATCCCTTCCACATGAAGTAACTTTGGGGAATCCCTTAATAGCACTTAACACAGCACTGCTATCCACCCTGAGTGCATCAACCGGCATAAGGACATCTGGAATGCTAGGTGAGGCTGCACTGGGATGTTTCTGCCTGAGCTCTAAAAGGGTGTCTTGTGTGTTAGGAGCCACTCCACTGGAGTATAATACTTTGATGGTGGCTGTATATGGCCATAACTCAACTTCTTCTTGCAAGTTGTTAGGTTGAAGCCACTAGTCCTTCTTTTGTTAGGTGTGCTCTTCTGAAGCTTCAGCTGCTCAAGTAGAGTATGCACCGAAATGAGGCAACCACTATCATTCCACTGGAGAATGGCCTGAGTTATCTTGCTGGATTGTAACTCCTCCTGGTGCCTGACTGTTCCTCCATTGAGATTTTGGGGGCATAAAGGCTCAAGTTACAAACTGGAAGGAAGAGGAGGTGTACCCATCCATCAAGCTCATGTGGGCTGGCTGTAACTCTATCTAGAGTGGCCTTCATAGTTCTGGAAAAACTTAGCCTATATGAGGTTGGGATGCTAGCAACAGTTGTGATGTTTTCCTTGAAGGCATGGTTGAGCATCTCCACTGAGAATCCTGAAGGTGCATCAATTTCCCATACATCCTGTGGTTCTGTAGCGACTGCAGAAGGTTTGTACATACCATACACCAAGAAGTCAGATGTGCCACCATTTTATGGCTTAGATATAAAACACCCCTCATGCATCCTGCAAGGCCTCGTCCAAGAATAGATGTTCATGCACAGAGTGCATAGCCACATCTGAAGACTTCCCAGGACAAGCTCCCATGCGCAAAATATACCTGAGTCTGAACCAGTTTTATCTCTGCAAAGTTCCTTGTCCTCCTCTGTAGAAAGGTATTTATCGTGGAGGTTCCTGAGGAAACCTGACCTACTCAACCCCCTCCCACCTACTCCATTGGTGCAACCATCAAAATCCCTAAAGGGGCAATGAAACCAACCATCTTGTTGTGAAACACCCCACTACATTCAAATGTGTGGGTTGGAGTTGATCTGGTTCAATACATACCAACTAGGGGAAGCACTAAATGGGTATTAACTGAAATAAGCCTAACCCCAACAGTCACCGTGTTGGGGAAGCACTAAATGGGATGATCTGGTTCTAGAGCCCAACCCACGTCGCTGCTCTGTTGATAGAAGATACACGTACTGGAGATAAGATCTTCTCATCGAAGAGGACGAATTCTTCCCAAAATCCACCACAAACCACCGATCAATATTAGGGAGATAACCTGAAGTGATACTAACCAGGAGTCTTTGAGCTGCTAAAAGAGCAGAGACTATCAAAAAATGGAGTCGAGATTACTCCACTGTGCAGAAAAAAAATGACGTTATTATTATTATTAATGACGTTTCTCTCGAATCGTCCGAAGAAAATGGGTCCTAGGAAATCACCACTAGGACTAGTGTGATTTTATTTATGAGTTCTAGGAAATCGCCACTAGAACTGATGAAGGGCTATTATTATTATTATTATTGATGACATCTCTCTCGGATCAACCTAGAAAAATAAGTCCTAGGAAATCGCCACTAGGACTAATGAACAATGAGTAGTTCTAAGAAATCGCCACTAGAAATGATGAATGATTATTATTATCATTATCATCATCAAATGTAAATGCATGGCATGCTCGATTAAAGATTCTAAGATATGAAATCATATATATTCTAGAAATTATTGTGCAAAATAAATATCATGAGAAACTAAATATGGTGATGCTTTTCTAAAATTGGGTATTTTTTCAAGAATCAAACATTTTTCAAGTTGCCCCTTGATTTGGACTTACGTACGTTATTGATTAGTTATGTTGCCAACTGACATTCCCTAAATTATATTAAAATAATCCATGTGCACAACAAGCATGAGTAAACAAGATTGTATACCAAAAGTTTGGATGCCCCTTATCGGGTTCACAAGTATAAAATGAAAGCACTTAAGTCAACCTGATGGTTCAAATGTCTATGTTCGACTACATGCATGAAGGGGAAACTAGTTCTCAGGTAGGCTGGGTTACCTTAGAAAAATATACCTTAGACGTAGTCAGACTAGTCTTCTTTGGTACTGGGCTAAGGCTCGTGGTGGTTTGGCTGATAACGCCCGAAGGGTTCAGTTTACTAGCCACGAATTTTCCTAAGAATCGAACTCCGAAAGATGCGATATGGAATGCAAAATGCATGTGCTCATGTTTATAATACAAAAATAAAAATAAAAATAAAAATATACAAAATAAAAATAAAACTAATTATATACAAAATAAACACAAACCCTAAATTCCAATCATTTTCAAGTTAGATTCTCAAACGTCCCAGTTGAATCGCCATCGTAGATACCCTCAAAATCCACGTGACAAAACCCGTTAAGATGTCTAGGTCTCTAAAATGGCAGAACACACATCTTATTATTATTCAAGTCATCACCTAACTTAAGGGAATTAGGTCCCAAATTAGAAAAGACACCAAAACAACAACTTCCCTTTTATAAGGCACATGGTCTAAATATAAAGATTCTATAGTCTGGAAATCTGGTTACGGATTAGGAAGGTGTTAGACACCCAGTTCGCCCGGTCAAAAACCAGTCTCTACTTTATGATTGGGTTTTTGGCATTAAACATCTAAATAACCACATAATTGCATATGCACAAAATTAGCCTGAGATTAACCTAACGATGATAAACACGTAACTAAATTGACTAATTACGAGTAATGCTAACAGAATGAAAATCAAATAATGCAGTATTTAAATCCAAGCCCATGAATTTGGTCCATATGAATCATGCTCAATTCATGCATGCACTAAATCTAATAGGAGAAATGATTAAGATGAAATAATAAACTAAGGCACATGATGAGTAACATTCAAGACCCAGACTTTATTCCTAATGTGTATGATATGGATGGAATTAACAGAACAAACTTAAAGCTAAAAAAATAACATTACCCACAAAACAATTTCTTTTGTTTATTAATTAATTGTCATATGACCATCACGATTACAAAGACAAAATGTTACGTGATTACACTTTTTAAGAGTTTAGGGCAACTCCAACGGATGAGGGGACCAAAGAGTAAAGATTACATTTATTCTTTGGTCGTCTAAATTCAAGAGCAATAGGCGATTATATTTGGGTTTTGGGAGAGTATATGTACAATACCAGAGCAGTTTTACTCTGAAACATATATATAGTCGCACGCTCTTATAAATATGCGTAAACAAAAAATGCTTCGTTAAGAAAACGTTTCAAAACACGGACGTTTGGTTAGAGAAGCGTATGATGAGATGCTTGGGCAGAGAAGCGTATGATTTAACGCTTACTTAAGAGAACGCAAGCAAGCAGAAACGCAAGCTAGGGGAGCGTCTCACCAAACGTCCAACTAGGGAGACGTTTCAAAACCAACGTTCAACTAGGGAGACGCCTAGTCCAGGCGCTCACTCAAGACGACGCCTAGTCAGGCAGCGCTGCTCCAGGTAAACGTCCAGTTTCCAAATGCTGCTCCAGATAGACATCCCAATTGGACGCTCCTCCAGCTAGGCGTTGCAACAAAACGTCCCCCTAGATTAACGTTTTTGTTACCGTTGTAATGTATACGTTGTAAAATGTAACCGTTGAACGACTATTAAATCCTTAATGTATATAAACGAGTTGCCGTAGTATGTTTCATGTCCATAATAATATTTCATAATTCAGTTACAACAAATAAAGAAATTTTTAAGGTTTTCAAATTTTTGTTCATTCCAATTTGTTTGTAATCACTTTCATTAATGGGTCCAAAACCAAGAGGTCCAAATTTTACTGTCAATGAAGATATAACCATGTGTAAGATTCATTTATCAATATCTCAAGATTGTAGTGTTGGTACCGATCAATCAGAAGACAAATTTTGGTCTCGCATCAAAGCTGGAATGAAAGAAGCTATACCTTCAATGGCTGATCGGAGTTGGACCTCTATTCAGAAACGCTTTCAGGGAATAAGTAAAGAGGTGGCTCTGTACTCTGCAAAGGAGGAAGAAGTGGAACGTGAACACCATACTGGATGGGGCCCAGAAACAAAGGTCTGTGAAGACTTAAATTTTATGCACTGCCTTTTTAAAGTTTTGAATTGTATATGATGCACTAACTATTTTTCTG
Source organism: Papaver californicum (assembly GCA_023531435.1). Taxonomy (NCBI): domain Eukaryota; kingdom Viridiplantae; phylum Streptophyta; class Magnoliopsida; order Ranunculales; family Papaveraceae; genus Papaver; species Papaver californicum. Next base: position 6,764,564 of record JAJJMC010000896.1, read on the forward strand.
AACAACAATAAACAGAGTGTAGAAGTAAGGAGGCTGTTCAAGGAAGCTAATGGTGGGATTGCTACGCAATTATGTTAGAAAACATCAAATATTCAAGACGATCAACACAATTTTTAGATTCATCACAAGCCGAAGAAGATTCAGATACCGATGACGATACTCGAAATAGACCTTCGCCAAGCCAAGGCCAATGGAGTGGATACGAAGAAATAGGAGATATACCTAACACGTATCCCCGTCCAATGGGGAAAAAAGAGGCTAAACGTTTGCAGCTAACAGGGAAAGCAAAATCCAGTGCCCAAGCCGATGCCTTGGACACAATTATTAACAACCAAAAAAACTTCAACAACAGTTATATGAAAAATGCTAAAAGGAAGAATGATCAGAGAGAAACCGAGTTTGCAGCAAAAGAGAAGTATCATATTATGATGACGGACGTCTCCCATTTTGATGCCGCAACCAAAGAGTGGATTGAAATTAGGAAACAAGAAATTTTACAGAAAAGAAGAGAATCTCGTCTTGGTTAAACCATATAAAACTTCGAGTGTTATTTTCCCGACTATTAATGAAAATTCTAACTTTTGAGTCCATAAATTGATTGTCACTTAGAGCAACTAGAACAGAACACAACTTTACATTAACATATCTCATTTTCACATGAGTAGCGGTTGCACTTAGCACGTGCAAGATGGTTGTTGTAAGTTGACAAGTGAATGCAAGGAATTGACAATACCCAGACCACATTTCAATGTAAAAATCAGTTTTCAACATTGTCAGAGATATTATAAAAAGTAAGTTGACAAGGCAATGACAGGAATTAAACTAAACATTCATATTAAGATTAAAAGTAATACAAAGTTTCAACACTTTAGGACGTGCAACCTGCCTTTAAACCACTAAGTGCCCCTAGTGGCCGAGTGGTGTCTCGGGAGGGTTTACAAGAGATATACCCACAAAACCTAGACGCATGGTTTACTAATTTTTCATACTTCACAGAAATCCGACCATAAATGTTCGATCAAGTCATTTCGTAATCGAATATGCGTTTCTTTGCTATGTACTGCAACCCGGCGTTGGTGAGTTGACATCCTCGACAGTTCTGCAGTTTGTTGACGGGATATATTAACAGGTGCGTGGTAGCGCCCTTGATCATATTCATGTGGCCAATCACTGGGTTGACGTTCATCCTCCACAATCATATTATGGAGAATAATAACTGTTTTCATTATATATGCTAGTGCGTCCATATTACACATTCTAGATGGTTGTTTAACGATTGCAAATTGGTTTTGCAGTACCCCAAATCCTCGCTCAACATCTTTTCGGCAGCCCTCTTGCATAGTTGAGAATTTGCGTTTCTTTGCCGAATCTGGATGCTTGATCGACATAATAATGGTTGCTATCTCTGGGTATATCCCATCACCGAGATAGTACCCCATATCATATTGGTTCCCATTAACCTCAAAGTTCACAGGTGGTGTTTTACCTCTGATTAGGTTCTTAAAAATATAAAAACGGTTCATTACATTTATATCGTTGTTGGAACCAGGCATACCAAAAAAAGCATGCCAAAACCAAAGATCTTGTGAAACCACTGCCTCCAATACAATACTTTTATCGCCTTTGTAGGCAGTATAGGCACCAGATTCGGCTGATGGACATCTATCCCATTTCCAATGCATACAATCCACACTTCCTATCATCCCAGGATATCCCCTCGCTTTGTTCTGGTTAAGCAACAGTTCTACATCCGCAGTAGTTGGGTTGCGCAAATACCGTTCCTCATATAAATGCAGTATCGTCAAATAAAATCGTCGTATTGCCTCAAGAACCGTGGTTTCTCCGATGCGTAAGTACTCATCTATTGTATCCGCCGCAGATCCATAAGCCAGCATTCGAATTGCAGCCGTAATTTTCACGTGTGGGGTTAATCCTAGGCGCCCGGCCGCATCCCGTTTTTGAACGAAATAAGGATTAACTGCTAATATATCCCGCAAGATACGGTTGAACAATTATCTTCTCATACGAAATCTTCTACGGAAAACATTGGGAGGAAAAGTCGGGTTTCTTGAAAAGTAATCTGTCCATAGTTGTCTAGCTCCATCCTTACGATTTCTTTGTATTTCGATCCGAGTACGTGGCCAGTCAATGTATGAAGCGACCAAGCCTAAATTTAGTGCATCGTTATTTTGGTTAATCAGAAATGCTTCTTCGTCTGATGAGGAAGTGGTGTTATTACTATCATCATTAGATGTCGAAGATAGGGTTAACTGATTAGGAGGAATATAAGAAGAGGAAATAGAAGCAGCATAAAACATGTTGCAGTTTTGATAACCTGCCATTGAAAGGGGAAGGAAGCATGTTTTTGGGAGGTTGCTAGTTTTGTGGTGTTTAGATGTTCTGGGTTGGTTTGTAGTTGTTGATGTGGTTTCAATGGAGAATGATGTGTTCTTTTTATAGTTATGTTTAAGATAACAACGAAAAAATAAAGCAAATAGAAGCCCAACAAACTTAGACAAGAGCTATAAAGAAGAAACAGACAAATAATTTCGAATGAGAAAATCAAGAGATAAGAAGTTTCAGCTGATTAGACAATACAACGCAGAGCTAAGGGTCAAATTAAAGCATACATAAACAACAGCTATAAAGAAAAAACAGACAAATAATTTCGAATGAGAAAATCAAGAGATAAGAAGTTTCAGTTGATTAGACAATACGACACAGAGATAAGAGTCAAATTAAAGGAAACCTTGACAATAGCTGTAAAGAAAAAACAGACAACTAATTTCGATTGAGAAAATCAAGAGATAACAAGTTTTAGTTGCTTTCTCCGATACAACTCATACACAAGGGCTAAAAAAAAGAAACTGAAAATTACCTATAAAGCAAAAAATACAGAGCTAAGAAGTGTCGGTGGAAGAGAAAATACATGCAGTAAAATCCAAATTAAAACAAAGCCAAAAATACTAAAGATAAGAAAACGACAAATTTAGTAAAAACAAAACGGTGACATATGCATGACATAGGTAAACCCAAATTTTGTTTTTCTCTATTTATTATTCTTTTTTTTTTGTTCTTCACTTCATGAATTTAACTCCAACCATGTCAACATTTCATTCATCTGAAGGCTTGGCTTGTCGGACGACGTGCACGGCGTTCTTCACTACTGGGTAGAAAAATCAACACAAAAGGATTGAATTGTTCCATTACCCTTAAGATCTCGAAATGAGGTTTGTACCGGAAATCATGTTGTTTCTATCTAGTCCATTCCTCCAGTGATCTGTGAACAACTTCATCATCTGTTTCATTCCTAAGAAAAAATTCATTGACCTTAGCAGTTAAAGAAGAAAATTCAAGGACTTCCTTTGTTATTTGCACATATCGACAAAAAAGGCCTGCTCTGTTCCTGTTGTTGGGATTACCTTTTTTATTACAAAAGTTTGCATGTGTATGTTCCAACCATTGCATGCTCATACAACCATTCATCCGACGTTCATGCCTCCTTGATGGATAATGCAATACTATGTTTCGACATATGGATAAATCTTCCTCTAGTGTAAAATTATCTGCATTTAACCAAAATTTTTTGTAACCCGCCATTAAATGAAAACCCAGAATTACAAATTTGATCTTAAATTTTACTGAGATGGATTTGGAATGAGAATGATACATATAAGCTAATGTATTTATAGGACTTCATGTAAGGGTATTTGGCCGTTGTTCAACGGTAACATTCCATAACGGTAACAAAACGATAACATATAGGTTGGATCTTTTTTTTTAAAACCAAATCAAAGAGTCTGTACGGCCACAAAGAAAACACATAATTGAAAACGAAAACAGATAAAGTCAAATGTATTTTGAAAATGTAAAGCAATAAAGTCCAAAATATAGTATAAATTGGAATGACTACACAATAATGGAATAACACTATTCAGTAGTTTAGTCCCCACGAGAAGAGCGAGGTGGCATAAACGGATGCATACTTGACGAAGTTCCCTGACCCCCCGTGTTCCACATTTGCGTTGGGAGAGTTGCCGGAAAATTACCAACCCCTAAGTGTGGAGATTGAGAATGAGCACGGGCAAGTTGTAGGTGCAAATTAGTGTTTTCATTCTTATAATTGCACAATTCCTCCATCCTTTCCCTCGACTGGGCCAAATGAAACTTACGGAATTCTTCGGTAAAATCGGCATATTCTTGCGTAAAATTATAAGCTTCGGCCTTTATATGAAAAAAAAAGGTCAGTTTCTCAAAAAATTTCTTTAAAAATAATTTTTCGTTTAAATTTTAAATATACTTACATATGTCCAATTATCTTGAGACGGAATGGCAACATGTTCAGCGGGTTGGTCGAGGGTTTCTGTAACAAGCCCCCCCAAACAGTCGTATGTTTCCACCTCCCAGTTGACTTGGGTGCAAAATTTGTTGGAGTTTGTAACCTGTCGCCAGTACTCCAAATAGGCATCATAAGTAACCCGATCGTGGAGGTAGTCATTTATTGGTATGCCACTCGATTCCCTCATCTTGATAGCCTCGGCATCAGTGATGTTGCTCACACAGCTTGGGGGGTTGCGCGGAATTCTCCATCCACCATAGATTTGGTGCCATAACCGGTCTCCAAGGTACACGTTATGCTGTAAAATTTAATTATTATCATCCATGTACCAGAAAAATTAAAAAGAATATTAATAAATATGACTATTTGAACTAGAAAGTGTCAACTCACAGTGCCAACCCAAGTAAATACGGTGCGGGTATTTGATACCGCCATAGCTATGCGGATAGTCTCATTAATATGGCGTGCCACAATTTCAACCCACGGTCTCCATGTCACAACATCTATTGTCAATTCATTCAAAAGTTTCCTTGCACCCTTAATATCATTACTCTTCCTTCGCGTACTCTTCCACCGTGAACATGTTGGCCAAGGACATTCGCTCTCATCAGGGATGTTGTGAGGTCGAAGTATGCCCAGATATTCGTACCCCCAAAACTTGAATTTGATTAAAACAAATTTAATAATTTACCCTCAAATACCTAGTTATATAAAATTTCAAGGAAATAAAATTACCCCTAATATTTGACAAGACCCGGTTAGTGACTTTTGACCCCTCCCCGCTGCACCAAATGCGGAATAAAGTCTTGACATACCACCACTACCCCAGTCAAAAGTTCCAACTTTATTTGTATCCTCAAAAGCGGCTAACCATCCAGCATCGATAGTTCTTAGCATTGGAAAAGAAGAACTGTCCCAGAACATACATCCAAAATGCTCGCGCCACTCTCTCAGCAAGTACATTATCCTGTTGCGCCTCAAGCAACTTTGCCTCTGTAAAATATGTGCCCAAAAAGGCCACATTAATGGAATCTGAAATCCACTGCGCCGGGATACCTTCTCTCCGACAAACTTCGGAGTCTTTTAAATCTGGGAAAATATGGTCACGGACATGTTGAAAGGTATACTTATCCGGGTCATATGGAGGCGCCTCCCCAATACCAATACTGATTCCGGTCAACATCACCCAGTCTACAGGTGTAAAACCCATTTCACCAAATGAGAAGTGAAAGCTGTTCGTCGTGTCCCAGAAACGCTCGACGATATAATCAATCAACGCATGTGACAAGTCACCAACATCCATTGACAAAAACCGGTCCCATCTTTCCCTTTCAATAATAAATTTTGTTCCTTCGCAGCTTTTGGTTATATCTTTGTAGGCTTGTAGGACCCATTTCAGAGACCCACGATGCATATATTTGGTTTTTGGGTCGGCTCTCGAACTCATATTGCTGGAAGCGTGACCTTCATCATCTTCCACCATACTATAATTTGCTAAACCAATATCATCATTCACTCCTTCCGCACTGCTGCCATCTGGTACATCCTGCGTTGTTCGGGCTTTCTTGTTCTTTTTTTTTCGACCAAAGAATCGGGAAGCGGCATTTATCAATATCTATACAAAATTAATTTTTTTCAAACACAATAGACCAAAAATATAACTCCACATTTATCCATAAATCAACAACAATACATATTACAGTTCAAACAAAGCTATAGACACACAATACATATTACAGGGACATACTTAGCAATTGGCATAAAACACACAAATTTCACATACGGATGGATAAGTTTACCAATTTCAGAATATCAAAGAATTTCGAGACGACTGAATGTCTAAAATGTATCTAGAAAATTAGTTGTTCGGGCAATAATCAGGTTGCGCCATAGATAGGTATAAATTCAGTACAATAATAACGAGGTTGTCATACATAACATCTTAACTTCCCGGATAAGAGAAAGATTGTTTAACTTGTCGCGGCACAATGATTTTCTCATTTTCAGCTCAACAATAATTTTGATCATGTAAATGTTCACGGCACAATGATATTCTAATTTTAATCATGTTCTAATTTTAAATATGTAAATGTTCACGGCACAATGATTTTCTAATTTTAATCATGTTGTAATTTTAATTATGTACACCCGCTTAAGCTAAAACAATCTTTAAACAACGAATAATGGAGAAACATCATTTCACCGTGAAAAAATGGCGAAACCCTAAAAATGCTTTTAAACAACGAATAAAAGCTAAACCGTGAAAAAATGGCGAAACCCTAAACATGCTTTTAAACAACGAATTAAAGATAAAACAAAGAATAAAATGACTGAGATAAAGAAATTATTACCGTGTTTTGAACCAAAATCTACTCCACATTTGATTTTTCCTCTAGCCGCCGTCGTCTGTTGAGGGGAGCGTTCTTGAGATGGTATAGGCGAAGCGAGAGAGAGAGCGTTAAATACAGAAGAAACCCTAGGAAACACGGACGGGCGCTCACTTAGATGGCCTGGACGCTCACATAAAATACACGGACGCTCTCTTAGTTGGACGTGTAGACCAACACGCTCACCCAGCTGGACGTTTAAACCAAAACGCCCTCCCAGTTGGACGTCCATTGGACGCTCTCTCTTGTGGGCGTCCGTGAAACGCTACTATGGGTGGACGTTCTGTGAGTGGACGCTATTCTAGATGGACTTCTGGCATTGAGGTGTTTCCTAGGAGCAACGTTTATCACTAAACATCCACGCAATACAATGCACAATTTGTAGACGTTCACCCAATACAACGCTGGTATAATAGACGATTATCAGTGTCGACGTTAAACATACGTCCACCCACAGTAGCGTAACAAAATGCAAATGCTCATGTATAGTTGCGTCTGCTTTCAGAATATGAAACGCTCACATGATGGGGCGTTCGACAATATACGTCTTCATAGAGGAACGTCCGTGTCAACTCACGTTCTTCTACAACAGCGTTTTACAACAGACATCATTTTAGTTGGACGTGCGATCATATTTATTCCAGAAACCGTTGTACAAAAAAAGAAAAAAAACCAAATTTTTTTAGTTTTACTCTTTGGTATACTCGCGTTGTAGGAGTTGCCCTTAGAGGAATACCTGTTTCGCAACCAATATTAGTGTGTTTTTCCGATATTTGATGTAACTCAATTTTAAAGAAACCAATTATTATTTGAAGCTTGCACCGAATAGTACCAATATTTATCTTGCACCGAATAGTACCAATATTTGTCTTGCAAAAGATCTATCTAACCCACTACTAATTTTTCTACTCCAAAAGCCCTCTAGCCAAAAGTCTCCCTAGCTATTAATCTCCCCCCTACTCAATAATTAACTAGCTATTTAGAGGTCTCTTCCATGAACTATGGCCTTAGGATTAAATGATTTAGATCCAAGGGTTCAAATCAATAACCTAAATTTTATTATCTATTTCAAAAAATATTATTCTGATTTTCGAATATCATTCTATTTTATTTCTAAAAATTCAAGATATTTCATTTATTCTTAGGATTTTTGTTGATATGGAAAGAATTGCAAACAAAGCTAAGATGGTGGCTAACTAATAAAAATGTACGATTTTTTTAAGTGAAAATTCGGCCAAGGAATGTACCCGTAATGGGCCCAAAATGGTTTTTTTTGGCCTGATTCTCACACTTTTCACCATTTCGGACATATCTTTAGCTCTGGACCTCGGATTTGGGTGATCAAAAGGCTATGTGCTCACTACAAGTCCCTCTACGATTTAGTCTAAGATAATAATGAATTGCACTCAGTTTTATGGGTGTTCTTCATTTCTAATGGGCTTAATAGGCTATACTTTTGCAAGACTGATTGATATTCTTTCGCCAATCTCAAACATTTCAAATTAATGAATTTGGCCTTTATATGTGAAAAATTAGGGTGTCAACACCTCTCATACCATTCCAGAATCTTCGAGTCTGTAATACTATATGGAGACGCATCATTCATCTCAGAAATAACCAGGAGGAGCCCTGCGACAGCTATCACATGTATGGGGATATAACTCTTAATCAACTCATTCATAGCAATATGACCATACTTTCTCCATATTTTCGTATAAAGATCCACATGATATTTCGACACAACAAACCCTCCCACTGTTTCATATTTCCGAGAAGACGATTCCATTTCCAACGTAAAAGGAAGTCCGACATTGGGATAGTTAGGAGAAGGAAACCCCAACTCATCAAGAGAAGCCATGGTACCAGGAAAACACTTGAAACCAGTAGAATTCGCTTCACTATTCACTGGTATGATTTTTTCATTCTCCTTAATCCCTACCTTCCTGATCTCGATTTCCTGTTGCAATTAAATAATTAATAACATTCAAAAGAGAAAGTGAGAGGATTTGAGATAAAAGGATAAAATTTCTTCACCATTGCTTTGAAACTCCTAGTATTCACACGTCGTACTGGTACCTTCTTAACCCGAGAAAACTAGGAGGAAACAACAAAAATCATATCATCTTTCAAATCTTCGTAATAAGTATACATATATGAAGAAATCAGAAGTCAAGAGAAACTTACCGGATTATCAAGCCAGGTAGTGCGCTTAATGCGAGAGCTGTTCTGATTTGAACTACAGTCGCAGTCAGACATGATGCGGTTACAGAGTAATACTATTTTAAACTTCACAGAAGAATGAAGGAGAAATGGTTAAAGCCGTTTTCTTCTTTAAATATGTAGAAGTGGGAAACCCTAAAATTCAAATATTTGGAATTTTCTAAAGTTTATCCCGAGGAGAATGGATCTGAGTACGACTAATAACCAAGACTCCAAGAACAACCGTTGTCAAGAAGGGAGGATGGGACCCACCAGACGCCCAGCTCAAGGATATTAACCTGTGCAACCCGTCCACGCTTCAAAGAAGTGAGACTTACGGCCGTGACTCCTCTGCTAGGTTCACTCACACAGACAGTCATCTTTGCCTCATCTAGAACCACATGCAGTTGTAACCAAGAATCTTTGGTATCATGGAAATTAGCAAGACAAGTTCTTCCTTATAAACTCAGATTGATGTAACAAGTCAATTGCAATCTCGCGGGAAAAGTTATGTAATAATTCCTAATTTTATGAATTACGTTTATTTGAAATTCTCTTAATGTAGATACCACCATCTAGTGCTTACCACAGAACATTACTCTCTTGCGCTAAGCATATGACTTAATGTTGATGGGGGTTTTTTGACAAAGGAGAGAATCATAATATTATCTCTGCTCAACTGCAGAAACATAAAATATATATGTATTCTGGACCAAGATCAGAATTATGAATATGAAACATTTTCGTACATCTCGTAAGAGAATTAAAAACACATATAGCTACAGAAAACCTGTATCCCCTTTTACATGCACTCGTAAAATTTTAGAACTATAATCAATTAGATACTCGTTATTTAATATGCATCTGTAAAAAGATACTTGTATAAAACAGAACATACTGATTATACAAAATCACAAACATTAATGATAAAGGAAACACCATATCTGAATAATAGCGCTAAGTAGCTGTATACTATTTGATTGCAGAGTCGAATCAAGCATAATTTCAAGATTGCAAACTTTCACGGCTGAATCTCTTGAAGGTGTTATGTATGCAGTGCACAAAAGTTAGGCATAAATACCAACAATTAAATCTCACAAGACTGAGAAATCCTAAATAAGCCATAGTCATGGCCTTGGCATTAGTTAATGTCAATAAAAATAACATATAGGTTATAGCCCTCACAACAACAAGTACATGCTTTAATAAGCCCTAAATACGCTTCTAGCACATATGTGCCAAAATAATCAACATAACAAAGTCAATAAAAGCAACAAAGATGAAAAAAAGCCACGCAGGAACCCTTTACTAGAGCACTAGCTACAGTACTAAGGCCAGCGCTAGCGCTGGGGCCAACAACGCTGAGGCTAGCAGCGCTAGCGCCATGGCTAGCGCTAGCTCCAGCACTGTGTCCAATAACGTTAGCGCCAAGGCTATCCTCCCCTCGTTCCTCTACGCCGTGCCTATTATTTCCCTAGCTTTGTGCCTTGCTTCCCCAGCTCTGTGCCTTGCTCGCCAGCTCCATGCCTTGATGCTGTCACCCTCCGTGTATGTGTCGCTGGTGCGCCAAGTTTGCACTACCACCCACGCTCCATTGTTGCTGTCGTGCCTTGCTTCTGCCGCACTGCTTCCATGTATTATTTTCTCAAGCTAGCACCTTTTTTTTCTCTCTCGCTCAAGCTAGCAGAATTATTTAAGTCATTACCTACGACAAAGTTGACATAAAGTCCACTAGAGAAATTATTTTACAACAAGACTCGTGGCTTTGAAGCCACGACTCCACCAATTCTTATGAGATATTAAAATCATATTACATAAGGGGATTAAACATAGGGTATTGGTATCGTGGTTATAGAAAAAAGTTACAAAGTAAGTGGAAACCGTTGAAGTTGTTGCAAAGGTGAGGGAGTAATGATCTGGAAGCTTCCAGAAACTTCCCAAGACAAAGTGGACGGTTACTACCACAACCTCCATCTCTTCATTTCCCTACAAACTCCACTACTTTACAAAGGAAAGTGTGTGTTCCCAATTACTATAAATAGACTACTTAGCCCATTTCAGAAGACAAGATGGAACAGAGAAGAGATAGAAATCATTCTCACAAAATTTGTTATTCTACACTCTACATACCATTCAACACACACACACAAAATTCCTTCAACTTTCTTTGCTTCCCTCCCCTAAGATTAACCCATCTTCTCTATTTGTAACCGAATCAGAACAAATACAAACATTCTACTTGTTTGGATTTGTTTTGTACGGTTTAGATCCTCGAATCTACAAAAAGTACTTCAACAGTATATTGTTTTGCCTAAGAGAAAATTTTAGGTACAAACACTATTACATAACCTTTTCGATCACGTCCACATGTCTAAGAAAGAAACATAAAAAGTAAGGTTATTTCACCAGTGGAGAAGATTAAAATTTACAAAAGATATATAAAATATATTATCTTAATAACCTGTGCGATATCATCGTTGTAGATATCATTATGAGTGTTGATGGTAAGTTTTTGACAAGGGAAAAATTATAATATTGCTTTTCGCCTAGCTGCAGAAGAACAAAATAAATGTGCATAATTTCCTGACCCGTCATCAGAATTATGAATACATACTCCTATCTTACATTCTGCAAGAAAATCGAGAAAAAAGATATTAAGCTCCTGGCTAAATTAGCCTTGTAGCTCTTTCGCATATATATGCCCATAGAAATTTCAGAGCTATACTAAACTAAATCCTCGATATTTTATTTGCATCTATGAGAACTATTTTGTATAAAATTGAATAAACTGATTATACAAAATTGCAAACATTTAGAATAGAGGCTAAGCCATATATTAACGAAAACGCAGACTAGATGCATACTATCTAATTTCAAAGTCGCATCAAACATTATCTCAAGTTTCAAACTTCCACAGCTGAATCTCTTGAAAATGTTCTGCATGCACTGCATAAAGGTTAAGCATAAATGCTAAAATTAAATCTCATGCGACTGAGAAGCCCTAAAATAGGTCATAGTATTGGCCGCGTCATTAACAAATGCCAGCACTAAAGGTGCATAAAAAACGGCCATAGCCCTATCCCTAGCAAGCCTTAGCTATACTTACAGTGTTAACAAAATCCAAATAAATCCCAATACCACACGGGCAATGGTCCCAACACCAGCAAAGAGAGAGAAAAAGACATCAAAAACAAACTGCCAACAACTAGCATTAGTGCGAGTGCTAGTGCTAGCACCAACGTAATGATTGGCGCTGCTAGCAGCGACGCTAGCACTAGCACCATCGCTAACGTTGGCGGTGCTAGCTGCACTGCTAGCACCCCTTTTCCCTTTTTTTCCTTGTTCTCTTTGTATGTGCCAGTGCTATCTCTTCACGCCTTCTTATGCTACATGTATTATACTTTGCTCACGAATTATTCATGTGTTTTGAGTCCATGACTCCACCAATTCCTACGAAAAACCAAATCATGTTACATTGGGGGATTATTCATGGGGTTTTGGTCTGGCGGTTACATTAACAGTTGGCGTGGTAACACCCCATGATTTGAAAGTTACAAAATAGTATTGACGTTTGTAGAAGTTGAGGAGATAATGGATTCATGGTTTTTCCAGAAACTTCCAAGGATAATAGGCGGTTACACCATTACCCTATAATCCCCATTATTCCATCTCTCAACTACCTCCACTACTTTACAAGGAAAAGTATGTGATATGAACTACTATAAATAGGCTACTTAGCCCATTCAGAAAACATAACAAGCTTAACATTCTCTCAAGCTCTGTTATTTTCTCAATAGTTCTACATCTCTAAACACAATTCAACACACAAATTCCTTCAGTATTATTTGTTTCCCTCCCCAAAGATCAACCCATTTTCTCTCCTTATGACCGAATCAGGGTGGAACGGCTACTATCATGGTTTAGGATTACCTTGTATGATTTTGATTTCTGAATATAAAGAAAGTACTTATACAATATTGTTTTGCCTAGAATCAATTTTTAGGTACTAAAAATTGGCGACCACAGTGGGAGATCGATCTCTCGGTCACAAATCCAATTCTTCAACCATCTGAAAACCAATTCTCCAATCACCCAAAAATGGTGGATCTTAGGTCAGGTTCAGCAACCAATTCCAATTCAAGTTAAAAAACCACTACTAACCTCGGGAACACCAGTGGTGGAACTCCCGAGATCATTACTTAAAACACCATCACTGAAGATGCCAACACTACTTTCCATACCACTGGAAGTTCCAAAAATAAAGAGCAGGAACCACCAACCATGGATGATTTGTTGAAACGACAGGAAACCTTGAAGGAAACTCAAGTAGACATGGACACTACCCATAAGGAGGTTCTTACCTTTCATAAGAGCTTAACTGAGCAGTTATCACCGGAGCATCGTCATCGTCAAATCGAGAAAGCTTAGAACACAACTATCGGCGGCGCCAACACGTCAAGAGCTAACACCCAAGAAGATGATGAAATACAGGTCATCACCAATCGTGTACTATAGAGGAGTCAACAACAACAAAACTTTATCACTCGTGAAGATTTGGAAAGGCTCCTGCAAAACCGTGGAAAGGAAGATTCATCTTCATTCCATCAACATCAACCCCCTTGCCAACTGAAATCCAAAGGATTGCATAGCCAAACAAATATTCGTCTCCTCCCTTCTCATTGTACAATGGCACCGGGAACACCCGAGAACATGTTTCTCGATTCTTGGAATCATTAGGAGTGCATGAATATAACCAAGTGTTGCGGATCAAGTAATTCTCCAAATCTCTTATGGGAAGAGCCTATACCTGGTACAACAATCTTGCCCCCAAAAACATCTCTAGTTGGTCTCAGATGGTCAATGCTTTTTACAAAAAGTATTTCTTTGTCTCCGAGGAAATCACTCTCTCGGCAAAGGGAAGAATGTTCAATAGGAATAACAAGCATCCAAACGAATACGTAAAGAGGCTCAGAACACAAAATCTCGACTGCCATGACACGAACGTCACTGAGCAACAATTGGTGGAGCTTTGCATTAATGGTATGATTCCTGTTTATCATGCCTTATTAGAAAATTAACGATTTCAAACCTTCTCTGAGCTACATGAGGTCGCCAAAAGATCATCAACAACCGCTTCATTCCTGTTAGAAAGAACGAACCTTCCAGAGAAGAAAGCCATGGAGACACCTGCGGAAGTAGACGTGTGGTAAACAAACAACATTCTACCCAACACTCCATAAGTGTTGTTACTGAGGAAGGAGGAAGGAGGAAAGAGAAAGGCATCTTCTCAATCAATGTCACAGACTAAGCGCGCCGTGTCGACTCTAGCAACATCCCCAACATCAACTCAAGGACAAGGCTCGGCCGAGACTTCGCGTCAGCCACGACAAACCAAGATGGATATGACAATCCCAAATTTCCCCTTTCCCATGGAGGAAGCCCTCTAACTACTAGAATTATGGGTACAAAATGGGGCTATCAAGCTACTACCCGTGCGATATCCACTCACTGAAGAAGACATATCAAATCCAAAATACTATCACTTCTACAGATTTGTCAATCATCCCACCAACGAATGCAATGTTTTAAGGCGTAACTTCAGAGAAAAGATCGACTCAGGAGAGATATGCTTGGGGACTAAAGGCGTCCACAAAGACCCCCTCCCAGTCAGGAACTTTACTCTCTCTGGGGACTCAGTCAACAAAACTATCCAATCCATGATAAAGCGCATATGTGAACTTCTTTACCTATCAAAGGCGCAACGAAAATATATTTTTACCGCCCTCAATCGTATTATTTCAGGTAAGTGTCTATTTTTCGCTGAAAGTGCTACTACATATCCCAAGTCCATTTCGTACATGGTCATCCAACATAATGAGAAGCTAAGATGGTGTCTTCTCACCACTGCTTTCCTCAAGAACACCGAGTTTGAGCAAACACTGATCGATGCAGGAACTGACGTCAATATCATCACTATCAAGACTCTAATAACTGAGGGAATTTCTAGGCACGAAGCTAGACACTCGCCGACTGTAATCAAGAATTCTGAAAGGGAGTCTAGGAGTTCTTACGGCTATATCTGTCATGGACCGGAAAATTCCGCCTCCGACACGCTGCGCTGGGTAGGCCAGAACTCCCCGATGCGTGATTTTAAAGAGTGTAACCCGACCTTAAAGCCTAACTTCTCACTGGAGAGTGCAGGTAAATTTTTTTGCTTTCCAAGCCTACCTTGTAAGCACTATACTCGAAACGTAGTTCCCACATCATTCAAGCTACGTTTATACCGTTCCGGACATATTTTCCTTTCCAAACATGCTTTGCAAGTATGATACTCAAATCGTAGTCTCCATATCTTTCCAACACACCCTTGACCTACAAAGGGTGCAAGACTATTATTGCCCATGGTGAATGCCTTTGACTAGCATACCATTCCAACTTTCCCTCATTATACCAAGGGTCGAAGGCTATACAAGCTAATGGGGATGCCTTTGGAAAGCATCACATAATTTCTCTTTATTGTCCAGGCCTAACTCATGCTTTGGACCAACACCTAGGTTATTTCAAGCCTAAGATTTCGCTTCATCAATTTTGCTTCGACCATGCGCTGGAGCCTGCATTTATCTTGTTCTTACCAAGAGTGCAACATCTAGGCACATGCCATTCCATGCTGCGACGGTTCAAGGAAGTATGAAAAATCCATCAAATGGAATTGCAACTACCTCATCAAGTGTGGCAACATTCATCTCTTGCTTAGAATTGTCGAGCCAGATGATATGAGTTACTATAATGTCAGAATCATCTCCCAAATTAGATGATATGAGCAACAAAGTGTTGCACCTCAATGCATTGCATTGCGGCTGCGTACGTACCCAACCCGTACCTTGATGGGATCAAGCATGACCGTAGTTCATCAAAGGGTCAATTCGAAAGGGACAAGCAACTTAAGCCTATTAAGGAAAAGCCAATTTCGATTCCAACTTCATCGCAAGGCAAAAGGCCAAGCAAAGCCTAGTCCGTGTAGGCCAAAGGGCTTTCGCAAGGTATGTACTAGCTTGTGCATAACTATTGCTATTTATTATACAAATATGCATTATCAAGTACGTAACACGATCGAAAGATGCTTTCGCATAATTCAAGCTTCATCGGATAAGCTACCAGCATATTGATGCTTATGCATCAAGTATGCTCCAACGTATAGGCTACTTCGCATATCTATATGTGCATTACCGCTCATGCACATTCCAACAAAGTTCCCTCCCTATATATGTTGTATTCGCATTTCTACAAACAAATATTAGAAAGGTAGGGGTCATCCATCGACTGCAAGGCCGCAAATGAAGATTTCTTTCCAAAGCCAAGCGAAGCATTCTCGGGGTAAGCTACAGTTAAACACGCTGATGAGCATCAAGTATGCTCCATCGTATAGGCTACATAGCATTCATATGTGCATTACCACTCATGCACATTCAATCAAAGCTCTCTCCCTATATATGTTTTATTTGCAATTCCATAAATAAATATTTGAAAGGTAAGGGCCATCCATCGACTGCAAGGCCGAAAATGAAGATTTCTTGCCAAATCCAACCATTCTTGGCTCGGTGATGCATTCTCGATAATGCATCACGGCATAATAGTGCCTTAGCACTATGATGCATTTATGAATAACGACATTGGCTCGGTGATGCATTGGGTCATGCATCACGGCATAATAGTGCCTTAGCACTATGATGCTCTCACTTACGCAACTTCGGCTCGGTATAATAGTGCCTTTGGACTATCATGCCTCCTCAAATAAGCATCACGCGTAATAGTGCCTTAACATTATAATTCAAGGTCAAGGCATCCAAACCCCAATGCATATCTGGGTAAGCTTTATAATCTTAGGATGAAGCTTCGACCCAGGCCATGACGCGTCCATGAGTAAGCGTCATGAAAAAATTGAAGGTGTTACAATATCACTCTTAGGTGAAAACAGGTGAAACCTGAACACATTCCTAATTTCACATTATCAAAGAGGATCCAAGTTATGGAATGATTCTGGGATGCCCGTGGGTCCGTAAAAACAAGATGGAAGCAAGTGTACCTCCTTAGGGCTGTTCATGGACGGTTTCGGTTCGGCTTTGTGCCAAACCAAAACCGAAACCGGCAAGGTCAGTTTTTTAATTATTTTTCCATAACCGTTTTGTTTACCGCCGGTTCGGTTTTACTCGGTTTTCTCTCGGTTTCGGTTTTTTCCAACGGGTTTCGGTTAACCGTTTGGAAAACTAAAATTCAAAACAAAAAAATCAATTTTTTTTTTTCATATATAGTCAACTACTACTGAATTTATTCACAAGTGTAACAACAAATTCATATGTTCACAAGTGTAACATGCTAACAGCAAATTCCAATTTGTTCACAAGTGTAACAGGCTAACAACAAAAGAGAAGGTTTCTACAAAACCACCACAAGAAGCAGTCTTCAACCTGCAATTTTTCACCACCACAAGAAGCAGTCTTCAACCTGCAATTCAAAGTTAAAATATGTATGATTTTTCACCACCAAAACAAACTACGGAGTGAGCCTTTGAGGGTCGTGAGGGAAAAACGAGGTTTTACGGATGTTGTTTAAAGCACAGAAAAGCATCACCACTCGCTCCAATCCAACTCCAAATCCACCATGTGGGGGTGCACCATACCTATAACACACCAAGATTAGAGTCGTTGTTTACATAGAAAACCTAATGCCATCTAGAAATGTGTCTTCCAAATGAGTCAGATTCCTTGACAGGAACAATATGTCAGGATTAGTATTACACTATTAGACCAACCAACATGAAAGTTTCAATGTATTTCAGGATTTCCTCACGTCCGGGAAAAGAAATCGACTTGAGGTAATTGTGTGAGTACTTGTGACATGATTCAACATTCATTCGCTAATTCATCTCTGGATACATAAACAAATAGGGTTTGTTTAGCTCCAACTCACAGAAACAACTCAATTTATTTTAAGAAAACAAACTTATTATAAAAACAAAATCAAAGAAACCAAGAAAACTAAACACGTTAACTAACAAAAATGGAAGATTAAGAAGACCCCAACAAATTTCCCCAAATTTGTGAAACCCTTGGTTTCAACTTATGAAAATGCAAGAAAAAAGATTAAGAAGAGCATAGAGATAGAAATGCATACCTAATTTAAGTAATTATCCATTCATTGATTTTGATCATACACTTATATAAAAAAAATTGATCAATAACTTAGTTTTTGTTACTGATCTTCCGATGGCGTTATTACTTTTAGAGGCAGCAGAGGATGAAGAAGAAGAACGAGAAGGTGGTAGCTGTGATGGTGAACGAGAGGGAGAAGAAGAACTGAAGAAGATAACTTAGAGCCCTAACCGGAGGCGGAGAGGCTGCTGCTCAAAAAACTAGAAGAGAATTAGGTTTAGAAAAGAAAGTTAGGGTGGGATTATATATCAAGGGTATTGAAGGTTCTAGATTAGATCTATCAAAATCTAGATCAACGACTCTAAATAGTCGGTTTTCCATGGCATAACGGTTCGGTTTTTGACCAAACCAAAACCGAAACCGTGACTACCGGTGTCCACACTTTTTTTCCATAACCGTTCCATTAGTAAGCGGTTCGGTTCGGTTCAGTTTTGGCCAATTCGGTTCGGTTTTGGCGGGTTTCCGTGGAAAACCGTTACCGCGAACAGCCATATACCTCCTTTATCAACGCCAACACCTCCAAGGCTCTCAAACAAGCCGACAAATCTCGAAAATTCCCTATCAGATGAGTTTCACCGCACAATGAATCTGGATGTGAAGCATTTGTCATAAAAGGACATGGAAACATATGTTTGAAGGTTTCGCACACAAGTAAGTCACATCCAACCAAATCCTTTGCAACCAGCAATCCCACATCCTATTGAATCCTAGGGACTTGACACGGATGTCAACCCTACTCTGACTCGGCGATGTGAATGGGAAGCTGATCCTTTTTAAAATTTTATCAAATGGGTATGGATTGTCTCTACTGAAGATATGAAAATTAGTAACCAGATTATTCAGAATACATGTCATGAAGCTGAGGGGCCTGAATCCAATGCCTTCCAAACCAGAGATATGGTGAAGAAGATAACAGCCTCTCCTGAAGAAGAGTCGTATCTCATCACTGAAACGTTAATCGACAGTTATTACAAGCTTGTCAATACTGACACGTCATAAGGGGTGGTCATACATGGAAAGTGACTGACAACTCACAATGCTTAAAGCATTTTACCACCATCTTGCTTTATTTCCCTGTTTTATGCAATATTTGTAATTCCTCCAAAATGTTTGCAATATCTTGCATTCATACTTAGGATTTCAATTTATTAAATAAAGCAAAGTATTGTTTCTTTTCAACAAAAAAAATATCCTTGCAAATTACTCAGAAATCTCTACCGACTCAAAAATCAAAAAAAAACAAAACCCAAAAAAGGTCATATGTCTCAAAACTTATGAAAACTTAGGAAAACCTAGAAAAATTCCTTGAAAACTGGTTCAGCACCTTCAGCGTATGCCTTTTCCATTTGCTTAAGAGCCTCATTCGCAAGCTTCAACTTCCAAGAAAGCCTATGAAATTCACATTTAGCCTTGGCAACTGTCTCCAAGTAATAAGATACCCCTTTCTCCTGCAAATACTTTTCAATAACTTCTAAATGATGACGAAGCCAGGAGACATCAAGTTCATCTCTTTCGGCCTCCTCAAGAGCATCCTTTCATTCTAGAAGCACCATCTCAGATATTTTCTCAACGGGGAAGATAAACTATCTCATTCACAGTCGGCAACAACACAAACACATTTTTCTCCAGAGTACGATAGTTCTTGGGATTACCTCTGAAGAAATGGCGAAAATTCTTCCATATTTTGGCATACAGCTCATCATAGGCGGACGAGACAGTAAGACCTCCAGTACACACGTAGTCAAGTCGAGTCATATCAAAATGGAAATCAAATCCAACTCCGACATTTGGATACTCGGCTGGAACCATCTCCATTGTATTAGCATGTTGCACAATGACACCATTCGGAGTGTTCTCTTCAACAATCGCGTCACGAAGGGGTTGCTTATAATCCTGAGTTGGAAAAGACACATTATCAATGCCATGATTCATGCGAAAATTGCTAAAACAATAGAGTAAACTTACTTGAAGCTGTGACAATCCATCGAAAGCAAAAAAAATCTCATAATACAACTCGCCATCGGGTTTTTCGTTTTCAATTCCGGATTTTTCAATTTTTTCAGTCTGAAAAGATTCTTCAAGTCCATTGTCATCTGACTCATCTCGGCCTTCTTCCTCAGTACTTCTAACCACAACGGTACTTCCGGATACTAGAGTATCCGTACTTCTAGTCATCTAAGAACGATGGTCATTCATAAGAATTAGAATTCATTAATTTCAGCAAGACGAAAGTTTCTACAACTCAAGAATCTTCAAAAAAATAATTCCACTTACAGTATTAGGTGCTGAGGAGCCAATAAAAGTTGGGACATCAAACTTGAAAGGTTGAATACTTGAGTCACATTGATGAGTTATACTCCCAGACTACGCAAAGATGCTTGTCAGGAGAAAATACATAATTGTTTCATACAAAAAGAAAGAGTAAGAAGAAACACAAGACACTTACCTTCTTCCGAGGACGGTCTTCACTTCCAGGAATTTTTATCCCAGACTGAAGAGTGATATTTGCCCGTGGTCTTTTATCCCCAGATTGAAGAGTGATATTTGCCATGACCTCAGACACAAGATGCTTCTGGAACCACGACTGCAAGAAACGAAGTAAACATTTAACTACTGATTAAAGAATAATGATTAAACAAAGAATGACTTCAGATACTTGTTTCAAGATGACGATCGAACCACGTCTTACTCCAAAAGTAATTTTCAAGTTCGGTCGATCTGCTAACTTCTTCTCAGAAGGCTCATCGTGTATATCAGAAGGCTCACTAGATACGGATTCCTTGAGAAGGGTAAGTTGTGCGTTCCAGAAACTAGCGTATTCATCAGTGACACGTCCTTTTCTACCGTCTTGGAAGAAAAGAATGCTTTGACTAGGAATTGTATGGGCACCCTCAGACCGTTGAAGCACGTCTATAGAAGGCGCCTCGGTACAGAAACAAAAAATAGCCTGATCAAAGCCCATTTGCCGAGCTTCCCTATCAATGTTATAACTCTGCATGACATACTTATCGGAGTGAACATCAAGAATATATCCTGGAATACAACTGTTTACAAAAGTGATCTCACTAACTGTAACTAATAAGACTAACAAAAGAAGTTATCTTCTTATTCAACGGAGTATTCTAGCATACTCTATTTCTGTACTTGGGAAAAAGGGCTTGGTCTTCGACGCATATTCAGGAAATTGCTCCCATAGCCAGGATTGCATAAACGTAAGATGGATAAAATACTCCACCTTGGCATGACAGTTGGAAATCCTCATGCCACGAGTGAAAGAATCCAAATGAGAGTATAAAGATCCTAGAAACAAATTACCAAGAGGAAGATTCTTTCCTTCGGCAAGTGCAATAGCAATTGGAACAAGTGAAGTTTTCAATTGACCTCCAGGAACATATTCGAACATGTCTCTCGAAAGCCAAAACATAAGGAATGCAGCAATGCATAAATGGTCATCAACAAGGCCGTTAACGTTCATACTTCCGTTCCACCAGTAGTCAGCCCAAGCCGAATAATTTTTGTTATTGCAACAACCATACTTCTGCAACTCTTTTATTTTCTAAACAAGGATGGCACCATTTTTCTTCTCCTGCTCAGACCATTCCATCGAGACGCTACCAACAACGGGCAACAAAACTTCCACGTCCTCCAAGGTGATTGTTAACTCACCCCAAGCGAGTAATGCTGAAGGAGATAGACCGCACCAACGAGAAAAAAATGCAAGAAGGCCCTTCATGTCCTTATTAATTTTTAAATTCTCAGACACTCGCACATCATGGAGTATCTTAGCATTTTCTAGAACCAACTTCACTTGAGAATTCATTAACATAATTTTAGCCCATCCTATCCACTCAGACAAAGGAATTTGGAACGTCTTACAATCAACAAATGAGGGCATGTACTCTCTTTTCTGCAAACATCACCTGACAAGAGTTCACGGATAAATACTCTGAAGCTGATGACGGCTATTGATGTTCTGAATAAAATTTCCAACATAACCAGGGCCATCAACCTCTTCAACAACACCATCAAAGAACTCATCATGAATACTGGGCACATCGTCTAGAAAAATCACATCATAATTTTTGCTTTCACCATGACTAAAAGCTGTGGTAACATTATCTTCATTATCCTTAGATATCTTCAACGGGTTCGAATAATATTTACGTCAACAACTGGGCCATCATGTGCAAGGTTTGGTTCTATTTTATGTATATATAATATTGGTATGCAAATACATGCTTATATATAAATTCAAACCAACATCAAGGAAAATAACCACAAATCCTAGCATACCTGGTTAAAGCTTGAAGATGCTGCAGTGAAGGCAATGAAGAATTATCACAATCAGAGACAACAATTGTGGAATAGCAGTTCACCTGCAAGAAGATGTCAATAGAAGGTCATTATCAAGTCAATAACATGTTTATATGATTGAGAAAGCAATGGTAATTAAAACAATAAGCAAACGATTCACGTATTTTTTTTTGTTAACATGAATTATTCACGTAAAATAAAAAAATAGGGGAGAAGCTTACCTAGCACCGTCGGGAATTAACCGGAAAATTTGGCTGGCGTTGAATGGTTGACGATGTCGCTGGCGGAAGAAGTTGGAGCTGCTGCTGCTCGTCGCTGAAGAGAGGGAGAGGAAGTGAAGTCGCTGACGGTGAAAGAGAGAGAAAGTAAAAAAAAAAGGTTTACTCCCTTTCGGTATTTGAAGCCATGGTATCGTGCTGCACACAGGTCAATTTCGGTCTCTCCATCGTATAAATCATCCATGCTTCACTAGTCCATGCTATCCGGACGATGCTCTATCATCCCACGGGCATTATTACGCCAACTATTGTTTCTTCAGCGATTATTCAGTATCAATGAAGCGTCACCAAAACAAAATTCCTTGTAATATCTGATAACTAAGCTTGTTGATTTATTTCTCTTATGTAAATAAAAAAAAATCACCATCTAGTGCTTACCACGAAACATTACTGTTCCTAAGCATGGGAATTGATGTTGATGGTGAGTTTTGGACAAGGGAGAAAATTATAATATTGCTTTTTGCGTAGCTGCAGAAGCACAAAAGAAATGTGCATAATTTCATAACCCGACATCAGAATTATGAATACATACTCCTATCCTACATTTTGCAAGGAAATAGAGAAAAAGGATATTCAGCTCCTGGCTACATTAGCCTTGTAGCTCTTTCGTATATATATGCACCATAGATATTTCAGAGCTATACTCAACTAAATCCTCGTTATTTTAGTTGCATCTATGCGAACTATTTATATAAAATTGAATATACTGATTATAAAAAATTGCAAACATTTAGAATAGAGGCTAAGCAATATATGAACGAAAACGCAGACTAGATGCATACTATCTAATTGCAAAGTCGCATCAAACATTATCTCAAGTTTCAAACTTCCACAGCTGAATCTCTTGAAAATGTTCTGCATGCACTGCATAAAGGTTAAGCATAAATGCTAAAATTAAATCTCATGCGACTGAGAAGTCCTAAAATAGGTCATAGTTATGGCCACGTCATTAACAAATTCCAGCACTAAAGGCGCATAAAAAACGGCCATGGCCCTATCCCAAGCAAGCCTTAGCTATACTTCCAGTGTTAACAAAATCCAAATAAATCCCAATACCACACGGGCAATGGTCCCAGCACCAGCAAAGAGAGAGAAAAAGACATCAAAAACAAACTGCCAACAGCTAGCACTAGTACGAGTGCTATCACTAGCACCAACGTAATGATTGGCGCTGCTAGCAGTGACGCTAGCACTAGCACCATCGCTAACGCTGGCGCTGCTAGATGCACTGCTAGCACCCCTTTTCCCTTTTTTTCCTTGTTCTCTTTGTATGTGCCAGTGCTATCTCTTCACACCTGGTTATGCTACCTGTATTATACTTAGCTCATGAATTATTCATGTGTTTTGATCCATGACTCCACCAATTCCTACGAAAAACCAAATCATGTTACATGGGGGGATTATTCATGGGGTTTTGGTCTGGCGGTTACAGCAACAGTTGGCGTGGTAACACCCCATGATTTGAAAGTTACAAAATAGTAATGACGTTTGTAGAAGTTGAGGAGATAATGGAGTCATGGTTTTTCCAGAAACTTCCAAGGATAATAGGCGGTTACACCATTACCCTATAATCCCCATTATTCCATCTCTCAACTACCTCCACTACTTTACAAGGAAAAGTATGTGATATCAACTACTATAAAATAGGCTACTTATCCACTTAGAAAACACAACAAGCTTAACATTCTCTCAAGCTCTGTTATTTTCTCAATAGTTCTACATCTCTAAACACAATTCAACACACAAATTCCTTCAGTATTATTTGCTTCCCTCCCCAAAGATCAACCCATTTTCTCTCCTTATGACCGAAGCAGGGTGGAATGGATACTATCATGCTTTAGCCTTACCTTATATGATTTTGATTTCCGAATCTAAAGAAAGTACTCACACAGTATATTGTTTTTCCTAGAATCAATTTTTAGGTACTAAAAATTGGCGACCACAGTGGGAGATCGATCTCTCGGTTACAAATCCAATTCTTCAACCATCTGAAAACCAATTCTCCAATCACCCAAAAATGGTGGATCTTAGGTCAGGTTCAGCAACCAATCCCAATTAAAGTTCAAAAACCACTACTAACCTCGGGAACACAAGTGGTGGAACTCCAGAAATCATTACTTAAAACACCATCACTGAATAGAGGCTAAGCCATATATGAATGAAAACATAGACTAGATGCATATTATCTAATTGCAAAGTCGCATCAAACATTATCTCAAGTTGCAAACTTCCACAACTGAATCTCTTGAAAATATTCTGCATGCATTGCATAAAGGTTAAACATAAATGCTAACATTAAATCTTATGCAACTAAGAATCCCTAAAATAGGTCATAGTTATGGACACGACATTAACAAATGCCAGTACTAAAGGCGCATAAGCAACGGCTATGGCGCTAGCCCTAGCAAGCCTTAGCCATACTTCCAGCGCAATAATCGATCCTGCTAACGCTAGCACAACTCTAATGTTGGCAATGCTAGCACCCCTTTTCCCAATTTTTCCTCGTTTTCTTTGCCTATGCCAGTGCTATCTCTTCACGCCTGCTTATGTTAGCTGCATTATACTTTGCTCACGAATTATCCATGTGTTTTGAGTCCATGACTCCACCAATTCCTATAAGAATCAAATCATGTTACATGAGGGGATTATTCATGGGTTTTCGGTCTGGCGGTTACACCAACATGTGTTGTGGTAACACCCCATGGTTTGGAAGTTACAAAACAGTGTGACTGTTGTAGAAGTTGAAGAGATAATGGAATTATGGTTTTTCCAGAAACTTCCAAGGATAACGGGCGGTTACACCATTACCCCCATAATCCCCATTACTACATCTCTTTACTACCTCCACTACTTTACAAGGAAAAGTGTGTGATATCAACTACTATAAATAGGCTACTTAGCCCACTCAGAAAACATAACAAGCTTAGCATTCTCTCAAACTCTGTTATTTTCTCAATAGTTCTACATCTCTACACACAATTCAACACACAAATTCCTATAATTTTATTTGCTTACCTCCCCTAAGATCATCCCATTTTCAATCCCTTTGACCGAAGCAGGACAGAACGGCTATTATCGTGGTTTAGGCTTTCCCTGTACGATTTTGATTTCCGAATCTAAAGAAAATACTTCTACATTATATTGTTTTCCTAGAATCAATTTTTGGGTACTACCAATGAACATATTGATAAGCATTTACAAGTTCTTTGATTTTTCTCTATAAGATCATAATTCATTTACATTAATTACCTACACTAGAAATTAATATTTTATTAGTCTGACAAAGAAATTTTAGTTTGATCACATAAAAACAGAATCATAAGAATTTGAGTAGACTTACAATTTTAACATTTGAGGCGAAGGTAGATTCAGGATCATTTATGGTCTTGGTTACATGGGTTTTCGCAAATATGACACATCTGTTAATTTCATCAGTTGGGCTTTATTTTTCCTGCAATAAAAACAAAACTCAGTTAGTCACAAGTTCATACAATGCAATGAGGACCTGGTTTCATACAATACAAGAGAACAAATCAAATAGATGATGCCCTCTGATCTCATAGCTATAATAGATCATTCATAATATTATAAAAGAGTTCTTATGATAAGTCTATCATCGCCAACCAGAGAGGGAGGGAGAAGAAAGAGAGATGTGGGAGAAAAAAAATGGAGAGAAAAGAAGAGGGGAGGCATACACTTAATGGTTACCACTATTCTACCAGCTCAAATTGTTAATCCTAAAGTTATCTTAGAAAATTATGGTGCATATATTACTTAAGTCATAAATCATTTGAGCATATAAGTTGATAACACAGTAAACTAAAATATTAAAGATAACACAGTTTTTAAATTAAACCATCACAAAGATTTAAATATTTGACAAGATCCATAAAAAAAGCTAAGTAAAACCCATAACTTAAAATAAATAGCTATGGCTGATCATAATTAACTAAAACCCTTACCGCAATAAGCACCCATATATTAACTATAGAGCTTCAAGTTTCCAAACCAAAATAGAAAATGAAACCAGATCCTGCATAAGCATTTGAAATGTCACAAATTTGTTGGAAGTTGCAACATGGGAAATAATCGAGAAAGAATAATTATGCTGAGAGTATTAGATAGAATAGTCCGATATCTTTTGAAAAAAGATGGATAATCATCATGACATGATGACCATGGATAGCTAGCTTACGGTTTACCTATTCAAGTAGTTAAAATCTTCGAACCCAAGTGACCAATTCAATAGGACAGTAACTTGATTTCTTCTACCAGGGTAAGCTGTTTAGAATTAAAAACTATGATACTCCGAATATGGTGTTGTGTTGACAAAAATAAAAATTAGAAAACTCAAAATTTTTATCTTCTTCCAGGGTAAGCTGTTTAGAATTGAAAAGTATTCTATCTGAACAGTTCCTATGAGGGTGATCTAGGAATGTGTTCACTTTCTTGTTTCTAAGGCCAGTTCCTATGCACCTCTCAAAACACCAAATTTGAGAGAAAACACCCACTATGCACCTAGCAAACCATCAAATTGACCTCTCAAACGTTATGATTTGAGCAGATGTTATGCGCATCATAATCTTGGTCGAGCGACAAAGAGTAAGTCGCTAACAGTTTACCGCCTATAAATTCACCATTTTCAGATCTAGTTTTCACCAAAATATTTACCCAAATTTTTTTCTACTTTCTCTACTTTCTCTACTTTCTACTCTAAATTATTAGAACGTTGGTGGAAGACGACAAATACGTTCTCTAGAGATTTGAAATGGCTGCCAGAGTTCGTGGTCCAAAATTTACTTAAGAAGAAGATTTATCTCTTTGTAAAACATATGCTTTTCATAGCACAAGAAATGTTCCTACTGGCCAACTCATGTCGCAGACATCTTTTTGGAAGAACATTTTCACTATGTTCGTTGCAGAAACGGGGAAATTGAGAAACCGAGATGTTCATGGGTTGTCTGCTCGTTTTCAAGCAATTAGTCGTACAACTACGCGATTCCTTTCCCATGTAAGGGTAATTGACCAAGAAATATTTAACGGTGTAACTGACGATGAAGTGATCCAATTAGCTCTAGATATATGGCAGGAAACTGACGACAAACCTTTTCTGTACGAAGCTTGTTTCAACATCCTTAGAGGTCTTCCAAATTCACCCCTTTTATGTAATGGCGTAGTTTCCTTTTTTTTATCTTATGTAGTTTGCTCTAAGAAAAGACGTTATTAAAATTTAATTGAATGTGAAATAAAATTAATAGTTTTTTATAGATTAATTCTGATTATATAAATACACGTTTGAACCGGAGATGTGCCAAAGTCTATATGTCTTCTGTAATCTTGATCGAGATCTTACATTTCTATGGTTCTTGGGTGATGGGAACTATGTCGAATAACATAATGTTTATCTCCAGCGATAAAGCATATTCCATAATAATGCATCATGTTTATCCAACCACCTGGCTAGACAAACTAACCTATTTAAGTTATTGAAGATCAGACAGCTTTGAAATGCAATACCATTAATAAAAGATGACATCAGATGATGATACCTTAAGATGATTTAGTACCTCCCTTTTAATTAGTCGTTTGTAAGACTATTCCCTCCCTACACCTACAACGATTTAGTACATGTCACATGGGGAAACAATAAGTTATTCAAGGTTAACCTTTTGAAGAAGCTTCAAGGTTAAAAATGAATGTAGTTAGAATGACGTTCATATTAGGGCAAGTACATAGACCGTGGGCCTTCCTTGAACGTTCTTTTAGCCATGGAGACATAAGACATGATATATCACCAAAGTTTGAGAACCATATTCATTTAGTGTTCATTCAAGTGGGGGACACCATTATCACAGCAAAAAATTGAGAAAACAATGACCAAACCGTATACACAAAAGGACAACAACACCATGAACATAAAATAAATTAGAAAAAACGAAAAGATACCGACAGTGTGAGCACGGTTATAACTTGAGCACGGAGTCATGTCAAGAAAAAGTGAAATAGTTTATTGAAAGGAACATAAAAAGTTAAATATACTACCAACAATTTTAAGCTCCTACTATAATTGACAATAACTAAAGGCTCTTTCTAAAAATTGCCTGATTCCTATCATATTTTGAAAAGCCCTAACTAATAATTACTCATCACTATGAAATCAACCTCAAAATAACAAATAAGTAAACTAGAAACCAGAATCAAATTAGAGATTCCTTACCTCAGTAATCTCCCACCTAATAGCTCGGTTAACTTGTAATCTACAATAGTGATCTAACAATTTTTGATAAATGAAAATGGAATTAAACTTGTCACTAGAAATTGAAGAATCGAAACCTAATAATTTTATGAAAACTGACGGATACTCAAG
Organism: Papaver californicum; assembly: GCA_023531435.1. Taxonomy (NCBI): domain Eukaryota; kingdom Viridiplantae; phylum Streptophyta; class Magnoliopsida; order Ranunculales; family Papaveraceae; genus Papaver; species Papaver californicum. The sequence continues at coordinate 6,793,657 of JAJJMC010000896.1, forward strand.
TCATTATTCAAACTTTATCACAAATGAAGGTGAGATAGAAAATATTCACAAATCGCACAAAATACATGTGAACTTGTAAAACCCTTAAAACTAGATCTATTATGTTAAGAAATTAAATTTCAACAATACGACTGAAGTAATTAGCAGTAACATCTAGTTAATAAATTAGATCTCTTAACTTAAATTTAAGAATATAGATGGCTCAAATCAAACAAAACATACACCTATCGCAAGCGCGTCCGGTAACAAATCTCCATCTCTAAATCTCAAACGTAAATTTGTATTCTATGTTAAATAAATCGAAACCCTTACATAGAAAACTAACACATCACGATCAGAGAAATAAAATCTAGGATTTTATTTTTTTTCCCGTGTGATTTCTGGAGAGAAATGCGAAAGAAGAAAGAGAAATGAATATAAGAAATGAATCGACTCTCTTATCTTTACTGATTGGGTTACATTTGTTATGCCTGTCAAAAATGAATCCTAGTAATGACTCGATTAAATTATATGGAATCGATAGCCTTGTCCTATCAAAAATGAATTGACATGTTTTTCCTGTCGAATTTCTCATAGGCCCCCTGTCGAATTTTCCCTGTTTTGGCGTAGTGTAAAATTCCAACATTGGTGATCCTGATTAGTCTTTATGAGTGTACCCGACTTACTCAAATGCCCACTACTGGCATTGTCAGAGTTCAACACTTAAATGACTCATTATAGTCTACTATTAGACTTACTAAAATCCAAGTCACTGACAGACTTATTATTCTTGCTAGACTCGACACTAGTAGTCAGTATACTTAATTAATTAGTACTGGGAATACTTCCTAATTGATTAATTAATCAAGTGAATCATTCATATGATCTAGCCTTCAATTCTACGAGACATTAAACATGTCACAAGGGGATATTCATTAGGGTATTGGTCTGGTGGTTTACAACATGTGCAGTGTAAATTTATACGCATGATGAGAAAGAATCAAGTTGCGTGAACGTTGCTGGATGAAGGAATAGTGGGAATGACTTCAACCACGTTATCCACTTCTCCATTCCTACACTTCTTCCACTTCTTAAGTGTGAATTCAACATTATAAATAGAAGACTTCACCTACTCTAAAAAAATCGAAGTTTATCAAAGTCACAACAGGCTATCATAAATTATTACGTCTTCAACACTTGAACTCAACCACAAAGACTTATATTCTTCAACTGAATTCATCACACTTTGATCTCATCTTTCTCTGCGTCATTCCCTAAGATCAACCCATATACTCCTTTGTGATCGAAAGAAGGCATGAACGGCCATTACAATCTACCCTCAAACTTTTATCTGTTTTTACATCAAAACATATGTTGGTCTCCAAACAAAAATCTATTTAGTTTTGAAACCAGCCCTAGAAAACTGTAACCTTGAGTTTATTCTAGGTATGTTTTATGAGTTTCTTAAGGTGCCGAGGCTTGCTTGTTTACACGATTTTAAACCCTATTAATATAGTTTGAATAATTTAAATAGATGTTTACTTGCGCTCTAAGTATTTATCTATCTTGTTTAGACATGTACTGAGAACATCATATCTTACCCGTAAGTTGCTCGGAAATCAAGCTAGTTGTTATTTTGAAAAATGACTTTAATCTTAATAGTCGTCAATTAAAAGAGATAATACACATGTCAACATATCTCGAAAATAATACAGCATCTGACATGGTAAATTAGTCAATTTAATCTCAGAGGAGGTGTGTGCTTTATTAAAAAGAATTTTCCTTGTCGCTCCGTTAGTGAACGTACACGGGAATCAAATTTTATAACAGTCATATAGTACAAAGGTGCTTTAAATGTATCCTATCTTTAAAATTAACTATTCAAAGAATGCTCGAAGTTTCTGTTTCTCTGAAATTATTCTTCTGTAACACAAAATGTAGACAAAATCTTTTAATACCAAAATGCCGAATAATTGACGATCAAAATTCGGTACAGTTCATTATTCCTTTCGATTTCATTATAGAAATTAAAGAATTAGAAGAAAAAACAAATGCATACACGGATTGGATAGCAATGATCACTCGGTTCATTGATGCTTTGTTTCATTTGTTTACTTGTTTTCTTAACAAAACGCGTAGTTCAATTTGTACACTGCGTTTCAATATAATTCACATGCAAAGGTATTACAAAATAATTTAAAATATGCTACCGAAATAAAACTAAGAATAGACGTAAGAATGAGATACACTAATGCAGTTTGGTTCATTTTTTTTTATATATATCTCAACTTGTAAACAGACAACAACCCATGTACAAGAATTTCGTGTGGGGTGGGGGTGGGAAGGGAGGGGGGCTAGTTATTGTATTTAGATAATGATGGAAAATGAAGATGTTATAATTTTGATTGTTTGTTGTTATAACTTTGGTTACAATTATTACAAGAAAACAGGTGAACATGTATCAATAATACAGATACATAGAAGCACTGGTAGGGTATTAATACAGGGTTCGAGGAGATTTCCATGCACACGGAAAAGCAGATACTGATTCCAAGCCAATACACGTATATTTTGTTGTCTTATTCACCATGATGTACTAACGTGTATTTTTACATCGTACCTTTATTTTAAGGATACTAGAATATCGGGCACACACAATATATGTGTAAGGATGAAAAATTAACGGGTAAAACAAAACCATAAATATTTTGTAAATTCCTCTCAAAATTCATATGGCACAAAGACATACCATCCAATGTTTTCTCAATGTTATGGATATGCCTTTCATAACTCGTTTCCCTAATTCTTTAGCTAACCTGAGATATATGATAAATTTATATAGACAACACAGTTTGCAAAAGGTGCTAATAATACGAGGAATATAATAACTATAATGACACGATCCTTCATTGATACTATTTACACTTAGCCATTGTGGTCATTCAGCAATGTGAGGTTTTTTTACGGATAATGTTACGGTTATCCACATCAGTTTTCTAGGAGATCGCTCATCCATGTTCTCTATTTTTTTAGCTAACATAAGATATATGATGAATTAATATAGACAACATAGTTTGCAAAATGTGCTAATAATATGTAGAATATAGTAACTTAATGACACGACCCTCCATCGATACTATCCCCACTTAGCTACTGCAGTCATCCAGCAATATGAGATTTTTTTATGGTAACATTATGGTCATCCACATCAGCTTCCTGTGAGATCGCTCATCCCTGGATTATTTCCATCCGAGCACGTTTAACTGCAATATTTTTTTTTCAACTCTGGAGCCAATTATGCTGAAAAGACCTCAGTTTTAGTAAAGGTCAAACCACTACTCATATTCCAATCGGAGAACCCTACCTACCGAATCGGAATATTAAAGTACCACCACCTTAAATTGGAGCCGTCCTCGGATCCAAAATACATATCTCAAATCTCCAACGTTCCATGCCCTTCATGAGACAAGTACCTGGACTCCCGTCCGAGCACGTTTGACTGCAATATTTTTTTCCAACTCTGGAGCCAATTGTGCTGAAAAAGCCTCGATGTTAGTTATAGTCAAACCATTACTTATATTCCATTCAGGGAACCCTACGCTGCCGAATCAGGGTATTACAGTGACAGTTTATTCTAACATTGTGAATTGTCAAGTATAACATGTGTTTTAGTATGTCAAGCTTGTTGGAATGTTAGTGAACAAACCTATATCTTAATTTATATTCTACTAAAGTCATTCTCGAATTAGGATTCAAGCATCGTAGTTGAGTATCGAAATTCACAGAATAACCCTTGAAGATTCAAGAGTGAAGAATAACAAAGACTTTTGCGAGGACTTCATCAATAATGTATGTGAAGACTGACTACCATATTTACTCATTATTTCTACCATTCTATCTACTGAAACAATGTCGTATGACTTTACTATAATTGATGAATTGCAAAGAAGAAGTTTCGATTTCAAGCTTGTTCTTGATAGATTTCGAAACATAAATTCAAGCATTGGATAATCATAGGTTTATCGCTTTTGAGGTTTAGAACAATTTATTGTTCGAAAAACTATGTTTGCAAAAATATAAACCTAAAATCATCAAGAAGTACCAAGTTTGCAGACTTGTTTACAAAACGAATTTTCTATTTTGCAAACTTGTTCACACACTGGATTCTTTTTCAGTTCACGAACTGGTTTTAAAGGATGATTTTTCAATACACGAGATGTTACAAAATCTTGATTGTTATTTTTCACAAATTGATTTTTCAAGTTCGTGAATGGTGCACTTTTAGGTTTGTTCCTGGACACTTTGAAATATGCTCAAGTTCAAAAACTGATTTTTAAGTTCACGAACGATACGCTTGAATATGTTTCTGTACACTCTAATATTTGCTTAATGGTTCAAAGATATATGGGTTTATTTCGCGGGATAACTTTTGTGCATGGTTTTTAACCGAAAAATACGTAGGTTGACATTCTTCTTTGTAACTGAAGGAAAACTTATCACATGTTTACATAGTTTCCATTCTTTGGATCATTCTATGTTGAGAAGTTATGTTTGCTTAGTATCAAAATATTTTAGGGAGAAAAATAAATGTACTGAGAATAGTACTTTATGTAGTTTCGAGAGATCAAAATTGTACACGACGAGCCTAAATCAAGAAATAGCAGTTCACGTCTTGCTTCGGTCACAAAGGTGGAGATGATGGGTTGATCTTAGGGGAGGGAAGCAGAAAAGTTTGAGAAATCACCGTGTGATGAAAATGGTAGTGTGTAGTTATTGAACTATAGTGAAGACTGGATTTATGACTATAAATATGATTATCTTTGGATAGATCTCATTTCTCGAATAGATGAAGCCATTTATTTATAGTCTTGTAGTGAACAAAATGATTTCCCGTAAGTTGTGGAAGTTGTGAATAGATGGAGAAGTGATGATCGTGGAGATTGTAGTGGAATCATGTCTGTTATGTCAGGAAATCTGTATTTTCTCATCTTCTCAAATGCTCCTAATTGTCCCTCTACTTATTACCTTCTCGTAGTGGATGTGTTGCCACATCGCACGTTTTTGTATACTGCCAGACCAATACCCCAATGAGACTCCCCCCATGTGACATATTTGACGTCTCGTAGAAAAATAGTGAACTCATGGACTACTATTATCTTGGTCAAGTTTGGACGATAACTTACTAAATTAGTGAGGCAAGTTGCTCGGATCACTAAGTGGTTAAGTAGACTGATCAGTGTTAAGTCTAGTAGTTGTGTACAAGCTTGATAGTATCAAGACTTGTAAATGGCACAAATTTAGAAGTGTTCGAAGCGAAGATTATACAAAAGTTCTCAAGTACTGAGAAAGAGATGGGCGTCGTGTTCTCGAGAACTATGCAAGGAGTGCTACTTTGTTCTTGAGAACTAGTGTTGGCGCTAGCATGGCTAGCTCTGTGGTGAGTGTGGCTCTAGAAGACTAGTGATAAGTGATTAATTCACATGTTTATAGTATCAAATCCATTCTTGTTTTAGTTATATTTCTTGCATATTACTTTGCATTACTCTTTTTTTCTATTCTATTTGTTTCTTTAGTTGAATCATCTGAAATCAATGGAAATGGTGTTGAAAATAGCTAAGAAGATGGGAGGAGTTCATTCCAGAAAAAGAAGAAGTATCTAGATCTTAAAATATACTTTTGGAGTGGAAATTCAGAAGAGGTTACAGCTAGGAAAGTCTCACGACCTAGCCGTAGAACAAGTCGAAGAAAATGACCATATTTCAGATCTACTTAAATTTAGGAATTTATTGAAAGCTAGCCGTAGAACTGGGAAGATAACGATAATTCTGTCTGATTTACGGATGAGAAATCATCTCAATCCAGCCGAAGAAGAAGAAAGTTTGCAAAAGAAGCGTCAGAGCTACATTTACGGTTAGGAAATCATACCTAAAATAGCCGTAAATTATGATGAAAATATATGAAGATTTTGAAGACACTATCTTGTAAAGGACGAAGAGACGAAGTCAAAGCAAAAAAGAATAAGGTTAATCGGACGTCGGATGAAGAACTTATGGCCAAAGCGGTGAATAGGAAAAATAAAATTCAGGCTCACTTACGGCCAGGAATTGCTTAGCTCGACCCAGCCGTAAGTGACCCTGAATTTCACCTAAAAAAGTCATATTTAGTTATGGCTAGGTCGTGGGACCAATTCCTATCCATAGAAGGACTACTTTGCACGTTTATGGACTTATAAAACGAGTAAAACACGGTCCCAGAAGGATTCTAAATCCTAGAGGACAAGGAAACTTAGTTGTAATAGGATTCTAAACCCTAGAAGGAAAGGATACTTGAGGGCCAAGCATTGAAATTGTATAAAATAATACATCTAAGGCTCAAACAAGGTATATTCTAGATCTCTAGACAATTCTACCTCTCATATCACACCTGCTATATCTTAAACCTAGGTTTTACCCCTTTAGAAGGAAACCATTCTTCTTTGTAATATGAGTAGCTATACCTTTTGTTGTTTAAGGATGAATTTAACGTTCTAAGCTTGAAGCTTAATTAGTAATACAAGTTAATTTAGAGTTTTTAATTTATTATCGTTTGTTTTCACTACATCTAGAGTTTATGATTGATTCTCTAGATTGTGGAAGTGTATAATTGAATTAATATATTGATCATTCTAAGGCTAGTAGAGAGTTGAGTAATCAGTAATTTTCGAGCATCTCCTACACAAGTAGAAACGTGAGACCTTGCAGAGGGATTTGTAGAGCAATCACATGTGAAGACAACACTAATAAGCAGAACCTTGCGCTAAGAGTTTTGATGCTAGGATAACCCTAAATTCATAAACCCTAAAGCATTCAACTGGATTACACCTTGAGTGCGCTACTACTTGGTGGCTCAGTTGGATAGAATCTGGTGTTCGAGCTTTTCGGTATTCAGTGATACAAGGAGTTTCTGGGATAACAATATGCTAGATGTTATTCTACGGTTGGTCATAAATGATTCTAACGAAAGATAGATAAGTATAATAATTCAATCAACATTTGGTAACGACGAAGGACTCCCTAATCATCTCTTTCTTTTATTGTCTTTTTATTTACTTAATTAATATACAAAACCCTCATTTTCAGTATTTATTCTAGTTTGGATAATCTAAATAAAATCTCAATTACAGAGCTCTCTGTGGGAACGATCCTTAGTACCACTATATTACCTGTTAGTGGGAAATATCTTGAGTAATTTGTCGCACTTACGACACGCATCAGATTTTGGCGCCGCTTCCGGGAGCTGTCGCTAATTGATTTGTTATTGTTTTTAGTTTGTTTAGTAGTTTAGAATATTTTCACGTTTTTCTTTAGTGTTTTTCAGGTTTTTAGGTTTCTTGGTGTTAATAATTTGTTGAAGGTATTGGCAACTCGTCAAAAGCGGAAGGTAAATTATGAAAACAGGTTATAAGTATCAATTTTAGTTATTTTTGTAGGTTTTCAAAAAAAAATTGGGTTGTTTCTTTTATTCTTGTGAGTCGTCATGTTTCCATTCGGAAATAACATGTTCAATGCAAAAGATCAATCATATAATAATGGTAATCAATATGGTTTTCAATCTCAATCTTATGAAAACTACCAACCATACCAAGAGTATGATCAAAACCAATCTTTTGGCTACGACCAATACCCTACGGAACCTTATGATTATTCTCATACATATCAACAACCTTACGGGCATGTAAGTGAACAATCACAAGGATGGGGGGATAGTTGTTCTTCTAATAATTTTTCTAGTCTTGCAAATCTAATGCAACAATTTATGGATAATTTGGATCGATAAAATCAATTGATGAAAGAGTCTCATCAAAAGATGGACGAGCAAAACAAAAACACTGAAGATACACTTCAAGAACTTCAAAGGACTATGGATATCCTGAAGAGAGACATGGATCAAATTAAGAAAGAAATGGAAAAAGTGATCAACCTTTCGAAATTCCATGTAACAAAGATGAAGTTTGTGACGGACCGGAGAATTACGCCCCTGGCGCTGTGCCCTGGGAAGTCCAGAACTCCTCGACGCGCCACTCGGAACGACGGTAACGGGTCTTTAATGCTTAAATTTCACTAGAAAAATGCAGGTCGATTTTCCTTCCCAACCATGTTATATAATCATGATACACAAAACGTAGTATCATACCATTTCAACTCACCCTTGTTCTACAAAGGATACAAAGCTAAAGGCCAATGATAATGCCTTTGGCATGCATCACTCACTTGCCAGCATTTTTCAGGCCTAAGTCATGCCTTGGACTAGCGCATAGGCTATTTCAAGCCCATTTTCAAATTCCTTAACTCTGCTTCGACCATGCGTGATGCTTTTCATTTGCACACAAATTAATTAAGATATTTCCCACTAATACTGATAAGTAATATAGCGGTAGTAAGGATCGTTCCCACGAGGAGATGTGAATTGTTATTTGTCTTGGACTTCCTATGTAACCAAGAGGGGTATTGTAATGAATAAAACTAAGTAAACTAACGAAAGAAAATAAAAACAAAGTAAATAAAGATTGAGATCAAAGTGAGAAAATACTTATTAGAGGTTTCATTTTCCGTCACCAAACAAGATCTTCAATCGATTAGATATAACGTTCAATCCTTCTCGTACCAATAACCCTAGAGCATCATATCGCAGGCTTACTCCGATAAAACTCCTTGTATCAGCAAAGGCGCAAGAGCCACTCTTTGAATCCTTCTCAATGAATAACTTGGCGCAAGAGCCACTCAAGTTTAACCCAATGAAATCAATGGTCTTCTTGATTTGAGGTTATTCTAAGCAATCTGGCACAAGAGCCACACAGATTTAACCTAGGTTAAGATTCTACACATAATTGCATGGCAACATCCCGTCGTTAACAACTATGTTGTGCTACTTGTGATTAGAGTTCTTCGACAATTCCGTATCTCAAACCCTAGTCTATCTTTAGATATGAACACATGATCATTCATTTTCAACTTGGACGATCAAGCATTCAATCATACATGGCGATATAAGCAGTAGAACATAAGCGATAAAAGAGATCATTAACATTAAAACTAACCATCCATATTGATTTGCATGTCCAGGACTTCCAACTACATCCCCAACTAATAAAACAAAGTTACCTACTCATGGATTTACTAAAACCCATGAAAATATACAAAGAAGAAGAATGGTTTCCCCCTAAGGGGAAAACCCTAGGTTTTTGGTATAAAAGGTATGATATGGAATACAATATATTTATAGATCGTTTAAGCCTTAGATGTCTTCTTTTATAACCTTCAATGCTTATCCCTCAAGTATCCTTTCCTTCTAGGGTTTAGAATCCTTCCGGGACCATATTTCCTTGATTTAGAAGTCAAAAACGTATCTTAAAAGTGGTTCCGTCGAGTCATAATCGGTAGACTCGATCTCCATGTTATCTACCGATTGTTGGATCTCAAAAACCAAGTTTTTCTGTACCCAAAATTGCCTATAATCGGTAGATAAGTTTCCCTGTTATCTACCATTTTCTTTGCTGAGTGTTTCACTATTTTCTTTCGAATGTATTGCTCATAACTTCCTCATACGAACTCAGAATGACCTCATCCTTTATGCGTTCACCTCGTATTCTCGTTCTATTCAAAGAGATATTAATAACTCCTGGATTTGAATGAGTTGAATTTGGTCTTTGGCCCTTCTCCACTGGAAGAACTTGACTTCCTTGTTCAGTTCGTGTCGTAATGAACTCCTTTCTTCTTCTTTGGTTGAATAAAATTCAAAAATCCTAAGAAACTCATAAAAAAAACAAAACCAAATCATTAATGGTATGAAAACTAACAAGAAATCAATGAATTAGAATATCCAACTAATGCAAATAATGTACATATCAATGCGTTGGAGCCTGTACTGATCTTGCTCTTGCCAAGGGTGCAACATCCAGGCACATGTCATTCCATGCCATAAAGGTTGATAGGAAGTATGAATAATCCATCGAATGAAATTGCAACTACCTCATCGAGTGTCACAACAATCATCTATTGACTTGGCATTGCCGCGCCAGATGATATGAGTTACCATAATGTGGCAATCACCTCTAAATTAGATAATATGAGCGACAAGGTGTTGCACCTTAATGCCTTGCATTCAAGCATGAGCATAATTCATCCAAAAAGGGACAAGCATCATAAGCCTATTAAGGCAAAGCTAACATCAAAAAGGGACAATCGTTTTGATAAGATATGCTTAGGCATATAAAATCCACGTCTACAAAATTTCCAACTTATGTAGCAAGGCCAAAGGCCTAACAAAAGCCTAGTCCGCATAGGCCAAGGGACTTTCGCGAAGTATGCATTGGATCGTGCATATTTATCGTTACTTATTATGCATAATGCATTTTCGAGTATGCAACATGGATGAATGATGCTTTTGTATAATTCATGCTTCATCGGCTAAGCTACAAGCAGATTGATGCTTACGCATCAAGTATGCACCAACATATAGGCCGAATTGCATAAATATGCATTACCGCTCATGCACATTCATCCCAAGCTCACTCCCTATATATGTTTTAAGCGCATTTTCATACATTTGGAAAAGAAGGGTAAGGACATTCATCTACTGTACCTAAGGAAAATCCGCCAACTGGTTAGTCAGCTGCTAGGTTAATAGTTCCTTAGAACTGTAATTCATGGCCGATACATCCCCACCCTGATGCATCCCAAAGTAATCTTTATAATCTTAGGATGAATCTTCATCCCATGCCATGACGCATCCTTGAGTAAGCGTCATACGAAAAATGCAGGTGTTACAAAGTTATTCCAACTTCCGATCATAATAATGATCATTCGCCTATTGAAAATGAGGATCCTTGGTATAACATAACCATTTGTTTAAACGGTGTAGCATACTCAAATGCATATCAATATGATAAAGAATATCTGGATAATAATATTTTTACGCCAGTTGATTTGCAAGTAGTAGATCCGATTATTTATTTAGCGGAGACCCATAAATGTCATCCTAGAATTTGTACCAATGAAATAAAAATCCTGGGAGAGAGGACTCTGATTATGATGATGAGAGTATTGAAGCAATGGTGATTAAGAACGAATCCAAATTGATTGATGTCGTGGAAGACCCAATTGAGCTTGCCAAGGATTATAATGATGATAGATTTGGGTTGAAGCAGAAACTGATGAACAATGGTTTTCAAAAAGTTTGATAGGGGACCACGACACTATGAGGTGAATAATTTACTTGGGTTATATAATAATGATGAGGATCTCGTTAAAGGTTTGTCTAATACTTTACTTAATTTTATATCTTTTGATCCTCCTCCACAAATCGAAATAGTTCCCCAATAGGTTGTTTACCTGATTTTTAAGGAGCTACCTCACTTAGGGTTGGGTATATGTGATACTAAAATTCTTAAGAATTATTTTTCTTCTAACTATCCACCACTAGATGTATTTGATTCTAACACTATGCAGGTTCATCGAAAGGAACCTAAAGAAGTTCCCTTGTTCTATATTCTCTGTACACTTCCAAGTGTAGAAAAAACTAAGTGTGGGGGTACCTTCCACCAAATAACAGTTTCCTTGTTTTTATCTTATGATAACGTTTTTAGGAAGCTGTTATTAGAAATGTAAATTATTATCCGGATGAATCCCCAGATATTTAGATTGTTGGTTTACGGGCGATAACCAGAAGGTCAAGCTGAGGACTTTAAAATAAGAGCTGAATGGGAGGAAACCCATTGGTTTTGTATTTCTTTCCCTTTATTTTGAGTTTTTATTAGTTTTCATATCATTACATGATTTCCCATCTTGATTTTACATTGGAGGAGTCAATTTACATTGAGGACAATGTAAAATTGAAGTGTGGGGAGTATTTAACATATATAGTTTTTAGTCTTTAATTATAGTTTTCAGTTTTGTAGGTAAATTTTTAAAAAAATTGTATATATTTGCATAAAAACCTCCAACTTTCAGAGATTTTAGAGTCACTTAGTATATTTTTAGCTAAGTTTACATACGGAGTTCTAACCGAAATAACTGAACTTAGAAGTATTAGAGAACTATATTCGGGTTTTTTAGTTGTTGAGAGGCACGAGTGATGTAATTTTTATATAGTGGTAAAAAGAGGTTCGATTCTCGAACTTGTGAAGGTAATGATTTTAGAAAATATTAAACTTAATCTAAACTAATAAAAATCAGGAAAATAAACTAGAGAATATTTATAGAAAATATGGAGAAAACTAGGAATCAAGATTCAGTTATTTCTAACAATTCATGTGCTTAATCATGTAATTCTTTTTAACAATTTAATTCAAGTTTGCCAAAAATATGTTTTCTAAAAGAATAATTATAAATCCTAAGCATGGGACATCAAGAGTAATTAACTAAGCATGACCCATCAAAAGAGAACACAATTATTTAATAAAAACCATTTTTTTCTAATTTAAATCCATGCAAATAATAATAAAAGAATTATAAATAATTAATTAAAAATAGACTTACCACATAAAATTGAGAG
>JAJJMC010000896.1:6806176-6861286 GCA_023531435.1 Papaver californicum
TGTAACAGCTGATTTGATACGCTTATATGCGTTACAGGAGAGGGTTCAGCTGTTACAGAAGAGTTTAAGCAACAAATGGTTTGAAGTAATAGACAACAGGAAAATTCAAATCAACAACAGTTATAGATGTTACTGAGTCTTCTTCTCCGGCAGTGATGGATGAAGAACAGCCGGCCGGTGCAGTAGCAGTTGACCGGATGTTGACGGAGCTTCACCGGAGTTCTCTATTTTCTTCCCTAGGCTTTTGTTGTCGATTCTCTTGGCTTCTCTTGGTATTTATAGATAGTAGAAACCCTAGAGAGAGTTCTAAACCTAATAGAACTCTCTAGAACAGCCCACAAATCCCAATCCTAATCGAATCATGATTCCGACCAAATACATGATTTTCAACTGATTTCACGGGATTTTTTTGCTGTTTCTCGATTGTTCTAACTTGTGTGGGATATCTACTAACATTTGGAACAATCTGGAAGCGAAAGAAACCAAATTACACATTGATTTTATGTTGCCAGTAGAAACAGTTGAGCCCGATGAGTTGACCCGGTGACTCGGCCCGATCCAGCTCGCTGGGTTGACCCGCTGGGTTGACCCGATCCAGGGGTGCCCCAATCCAAAGTGTGGGTGCTCTGATCCATTTTCCCGGGTGCCTTGAACACTTTTTGAGCCAATTTTTCCACAAATCTTTATTCTTCTAATGTACCTACAAAAGCATAAAAACACGTAATAGATACAAAATCGAATACTAACTCACTAGAAATTAAGGTGCAATTCAGACACTAAAATGTGTCTATCAAAGAGCTGACAAAAAGGGACTTAAACCGTCGGTAGAGAATACAATATTAGGAAGATGATCAATCATTATTGGAGACCACCTATTACATCAAGCGAGGCACCAGACCTTCAACTTTTTGTAGCTGTCTAAAAATTATGCTTTAGAGTGTATGTCATCTTGCGCTAATTTCGGGTAGAATGTTGAGCTACCCAACTTCGCACCAATTTCAGCACTACTTTTTGATCTCTTGAGTTCTATTTCTATCAATCATGAGGGTGCCATTAGAATTGCTAACTTTGTCTTATAGTCTTGTTTGCAGTTGGCTCCATTCTCTCGACAACAAGAGGTCCATAGAAACATATCATCATCAACAAGCGGAGCGGCATCAAAATCATGAAGAATGTTAAATAGTTCAAGGTTTACAAGCAACATTACAAGAAAGAGCAGATTTCATATTCAAGTAAAGCAATAATACAATGAGCATAATTATATACACATGTTGAAGACTTATGTACAAGAGCGAAAGAAATCAAAAGATGAGAGTTACTGAAGTTTATGATATCGAGATAATACAAGTTGTGAAGAATCAAGTGGTAAATTCCTTATCCCAAAACCATAGTAGTTTCATTGTTCATTTTATTTACTTTTCAGTTTTTATTTTTCTTTAATAAAAAAAAATATTTATCATTGTTTTAGTGTATTTGTCTTTTTCATTCTATAAGGCCATGGGGAAGAAGAAATTTATAAAGGAGTTTCAAACAACAAGAAATTGAGATAAAAAGTTACAATTTTCAAGGTTCTACGAAGTTCAAGAGTTCATCATCAACAGTTGAAGACCGAAGACCGAAGAATGAAGACGTTTCTATTGGATGTTATGAGAGTGGCGTTGATTGTGAATCAGGTGAGAAGGTAAGTAAGTGTTCCCATCCTTACATAGTGATTGATTTTCTTTCTTAAAGATCACCAGACAAAAAAAAGGTTCTTTTTCGTCCCATTTCTATGGGATAACATCTTCATATAATTTGGAAAGTTCCTTTTCCTTTCCACCATTCAACGTGTGCAGGATTTCTAACTTCACTTCTTCCTGCACACATGAGAACAATAAAGTGCGTCTTTTGAGTGTCAATTTCATAAAACCCTATTGGTGAGGCAGAAGTCGAGGCAGAATGCTTATTCGATCGCTCTTGAGGTTGGATTCTTTCATATGGTGGTTTTCTCCTAACTCAAGAGTTAAGCATGATAATAATGTTCTTTGATATTTCTAACTTCTTATTGTTAGTGTGCGGAAAATTTATGTCTTCGTAGCTCTTTGGATGCATGTGCTTTGGAATGTTTGAAAATTGGAATTTAGGTTTTGAAGGTATACCTCTTGTAAACCCTCACGAGACTATAACTCGTCCACTAGGGAACCTAGGGGTTTAAAGGCTTGTTTCACATGCTAAGTGTAACCGTGTCCTCTACGAAAGGGAGTTGTTGTAGTTTAAGTTAGTTTAGATAGTAGTTTGATCGAGGACTAGCAAAAGCTAAATTTGGGGGAATTTGATAACTGCTTAATTCACATGTTTATAGTGTCAAATCAATTTGTTTTATTTAAATTTCTTACATTACTCTTTTTTTATATTCAATTTGTTTCTTTAGGTGAATCATCTGAAATCAATGGAAATGGTGTTAAAAATATCTAAGAAGAGGGAAGGATTTCATTCCGTCATAAGAACAAGTAGCTAGATCTTAAAATACACTTTTAAAGTAGAAATTCCGAAGAGGTTACGGCTAGGAAAGTCTCACGACCTAACTGTAGAACAAGTCGAAGAAAAGGACCATGTTTCATATCTACTTACAATTAGGAATTTATAAAAATCTATCCATAGAACTGGGAAGATAATGATAATTCTGTTAAATTTACGGTTGGGAAATCATCTCAACCTAGTCGTAGAAGAAGAAAGTTCGTAAAATAAGTATCAGAGATACATTTAGGGTTAGGGAATCACACTTAATCTAGACATAACTTATGATGAAGAGGACGAAGAGACAAAGCCAATGCAAAATGAATAAGGTTAATCGGACGTCGGATGAAGGAGTTATGACCAAAACGATGAAGGAAGAAAAGTAAAATTCAGGCTCACTTACGGCCAGGAATTGCTTAGCTCGACCAAGCTGTAAATGACCCTGACTTTCACCTGAAAAACTCATATTTAGTTACGGCTAGGTCGTGGGACAATTTCCTATCCATAAAAAGACTACTTTGCACGTTTATGGACTTATAAAACGAGTAAAACACGGTCCCAGAAGGATTCTAAATCCTAGAGGACAAGGAAACTTAGTTCTAATAGGATTCTAAACCCTAAAAGGAAAGGAGACTTGAGGGCCAAGCATTGAAATCTATAAAATAAGACATCTAAGGCTCAAACAAGGTATATTTTAGATCTCTAGACAATTCTACCTCTCATATCACACTTTTTTTATCTTAAACCTAGGGTTTACCCCTTTAGAAGGAAACCATTGTTCTTTGTAATATGAGTAGCTTAACCTTTTGTTGTTTAAGGATAAATTCAATGTTCTAAGCGTGAAACTTTATTAGTAATACAAGTTTATTCAGAGTTTTTAATCATTATAGTTTGTTTTCACTGCATCTAGGGTTTATGATTGATTCTCTTGATTGTTCAAGTGTACAATTGGATTAATCTATTGATCAATCTAATTCTAGTAGAGAGTTGAGCGATCCGTAATTGTCGAACATCTACTACACAATTAGAAAATGTGAGACCTTGCAGAGGGATTTTATTGAGAAATCACATATGAAGACAATACTAGTAAGCAGAACCTTGCACTAAGAGTTTTAATGCTAGGATCAACCTAATTTCACAAACCCTAAAGCATTCGATTGGGCTACACCTTGAGTGCGCTACTACTTGGTGGTTCAGTTGCATAAAATCTGGTGTTCGAGCGCTTCGGCATTCAGTGATACAAGGAGTTTTGGGATAGCACTGCAGTAGCTGCTATTCTATGGTTGGTGATGAATGATTCTAACAAAAGATAGATAAGTATACTAATTCAGTCAACGTTTTGGTAGCGGCGAAAGACTCCCTAATCATCTCTTTCTTTTATTATCTTTTATTTACTTAATTAATCTATAAACCCCCCTTTTAAGTATTTATTCTAGTTTCACTAATCCAAATAACATATCAATTACACAGCTCTATGTGGGAAATATCCTTACTACCACTCTATTACCTGTTAGTTAGTGGGAAATATCTTGAGTTATTTGTTGCACTTACGACAAGCATCATCTAGAGCCATGGTGAGTGTGTCCCAGGCATTAGGATAATACCATGGTGAGTGTGGCGCTAGCACTAGGATATCTCCACGAGCTAGGTTGGTGCTCGCATTAGGCCATCACCATAAGTTTGTTTTCCAATGTTGTGGTGCGTTCTTAAGGGTCGATGCTCAGGCTATGATGCTCCTTTAAGGATCGGTGCTCAAAAAATGGTGTTTCCTCAAGGATCGAAGTTGGAGTTAAGACGCATCCTCGGGGATCGGTACTCAAGTAGTGAATCTTCCCCAAGGAACGGAGCTAAGGCTGAGACACGTTCCCCAGGAACTGAGCTAGGGAAGTGGTGCTTCCTTGAGGGACAATGCTAGGTTAGCGACGTATCCAAGAGATATGATGATATGGCTAGACCTAGGATATGACATCCATTTGGATGTCATCTCTATTGTGTATACAATAGTATATCGATATTATTCAAATAAGAATTTGAATATCGACGCACATACTAAACAAGCTCAAGGAATTCAGCCGTAGAAGTTTTGAGACTTGAGACGAGTTCGATATGGCATATATGTATATATATATATATATATATATATATACAGAGAGAGGCACATGATCATTATAGAGCGTACTATTTATGGGAACTACATAATCTTTATTTTGATACAAAGTCAGAAATATGCGCGAATAATTCTATGTTTTTGCTGCTGGGAAGAGGGCGATTTTATGATTTACGCCATTGTCAAAAATCCACCATCAACATTAAATCCCATGCTTAGTGAGGAACAATAATGTTTCACAGTAAGCACTAGATGGTGACAATATATTTCCAACAATCATGTGAAGTCAAAAATTCAAGAATAAAAGAAGATACACTTAGCTTTTGCCTCCCGAAGCTGAAATAAACACCCCTTAGCATTAACCCTAGATGGAGTTAATGGATGCTAGTATCGATAATATTTTAGGGTGAAAACTAATGTACTGCAAAAGAGTACTTTCAGTAGGTTCGAGAGATTCAAATCGAACAGGACGAGCTTAAACCAAGAAATGGTCGTTCTCGTGTTGCTTCAGTCACAAAGGTGGAGATGATGGGTTGATCTTAGGTGAGGGAAGCAAAGAAGGTTAAGAAATCACTATGTGATGAAATAGTAGTTTCGAATGGATGATCACTGGGATATATATCTTTTTTCTGCGTCCTTGTCGAATAGATGAAGCCATCAATTTATAGTCTTGTAGTGAACACACTGATTTCTCGTTAGTGGTGGAAGTTACAAATACATGTAGAAGTGACGATCGTGGAGATTATAATGGAGTCATGTCCGATAAGTCAGGGGGACTATATGACCACTACTCCTCATCCTCCCAAATGCTCTTTAACCATCCCACTACTTATTACCTTCTGGCCGTGGATGTGTTGCCACAATGCACGATGTCGTAGACCGCCAGACCAATACCCCAATGAGAATCCCCTATGTGTTGTATTTTATATCTCGTAGAAAATATTGGAGTCATGGGCTACTACTATTTTGATTAACTCAAGTCAATAATTTGCTAAATTAGTGAGACAAGTTGCTCAGTCCACTAAGTTTTTTAAGTAGACTAACGAGTGTTGAGTCTAGTAGAATAGTAAGTTTAATGGTCATGTACTATCTTAGAAGTTGCATGGCATAAATTTGGGAGTGTTTGAAGCCAAGATTACATGAAAGTTCCCAAGGACCAAGCATGGCGCACTCAAAGACCGAGCAAAGAGGCTAGATAAAGAGTTATATAGGGATGGCACTGGCATTAGGCCAGCGCCCTAAGTAATGACGCGTTCTCGGGGACTGGTCCTCAAGGCAGGATGCATCGTCAGGAACTTGTCCTCAAGGAAGAAAGAATCCTAAAGAATGGTCCTTAGGGATTTTTCCTCAAGCCAGGACGCGTCCTCATGGCTCAGAGTTGGGTACAAGACGTTTCCTCAAAAATCGGTCTTAGGTTTGAGATGTTTGCTTGAGGGACAGTGCCAGGTTAGTGACACGATGCAAGAAAGACGGTGCTATAGCTAGTCCTGGGAGATGACCATTTGGATGCTATCTCCATTGGGTATAGTAGTATATTGATGTGTTCAAAAATTCATGTGCATTCGAGACAAATTCAAGGAATTCAGCCATGGAACTTATACGACTTGAGACCAGTTTTATATGGCATAAATATTGTATATATTCAGAAAGGCTATGAGATCAATATGGAACGCCTGTAGCTATTTGTAGATATTGTATTCTTAATTATCTTTCGGAATATATGTAAAGATACAATATTTCAAATTTTGAGGACCAGTGCCAGGGCAACGACGTTTCCTCATATTTTTAATATAAATCCAGAAATATACGCAAATATTTATATGATTTTTTTGTTTCGCAAAGGATAATTTTCCGATTCTAACCCTTGTCAAAAATCCACCATCTATATTAAGTCCCCTACTTAGTGAAGAACAATAATGTTTTGGAGTAAGCACTAAATAGAAATAATATACTTCTAACAATTGTATAAAATCAGAAATTCAATTATAGAAGAAGGTGTACTTAGCTTCTGCTTTCTGGGAATAGGATATATGCCCCCTAGTATTAACCATAGTTGGGGTTAATAGACGCCTGCCTTCACGCCATGCGTACCAATCCGTGAGTAGACAGGAAACGTTGAGTGGAAGTCCATGGGTCGACTGCGGTAATATTCTCCATAGATCTCTCCATCTTCGTATTTGTCGTTGGTATCTTCGTTGTTGACAATAAGGTTAAAATTTCTTTCGCTCTGTCATTATCACCAACAACTTCAGCAGTCGGCTACAGATCTCAATTAGCTTCGTTTCCTCTAGGCACTGTCATTGATGCAGACTTGGGCCTTAGAATTAGAATTTTTTGTGAGCAAGTAATAGAATATCGATGTTTAGGGTTTGAGTAAGCAGCATCACTTCCTAGCAATAGCGTCATTAAGACAACAATATGTGAGAGATGGAATACCAGGAGATGAAGCTTTGACTTGTAGCTAGTAGAAAGTTAAAAATAACGGAAACCAGCAAAAGAAATTGATGGTAGATCAGGGATGCAGATGGGGATGGCGGTGGACTATAGTGTTCTTGTCGTAGACTTGAACTGTAACACCTACAATTTTCGCATGACGCTTACTTAGGGATGCGTCATGGCATGGGATGAAGCTTTATCCTAATCTTATAAAGCTTACTTAGATATGCATTAGGGTGTGGATTCCTTGACCTCGAATTATTGTATTAAGGCCATATTACGTGTGATGCATGATTGAGAATGCATCACTGAGCCAATATGGTGTACCAAGAATGCATCATAGTGCTAATGCAGTATTATTCCGTGATGCATGATTGAGAATACATCACTGAGCCAATATGGTGTGCCGAGAATGCATCATAGTGCTAATGTACTATTATGCCGTGATGCATAATTGAGAATGCATCACTGAGCCAATATGGCGTACCGATAATGCATTATAGTGCTAAGGCACTATTATGCCGTGATACATGATTGAGAATGCATCACTAAGCCAATGTTGCGTATTTGAGAATGAATCATAGTGCTAATGCACTATTATGCCGTGATGCATGATTGAGAATGCATCACTAATCCCATGTTGCGTATTTGAGAGTGCATCATAGTGCTAATGCACTATTGTGCCGTGATGCATGATTGAGAATGCATCCCTGAGCCAATGTTGTGGAACCGAGAATGCATCATTGTGTTACTTCATTATTATGTCATGATGCATGAGTAAGAATACATCACTGAGCCAATGTGGTGTACCGATAATGCATTATAGTGCAAGGGCACTATTATGCAATGTTGCATACCTAGAATGCATTATAGTGCTAAGACACTATTATACCGTGATGCATAATTGAGAATGCATCACTTAGCCCATAAAACTTGAATTACGCAAAAGCATCATTCAATCGTGTTGTGTACTCGAGAACACATATTTGCATAGTAAATAACGATAGTTATGCACAAGCTAGTGCATACCTTGCGAAAGTCCTTCGGCCTATACGATCTAGTCTTTGCTTGGACTTTGGCCTTGCGATGAAGTGGGAATTAATGATGGCTTTGCCTTAATAGGCTTAAGTTACTTATTCTTTCGAATTGACACTTTGATGAACTGCGGTCATACTTGATCCCTTCAAGGTACGGGTTGGGTAGGTAGGCAGCCATAATGCAATGCAGTAAGGTGCAGCATCTTGTCGATCATATCAACTAATTTGGAGATGATTGCGACGCTTTGGTAACTCGTATCATCTGGCTTGGCAATGCTAAGTCAAGAGATGATTGTTGCCACATATGATGAGGTAATTATAAATCCATTCGATGGATTGTTCATACTTCCTAGCAACCGTTACGGCATGGAATGACATGTGCCTGGATGTTGCACCATTTGAAAGAGCAAGACCAGTGCAGATTCCATCGCATGGATAAAACAGAGTTGATGAAGCGAAAAATTAGGCTTGAAATTGCCTAGGTGCTAGTCCAAGACATGAGTTAGGCCTGGACAATGATCGTAATTATGTGATGCTTGCCAAAGGCATTCACCATTGGATTTAATGGTCATGTACCCTTTGTATAATAAGGGTGAGTTGGAACGATATGGAAACTACCTTTCGAGTACCATGCTTTCAAAGCATGCTTGGAAAGGAAAATATAGCTGCATACGCAGCGAGATGTTAATCTTTAAGTTCCGGTTACTATCTTTTAAGCCGCGCATCGGGGAGTTCTGGCCTGCCAGCGCCGGAGGAAGAATTTTTCGGTCCGTGAAAAATGGTATCAGAGCAAGTTTCGAGAAAACACTAGAGACTGTGCATTTTGTACTCGTCAAGTGAGTGTTTGTAATGCAACTACAAAAGTTTTCCTTCAATAGAAAAATGAAAAAGGTTGGAAGAGTTATCCAACTGTTACGTAAAAAGAAGAGTTTGTGACTTCTATGCTAGTTACTTTGTAAGTTTGTGTAGGACAATCAGGCCAAGCACCTGTGCTAAGAAAAATTATAACTACTACGATAGTTACTTCGCTGATATTTGGACGCACTCGAGTATATTATGATTTTTTCCAGGCCTTGTTAGACCTTTATACCATACAGTTGGTAACCCGGAAGACCGACGTTGGAACGATGGTAGACAACGGGACTGATCATCCCCACCCGTCGCTGGAACGGTTTGTGTTGTCATACCTGCTAGCTCCCACTTACGAGTGGCAACCCGGAAGACCGTTAGCCTTAACGGTAGGCTGGCATACGACTACTCTGACAATCGAGTTTGGTCCTCACAGTACTAAGTAAAATATTGCGTCTCATATTCGATGACCCTTTCAACTTAACTTTGGGGATTTTTAAGTGTATGGTATGGGACGTCCACTTGAGATCTCGTGTTGAGTAAATCCTTTTGCATTCTTTAGCATGTGATATGGGACACATGATTAAGGATCCAAATTGATTTTCTTAGTAGAGTTGTAACACCTTTTCTGATCCTCGAGTACACTATATGAGACGTATATTTGAAAGGTTTTAATCGGCGTTTACGACAAACTACAAACCCTATTAGGATTCCGGGATATACGAAATGAAACGCATATTCCGAAGATTCTAATTTGTGTTCATTAACAAACATTAGACCCTTTCAGGATTTTTGTGAATCAAGGTATGTGGCATATGCATAGGAAACCTTAATCGATGAAGCTTGTCCACAATAGTTTTTGAGTTAAATTTCGGGGACGAAATTCTTTGAAGGTGGTAAGAATGTAACACCCGCAATTTTCGCATGACGCTTACTTAGGGATGCGTCATGGCATGGGATGAAGCTTCATCCTAAGCTTATAAAGCTTACTCAGATATGCATTTGGGTGTGGATGCCTTGACCTCGAATTATTGTGTTAAGGCCCTATTACGCATGATGCATGATTGAGAATGCATCATTGATCCAATATGGCGTACTGAGAATGCATCATAGTGCTAATGCACTATTATGCCGTGATGCATGATTGAGGATACATCACTGACCCAATGTGGTGTACCGAGAATGCATCATAGTGCTAATGTACTATTATGCCGTGATGCATAATTGAGAATGCATCACTGAGCCAATATGGTGTGCCGAGAATGCATCATAGTGCTAATGTACTATTATGCCGTGATGCATAATTGAGAATGCATCACTGAGCCAATATGGCGTACCGATAATGCATTATAGTGCCAAGGCACTATTATGCAATGTTGCGTACCTAGAATGCATTATAGTGCTAAGGAACTATTATGCCGTGATGCATGATTGAGAATGCATCACTAAGCCAATGTTGCGTATTTGAGAATGCATCATAGTGCTAATGCACTATTATGCCGTGATGCATGATTGAGAATGCATTATAGTATATCTGAGAAGATGAGAGTCCACGAATGAATGAGGGTTCTGTAAAGCTGAATCTTCTAAATCCCGTCTAGAAAATATTGTTTGAACACCATTCACTCCATAGGGAGTAAAAACTTCATATGATGTCAAATTTTGATGTTTGACCCAAACCTTTGAAGCTAAAAGACCAAGCTATCATACGCAAAAACAATCACTCGATTCAAAGTTTTCTAGGTCAACCAACCATCCGTGAATATTCGTGATTAGTAATCTCATGCAATTTTTTAGACTCTGTTGATGTTAGTTTGAGAACCATATCTCGTAGCTAATGTCTCCAATTGACGTTCCATTTTGGTATGTCGTAGCAGAGACATAGATGAACACTTCTTGTGAAGGATGCTTTTACCCGTTACCTACCTATTGTTGCCGATTTTTGAGTTTGTAAAATGAAGAGGTAATGGTGGGAGCATTAACAAAGAATAAAGGAGTGGAATGAGCTGGTGCTAGAAGGTGGCATTTTGAGATGTTGTCATCGTAAAAATGCTGGCTTCATGAGGATGCTATCTCTGTGAATAATGTCTCATCTTCTGTGAGAAATTCTAGCTTCGATGAAAATTATTTATTCTATGGAAAGAGTTAGCGTTGGAGAAGAGAGTGTGCGCTGGAGGTGCAGAGCATGCGCCGGAGGATGCACAACGTGAGATTTTCTCTATGGTGAGCATATCGCTGGATCCATGACCAACAACTTGTATACTACTATTCTAGAAGTTGAGAGGAGAAGCCTGAATCTGAGGTGACTGTGCCCATTGGATGTTCATCCTGTGCTGGAGATAGTTGTGGCTTCCTCATTACCAGTGATGGATGAGATGAATATCATGACCATGGGTTTTGTCCATCAGGGTTTCCTCAAAGAATGAGACGACTTGATGGCATCACTTTAAGAATTCCAAGTTCGTTGCATGTCCAAGTGGTTGAAGTAAGTGGCAACAACAAGGATGAAGTTACCATTTTGGACGTGATTAGGTAAGAGGAGGAGGCTTCCTAGTCCTGTGGGGTACTGATGTAGAGAGTTTTTGTCGATGACTCCGATAATTCATTGACCATGTTATTGGGGATCGTTTTGGTTGAAATGGATTTGTATTGATTTTTCTAACGAATCAAGTCCCCAAGTGCAGAACAACCAAGAGGTGCTCATTTACTAGATAAAGTGATATATGTTGAATGGGTTCATGATATCCACAGGTGAATTATGTTGCATATAATTCAGGTTTCTACTTAAAAGGTATTGAGGTTTCATGCTCTATTGAACGGTGTAATAAGTTATCCCTGACATTTATCCTCCAACAAGTGATGATGCTTTATTGTAGAAGAGTCAAAAATAGAACAAATGGGGGTGAGGGTGTTACTTTTCCGCGAGGGTGTGAGTTTTGATGTATACGGTTATGTTGCTAGTACCTTTGTTGATCAGACCTTCCAGTCGAAGGATGTGACTATGTTGAATCTTTGAAGGTGAAGGATCCTTGAGTCCCTAAGTATATCATACTTGGTTCCGCTACCAGGAAGAAAATAATATTACGGTGTCGTTACAGATCCATGATAAGTACATAATTTATATGATTTTCAAATCCATACTAATATTTGATATAATTCTTGCATATTAAGTTTTTTTACTCTTGTTCCCTATCTTATGTATCAAATTAGGTGAATCATCCAAAAAGGAACTACAAAGTGCTAGAATGAGCAAGGAAGTGAAGCACTACAAATGGAGAAGGATCCAATACCAAATTATAATTATTCAAATACAAGATTTCTTATCATAAACTTGAAGATAATAAAGATATGAAGCCAACGTAAAAATAATGAGGTCATTCCAAGTTCGTATGAAGAAGTTATGAGAAAAACAAGCTTGAAAGAATTGAGTGTACAGAGAGAAGTTCGGCCGGTAATTCATCAATTCATTAGTAGCCGAACCTGACACCCACCTAGAGCATAAAATCATATTTTCGAAGAGTCTACAGAAAAATGTCCGTCTAGTAAGTGTTCAAATCAATAGTAGCCGAACCTGACACTGTTCTGGGACATATTTAGGCGTTAAATTGACTTCTAACTCAAGGAAACACGGTCCTAGAAGGATTCTAAACCGTAGAAAGATGAGACTTGAGTGCCAAACATTGAAGGCTATAAAATAAGATATCCAAGGCTCAAACAAGATATCTCAAAACCTTGGGGATTATCTCTACAATATTCTACCTCTCATATCACAACTTCTTTATCTTAAACCTAGGATTTACCCCTTTCGAGGGAAACCATTCTTCTTTGTATCATGAGTAGCAAATTCTTTTCTTGATTAAGGATGAATTCAATGTTCTAGACGTAAATCTTTTTAGTAATACAAGTTTATTCGGAGTTTTAATCATTATCGTTTGTTTTCATTACATCTAGGGTTTATGATTGATTTCTAGATTGTTCAAGTATACAATTGGATTAATCTATTAATATCTGCGTAATTGTTGAATAATTCGGTGCACAAGTAGAGAACATGAAAACTTGCAGAGGGATTCTATGGAGCAATCGCGTGTGAAGACAACACTAGTAAGAAGAACCTTGCGCTAAGAGTTGTGATGCTAGGATCAACCTAAATTCATTGACACTAAAGCATTCGATTGGATTACACCTTGAGTGTGCTACTACTTGGTGGCTCATTTGGATGGAATCTGGTGTTCGAGCGCTTCGACATTCAGTGATACAAGGAGTTTTGGGGATATCACTGTGCTAGCTGCTATTTTACGGTTGGTGATGAATAATTCTAACGAATGATAGATAAGTATACTAATTCGGTCAATGTTTGGTAGCGGCGAAGGATTCCCTAATCATCTCATTATTCTTATTGTCTTTTTGTTATATTTTTAGTTAATCCATAATTCAATCCCTCCTTAGTTATTTAATTTTATTCTTAGTTGCTGATATAAATAACATCTCAATTACACAGCTCTGTGGGAACGATCCTTACTACCACTATATTACTAGTTAAGTAGGGGGAAATATCTTGCGTAATTTTTTGCACTTACGACACGCATCAAATTTTGGCGCCACTTTAGGGGAGCAGTTGCTAATTGATTTGTTATTATTTTTTAGCTTGTTTTAGTAGTTTAGAATATTTTCACATTTTTCTTTAGTGTTTTTCAGATTTTTAGGTTTTCATGGTGTTAACAACTAGTTGAAGGGGTTATCCGCTCGTCAAAAGCAGGAGGTAAATTCTGAAAACAGGTTGTAAGTATCACTTTTATTTTTGTTTTTAGGTTTTAGTTAGATTTTTCTTTTTCTTGTGAGTCGTCATGTTTCAATTCGGAAATAACATGTACGGTGCACAAGATCAATCATATAATTGTGGTAATCAATACAGTTTTCAATCTCAATCTTATGACAACTGCCAACCATACCAAGGGTATAATCAAAGCCAATATTTTGGCTATGATCAATATCCAACGGAACCTTATGGTTATTCTCATACATGCCAACAACCTTACAGCGGGTATGTAAGTGAAAAATCAAAGGGATAGGAGGATAGTTATACCTTTAATCAATTGGTTTCTAGTAATATGCAGATGTTGAAGAGTTTTGAACTAAAAACTTATGATATCGTATCCAGACCCACTCTTATTTCTCATATTTTTTATTATTCTCTCATTCAAAGGGAAGAGATGTGGTCTAGAGACTCTATTGCGAGTAATGGTGCAAAACGTATTCACATCAGAAAACTCTTTAAGCAATACTATCAACTAGAAGAAACCAGAGCATCAGAAGAGACTCTTCAAGAAATTATCAGGGTCATACAAATGGAACTCCAACGTTGTTGGAATATTGAAGATTATGAGGTTGACCCTGATTCCGATGATGAAGGTGTTGAAGAGACGATGATTGAGAATGAGACCAAATTGATTGATTTCGTGGAAGACCCAATTAAGCTTGCCAAGGATTATAATGATGCTGAGATTTTGGTTGAAGCAGAAACTGACGAAGAATGGATCTTAAAGAGTTTTATAGAGGACCACAATATACATGAGGTAAATAATTCAATGGATTTTTTGAAGAATGACGAGGATCCCGTAACCTTACAACGGGTTTGTAAGTGAAAAATCAAGGGGATAGGAGGATAGTTATACTTTTAATCAGTTTTTTTCTAGTAATATGGAGATGTTAGAGAGTTTGGAACTAAAAACTTATGATATCATATCCATACCCACTCTTATTTCTCATATTTTTGATTATTCCCCCATTCAAAGGGAAGAGATGTGGTCTAGAGACTCACGATTTTTAAGGAGCTACCTCACTTAGGGTTGGGTATATGTGCTACCAAAATTCATAAAAATTATTTTTCTTCTAACTATCCACCACTAGATATGTTTGATTCTAGCATTGTGCAGGTTCACCAAGAGGAACCCAAAGAACTTCACTGGTTCTATGTTCTTTATACACTTCCAGGTGTTGAGAATACTAAGTATGGGGGAAACTTCCATAAAGTAGAAGTTTCAATATTTATATCTTATTCTAACGTATTTAGGAAGTTGTTATTAGAACTGAAGATTTTATCTAGGTGGATACCCAGATTTTTATATTGTTTGTTCGCGGGCGATAACTAGAAGGTCTGGATGAGGACGTCAAACTAAGCGTTGAATGGGAGGCAACCCATTTGTTTTTTATTTCTATCTTTATCTTTTGATTTTTATTAGTTTTGCTTATCATATTATATGATTTCCCATCTTGATTTTACATTGGAAGAGTCAATTTACCTTGAGGACAATGTAAAGTTTAAATGTGGGGGAGTATTTAGCATATAAAGTTTTATTCTTTTAGTTAGTATTCAATTTCGTAGAGTAAATTTTTGCATAAAAACCTCCAAGTTTTAGATATTTTAGAGTCACTTAGCATACTTCTATCTAAGTCTACATACGGAGTTCTTACCGGAATAATTAAACATAGAATTAATAGAGAACGACATTCGGGGTTCTTAGTTTTTGAGAGGCACGACCTGACATAAAGGGACTTAATACGCCAGTAGAGAATACAATATTAGGAAGCTGATCAATCAATAATGGAGACTACCTATTATTACATCAAGCGAGGAACCAGACCTTCAACTCTTTGTAGTTATCTAAAAATTATCCTTTAGAGTGTATGTCATCTTACGCTAATTTCGGGTAGAATGATGAGCTTCCCAACTTCGCACCAATTTCAATACTACTTTTTGATCTCTTGAGTGATACTTTTATCAATCATGTGGGTGTCATCAGAATTGCTAATTCTATTTTGTAGTCTTGTTTGCAGTTGGCACCATTCTCTCGACAACAACATGCCCACAGAAATATGATTATCATCAACAAGCGGAGCAACATCAAAATCATGAAGAAAGTTGAATACAGTCAAGGTTTGCAAGCAACAGTATATGAGCAGAATTATATATCTAAGTTGAAAACTAAGTAAAAAAGCGAAGAAAACCAAAAGATGTGATTTTTTTATGGAGTTTATAATACCGAGGAAATACAGTTGTGAAGAATCAAGTTGTAAAATCCTTTTCCCACAGCCGTATTAGTTTCATTTATTAGCGTGTATTTCAACTTAGCATATAAATAAAATAAAAAATAACAATTAACAAAAAAATAAAATAATAAAAGTAGATGGTTTATATTGCTTTAGTGTATACTTGTTTTTATACTCATTCAATAAATACGTGGTGAAGAAGAAATATAGAAGAAGTTTCAAACAACAAGGATTTGAGAAGAAGAGTTATAATTGTCAAGGTTCCACGAAGTTTAAGGGTTCATCATCAACAGTTGAAGAACAAAGACTGAAGACATTTCTATTGGATGTTGTGAGAGTGGTGCTCAATGTAGACTGGGTAAGAAGGTAAGTAAGCATTCCCATCCTCACATAGTGGTTGATTTACTTTCTTAGAGGTCATCAGAAAGGAAAAAAAGGTTCTTTTCGTCCCACATTTTTATGAAATAACAAAATATAATTCTGAAGTTTTCTTTTCTTCCCACCATTCAACGTGCGCAGGATTTCTATCTTCACTCCTTCCTACACACATGAGAACCATTTAGTGCGTCTTCTGAGTGCAATTTCATAAAACCATACTGGTGAAGCAGAAGTCGAGGCGGAATGCTTATTCGATCGCTCTCGAGGTTGTATTCTTTCATATGGTGGTTTTCTCCTAACTCAACAGTTAAGCATGAGAATAATGTTCTTTGAAACTTCTAACTTCTTATTGTTAGTGTGCAGAAACTTTACGTTTTCGTAGCTCTTTGGATGCATGTGCTCATGAATATTTAAAAGTTAAAATTTAGGTTTTATAGGGATACCTCTTGTAAACCCTCACAGACAATAACTCGTCCACTAGGGACACCTAGGGGCTTAAAGGCTTGTTATACGTACTAAGTGTAACCATATCCTCGACGAAATGGAGTAGTTACATTTTAGTTTAGCTTAGTTTAGGTTAGTTTAGATAGTGGTTTGCTCGGGGACTAGCAAAAGCTAAGTGTGGGGGAATTTGATAAGTGCATCATTCATATGATTTTGGTGTCGAATCCATACTAATATTTGGTATAATTCTTGCATATTACTTTTTATTACTCTTGTTTTCTATCTTATGTGTCAAATTAGGTTAATCATCCAAAAAGGAGCTACAAAGAGCTAGAATGAACAAGGAAGTGAAGCACTACAAATGGAGAAGGATCCAAGACCAAATTATACAAATCCAAGATTTTCTTATCATCATCCTTAAGATAATGGAGATTCAAAGCCAACGCAAAAAGAATGAGGTCATTATGAGTTCGTATGAAGAAGTTATGGGAGAAACAAGCTTGAAAGAATTGAGTGTACAGAGAGAAGTTCGGCCGGTAATTCATCAACCCATTAGTAGCCGAACGTGACACCCTCCTGGAGCATAAAATCATATTTTTAAAGATTCTACATACAAATGTTCGTCCAGTTAGTGTTCCAATCAATAGTAGGCGAACCTGATACTGTTCTGGGACATGTTTAGGCGTTAAATTGACTTCTAACAAGGAAACACGGTCCCGAAAGGATTCTAAACCCTAGAAAGAGGAGACTTGAGGGACAAACATTGAAGGCTATAAAATAAGATATCAAAGTCTCAAACAAGACATCTCAAAACCTTGGGGAGTATCTATACAATATTCTACCTCTCATATCACAACTTCTACATCTTAAACCTAGGGTTTACCTCTTAGGGGGAAACCATTATTATGTGTATCATGAGTAGCTAATTATTTTGTTAATTAAAGATGAATTCAATGTACTAGACGTAAATCTTTACTAGTAATACAAGTTTATTTGGAGTTTTAATCATTATCATTTGTTTTCACTACATCTAGGGTTTATGATTGATTTATAGATTGTTCAAGTATACAATTGGATTAATCTATTAATATCTGTGTAATTGTTGAATAATTCGGTGCACAAGTAGAGAACATGAAAACTTGCAGAGGGATTCTATGGAGCAATCGCGTGTGAAGACAACACTAGTAAGAAGAACCTTGCGCTAAGAGTTGTGATGCTAGGATCAACCTAAATTCATTGACACTAAAGCATTCGATTGGGTTACAGCTTGAGTGCGCTACTACTTGGTGGCTCATTTGGATAGAATCTGATGTTGAGCGCTTCGACATTCAGTGATACAAGGAGTTTTGGGGATATCACTCCGCTAGCTGCTATTTTACGGTTGGTGATGAATAATTCTAACGAAAGATAGATAAGTATACTAATTCGGCCAACGTTTGGTAGCGGCGAAAGATTCCCTAATCATCTAATTATTCTTATTGTCTTTTTTTTATATTTTTAGTTAAACCATAATTCAATCCCTCCTTAGTTATTTAATTTTATTCTTAGTTATTGATATAAATAACATCTCAATTACACAGCTCTGTGGGAACGATCCTTACTACCGCTATATTACTAGTTAAGTAGGGAGAAATATCTTGCGTAATTTTTTGCACTTACGACACGCATAAATTTTTGGCACCATTGTAGGGGAGCAGTTTCTAATTGATTTGTTATTTGTTTTAGCTTGTTTTAGTAGTTTAAAATATTTTCACAATTTTCTTTAGTGTTTTTCAGATTTTTAGGTTTTCGTGGTGTTAACAACTAGTTGAAGGTGTTATCCCCTCGTCAAAAGCAGGAGGTAAATTCTGAAAGCAGGTTGTAAGTATCACTTTTGTTTTTGTTTTAGTTAGATTTTTCTTTTTCTTGTGAGTCATCATGTTTTAAATCGGAAATAACATGTACAGTGCACAAGAT
This sequence comes from Papaver californicum, assembly GCA_023531435.1. Classification (NCBI taxonomy): domain Eukaryota; kingdom Viridiplantae; phylum Streptophyta; class Magnoliopsida; order Ranunculales; family Papaveraceae; genus Papaver; species Papaver californicum. The sequence goes on from JAJJMC010000896.1 coordinate 6,824,927, forward strand.
CAATCATATAATTGTGATAATTAATACAGTTTTCAATCTCAATCTTATGACAACTACCAACCATACCAAGGGTATAATCAGAGCCAATCTTTTGTCTATGATCAATATCCAATGGAACCTTATGGTTATTCTCATACATGCCAACAACCTTACATCGGGTATGTAAGTGAAAGATCAAAGAGATGGGAGGATAGTTATACTTTTAATCAGTTGTTTTCTAGTAATATGCAGATGTTAGAGAGTTTGGAACTAAAAACTTATGATATCGTATCCAGACCCACTATTATTGCTTATATTTTTGATTATTCGCCTATTCAAAGGGAAGAGATGTGGTTTAGAGACTCTATTACGAGTAATGGTGCAAAACATACTCACATCAGAAAACTCTTTAAGCAATACTATCAACTAGAAGAAACCAGAGCATCAGAAGAGACTCTTCAAGAAATTATCAGGGTCATACAAATGGAACTCCAACGTCGTTGGGATATTGAAGATTATGAGGTTGACCCTGATTCCTATGATGAAAGTGTTGAAGAGACGATGATTGAGAATGAGACCAAATTGATTGATTTCGTGGAAGACCCAATTAAGCTTGCCAAGGATTATAATGATGCTGAGATTTCGGTTGAAGCAGAAACTGACGAAGAATGGATCTTAAAGAGTTTTATAGAGGACCACAATATACATGAGGTAAATAATTCAATGGATTTCTTTAAGAATGACGAGGATCCCGTAATACAAGGTATATTGAAAAGTTTGTCTAATCCTTTACATATTTCTATATCTTTTGATCCTCCTCCCCCAATCGAAATAGTTCCCCAAATAGTAGTTTGCACGATTTTTAAGGAGCTTCCTCACTTAGGGTTGGATATATGTGCTACCAAATATATTAAGAATTATTTTTCTTCTAACTATCCACCACTAGATGTGTTTGATTCTTGCATTGTTCAGGTTCACCAAGAGGAACCCAAAGAAGTTCCCTTGTTCTTTGTTCTTTATACACTTCCAGGTGTTGAGAAGACTAAGTGTGGGGGAAACTTCTATAAAATAGCAGTTTCAATATTTATATCTTATTCTAACATATTTAGGAATTTGTTATTAGAACTGTTGATTATTAGCTGGGTGGATCCCCAGATTTTCAGATTGTTGGTTCTCGGGCGATAAACAGAAGGTCAGGCTGAGAACATTTAAACTAAGCGCTGAATGGGAGGCAACCCATTGGTTTTTTATTTTTATCTTTATCTTTTGATTTTTCTTAGTTTTTCTTATCATATTATATGATTTCCCATCTTGATTTTATATTGGAAGAGTCAATTTAAATTGAGGACAATATAAAGTTTAAGTTGGGGGGGTATTTAGCATATATAGTTTTTAGTCTTTTAGTTAGTATTCGCTTTCGTAAAGTAAATTTTTGCATGAAAACCTCCAACTTTTAGGTATTTTAGAGTCACTTCGCATACTTCTATCTAAGTCTACATACGGAGTTCTTACCGAAATAATTGAACTTGGAAATAATAGAGAACGACATTCGGGGTTCTTAGTTTTTGAGAGGCACGACCTGACATAAAGGAACTTACACCACCGGTAGAGAATACAGTATTAGGGAGATGATCAATCATTAACGGAGACTACCTGTTATTACATCAAAGGAGGAACCAGACCTTCAGCTCTTTGTAGTTGTCTAAAAATTGTCTTTTAGAGTGTATGTCATCTTACGCTAATTTTTGGTAGAATGATGAGCTTCCCAACTTCGCACCAATTTCAGCACTAATTTTCGATCTCTTGAGTGCTATTTCTATCAATCATGAGGGTGTCATCAGAATTGCTAACTCTATCTTGTAGTCTTGTTTGCAGTTGGCATTATTCTCTCGACAACAACATGTCTATAGAAACACCATTATCATCAACAAGCGGAGCGACATCAAAATCATGAAGAAAGTTGAATACACTCAAGGTTTGCAAACAATAATACAAGAGAAGAATTATATATCTAAGTTGAAGACTAAGTAAAAAAGCAAAGAAAAACAAAAGATGTGAATTTTTATGAAGTTTATAACACCGAGACCATACAAGTTGTGAAGAATCAAGTGGCAAAATCCTTTTCCCACAACCATATTAGTTTTATTTGTTAGTTTGTATTTCAGTTTAGCATATAAAAAAATAATATTAATAAAAATATAACGAAAAAAATAAAAAAATAAAAAAAATAGATGGTTTATATTGCTTTAGTGTATACTTGTTTTTATATTTATTCAATAAATACGTGGGGAAGAAGACATATATGAAGAATTTCAAGCAACAAGGAATTGTGAAAAAAAGTTATAATTGTCAAGGTTCTACGAAGTTCAAGAGGTCATCATCAACAATTGAAGATCGAAAACTGAAGACGTTTCTATTGGTGTTGTGAGAGTGGTGCTGATTTTAGACCAGTGAGAAGGTAAGTAAGCATTCCAATCCTCATATAGGGGTTGATTTAATTTCTTAGAGACCATCAGAAAAAAAAAAAAAGGTTCTTTTTGTCCCACGTTTTTATGGGATAACAAAATAAAATTCTGAAGTTTTCTTTTGATTCCCACCATTCAACGTGTGCAGGATTTCTATCTTCACTCCTGCCTACATACATGAGAACCATATAGTGCGTCTTCTGAGTGCAATTTCATAAAACCCTATCGGTGAGTCCGAAATCGAGGCGAAATGCTTATTCTATCGCTCTCGAGGATGGATTCCTTCATATGATGGTTTTCTCCTAACTCAAGAGTTAAGCATGAAAATAATGTTCTTTGACACTTCTAACTTCTTATTGTTAGTGTGCAGAACTTTTATGTTTTTGTATCTCTTTGGATGCATATGCTTTGGAATATTTGAAAGTTGAAATTTAGGTTTTATAGGTATACCTCTTGTAAACCCTCACAAGACTATAACTCGTCCACAAGGAACACCTAGGGGTTTAAAGACTTGTTATACATGCTAAGTGTAATCGTTTCATCGACGAATAGTTATATTTTAGTTTAGGTTAGTTTAGATAGTAGTTTGCTCGAAGACTAGCAAAAGCTAAGTGTGGGGGAATTTGATAAGTGCATAATTCATATGGTTTTAGTTTTGAATCCATAATAATATTTTCTATAATTCTTTCATATTACTTGTTATTACTCTTGTTTTCTATCTTATGTGTCAAATTAGGTTAATCATCCAAAAAGGAGCTACAAAGTGCTAGAATGAGCAAGGAAGTTAAGCACTTCAAATGGAGAAGGATCCAAGACCAAATTATACTTATTCAAATACAATATTTCTTATCATCATCTTAAAGATAAGGAGATACAAATCCAACGCAAAAAGAATGAGGTCATTACGAGTTCGTATGAAGAAGTTATGGGAGAAACAAGCTTGAAAGAATTGAGTGTACAGAGAGAAGTTCGGCCGGTAATTCATCAACCCATTAGTAGCCGAACCTGACACCCACCTGGAGCATAAAATCATATTTTTGAAGATTCTAAATAAATTTGTTCGTCTAGCAAGTGTTCCAATCAATAGTAGACGAACCTGATACTGTTCTGGGACATATTTAGGCGTGAAATTGACTTCTAACTCAAGGAAACACGGTCCCAGAAGGATTCTAAACCCTAGAAAGAGGAGACTTGAGGGACAAACATTGAAGGCTATAAAATAAGATATCAAATTCTCAAACAAGACATCTCAAAACCTTGGGGAGTATCTATACAATATTCTACCTCTCATATCACAACTTCTACATCTTAAACCTAGGGTTTACCTCTTAGGGGGAAACCATTATTATGTGTATCATGAGTAGCTAATTATTTTGTTAATTAAAGATGAATTCAATTTTCTAGACGTAAAGCTTTATTTGTAATACAAGTTTATTTGGAGTTTTAATCATTATCGTTTGTTTTCACTACATCTAGGGTTTATGATTGATTTATAGATTGTTCAAGTATACAATTGGATTAATCTATTGATCATTTTAATTCTAGTAGAGAGATAGGATATCCGTGTAATTATTGAATAAATCGATGCATAAGTAGAGATGATGAGACCTTGCATAGGGATTCCGTAGAGCAATTGCATGTCAAGACAACACTAGTAAGAAGAACCTTGCGCTAAGAGTTCTGATGCTAGGATCAACCTAAATTCACCGACCCTAAAGCATTCGATTGGGATATACCTTGAGTGCGCTACTACTTGGTGGCTAGTTTAATAGAATTTGGTGTTCGAGCGCTTCGGAATTCAGTGATACAAGGAGTTTTGGGGATAACACTGAACTAGCTGCTATTCTTCGGTTGGTAGTGAATGATTCTAACGAAAATAAATAAGTATACTAATTCGGTCAACGTTTGTTTTTAACAGCGAAGGACTCCCTAATCGTCTCGCTATTCTTATTGTTTTTTTATTATATCTTTATTTAATCCATAATTTAATCCCCCCTTAGTTATTTACTTTTATTCTTAGTTTCTAACACAAATAACATCTCAATTACACAACTCTTTGTGGGAACGATCCTTACTACCGCTATATTACTAGTTAATTAGTGTGAAATGTCTTAAGTAATTTATTGCACTTACGACACACATAAATCCATGATTCCAGGAATTTGACAAAGCAATTGAAGTCATGAAAGTTAAAGCCGTCCTTTGTTGTCGTTGAAGCGCTGAGAAAGGGGAGAGTATCTGAACTGAAGTTGAAGCCATCGTTATAGTATGGATTGTTAAGAGACAATATGGATTTTCTCCGACATCGTGAGAGTCGTGCCTTTTCATGCTCCTTAGACTCACAAGCTTGTTGAATTCCTATGGAGGTGGTAATTAATAGGATGATGTATCCATACGGTCACCATTCTTCTTTAATCTTCTTGACTCAAAGCCTGACTATCATGACTTGACTAATTGTTTTATTTCTTGCAGCATATGCATGTGGTGTGCTTTCGAGTGAACAATACTCCTGTTGTTATTGACACTGCAGTCTGTAAGAAAAAGACCGCGAATGATTCTTCCTAGAAACATGAATATCAAGGATGAATAAAGTTTGAGCATTAAAAGATTGAAGAAACGTCTCGTACTGACGAACTTTGCGAAGAATCTGAACCCCTTGTTGTTGATGGAGAAGTAAGCAAAGAGATGAAGTAATACCAGGCTCCTCCATTAGATTGGATAGTCTCAAGTAAGTTTCTTTTGTTCATGATCATGGTAGTACATGTGAATTCTTCAAACTTCTCATATAAGCATACTTGTATTCGAATTTACAAAAATTTATGGATTTTCTTTATTAGAAAATTTTAAAAATATAGTGCTTGGGAAAAACGATGTAGAATCTTCATACGACGTCTTTTTTTTATGGTTGACCCCTCTATCTTTATTATAAAATAATTTTCTATGTTACTACGAGAAAAAATCCAGGTTTCAAGCTTTTTTGGGACTTCAAAACGACCCAACAGTAAAATTCAGGAAGTATCCAAGAAAATTCTGACAGTTTTTAGACGTGACATCGCTAACTGTTTCGGTCATGACTCTTATCTTGTTTATCCGATTACTGTGCCCTTTTAGTATGTTGTAGTAGACTCCATACAAATTTTTTTACATATGACTAATGCTCATATTCTCTATCAACTAAAACAATTTAACATCAAATAACTACCATAAGCAAGGTACTTCAAAAGATAACTTCAAACTGCTATAATTAGGTGTGTGCATACGTAGTTGTAACTACCTGAATTAAGCCTCAAACTTACATCAGAAGTTTGGTCAATTTTTGGAAAGAAAAAATAACTTCTACCGTAAAGAATTATGCTAAGAATAGCAATCTGTAAGCTTATTCTAATTTTGCACTGAAAACAAAGAAGAAAATTACAACAATTGCCAAAAATAGGTTTTGGACGTTTTATACCTTTAGGTTTGCGAACATGTAGATGGTGAGTCTTTGACAAGGGTTAAAATTATAAAATCGCCCTTCTGCCTAGTTGCAGGAACATAGAAATATCCGCACATACTTGTGCTTATACTTCTGACTTCACCTCAAAATATAAAATATTGTATTCCTCCTTATATTCTGCAGGCGAATTGAGGATACAGTCTCTACAAAAGACTATAGGCATTCTATGCTAATAATTTCTACATAATAAGTCTCAAGCTCCTAGATGGGTTTCCGACTAGTATAGAGCAAACTTGAGTCTTCTATGAATAACTACAAACATTCTAAACTGGCTTCGTAGCCTCCTCAATACTCATAATATTTATGCCATATCAAACTAGTCTCAAGTCGCATAAAATTCGACGGCTGAATTCCTTACACTTGTCTCGAGTGCGCATCGATGTTCTAATAATATCTACCAAACTCGGGAATAGATAATGCTTAAACCATGAAATACATTATAGCTTAAAGATTTCATTCGTATTGAATGCTCCTCAAATTGTTCCATTGAGCTTAAATGTGTTATCATAGCGCTTGGCTTAAATATAAGCCACAAATAATGCATCGCTCCTCTCGGATGCGCCACAATCAAGAAGCAATGCCATAAAAGACGCATTGAACCTCTCAGCTAGGATAACCCTAGCCTTTTTTCATATTAGCGCCAAGATAGCATTAGATATCTAGCTTAGCACTACATTGGCACCAGTTAGCCATATTAGCGCCAAAAGTGCTAACTTTCCTGGCACTGAAACTTATCACCTGAGAAGCGCTAACTAATCAAAAACGGTCTTAGATAAAAAATTTATCGTAATAAGGCCTTAGCCAACGTATCTTAACCTTGGCACCTAAAACCTAGTACCAAAGTGCTAACCCTAATTTAAGCGCCAAATGGCTAACCCTAAAGTCAAATGCGCTACAAGGCATATGCGCCTCCAAAGTTGCGTCCTTAGCTCCGTGATGCACTTGCCAGCTCCGAGACGCCCTTGCCTAGCTTCTTGACGCCCTTGGTTCCTAGACAAGTTCATATACGCCCTAACTTCCTTGGAGTTGCATCCATGGTGCCCTTGGCTTCCCCTCAATACCCACGGCCTTCGCGTCCCTAGCCTTGGCGCCCTTTCCTCTCTGTGGTGCCCTTGCTTGGCTCCGTGACGTTTTTGCCTCTCCGTGGCGCCCTTTCTTGGCTCCGTGATTCCCTTGCCTCTCTGTGGCGCCCTTTTTTTTCTCCATGACGCCCTTGCCTCTCCGTGGAGCCCTTTCTTGGCTCTGTGACGCCCTTGCTTGCTCCACGACGCCCTTGCCTTGGCGCCCTTGACTCATATGCGCAATAGATCCTCAGCGTCCCTTGACTCTTATGCGTCCATGTTGACTAGCCAAATGCATCCTTAGAGTCCTCCATGACTTGTCCAATAGGTCTCAAGATCTAGTATGCCTCTTGGCCTAACATACTCATACTTTGCGTCTTAGCCACATGTACGTTAATGCTAAAACCTCGGTGCTAACTATACAATTGAAGTGCTAACTTCAAACCTCCTTGATACTAGACTCCTAGCCCTAGTACAATTAATATATACGAAAAGATGTGCATATTGGTCTTACTCCTGAGATGTTATCTCATTAGCCTTTTTACACTAAAAGAGCTAAAACATTCTTATTTGCGCTAAGTAGCTAGTGTTAGTTTTTATAGCTATTTTCCTCAGAAATACGCCTCTCTTCTTAATATGAGTCCTACACTGAGTCTTATATAAATTCCAGTAGGTCTCCTTGCTCAAGAAGCCCTCTAAAATATTTGGCCTTAAAGCCTCTCAAACTTACGATAAGTCGCTTCTGAGTTAATACTTAGCCATTAAATATGCCATGTTACTTTCAAACAAGTACATGACCACTAAAATACCCAAACTCGACACTAATCAGTTTGGATATCAATCAAGTGAGTTAAACAACTTACCTCACTGACTTAGCAAGTCATTTGACTTGACTTGACTTAATCAAAACTATAGTGGCTTATATCTCCATTGTTTCCACGAGATATCAAATACAACATGGGGGGATTCTCACTGGGGTATTGGTATGGCAGTCTACAACATCGCGGGTGGTGACATAACCCCCACGAACAAGAAGGTAACGAGAAGTGGGCAGTTACAAAGTAGTTGAGAGGATAAAGAGTAGTTGTCAGACACGTCTTCCTTATTTTTCGGGCGCCACCCACTACAATATCCACAATCATCAGTTCTACATCTCTCCCTAACTTCCACGACTTATGAGAAATGAGTGTGTATCCTTTTTATACTATAAATATATGATTCTCATTTATTCGAAACAAGAAACACACAACGACACAATCGGTATGAAGAAACCAAAACCTATAGAATTAGTGATTCCTCTATGGAGAATCCGTTTTTCTTCACACACTACTGATATTTCTTAACCTTTTTTGCTTCCCTCCCCTAAGAACTACCCAAATCATATCCATCTTTGTAATCGAAACAGGACGTGAACGACCATTTCTTGGTTTAAGCTCGTCCTGTTCGAGCTTGATCTCTCGAACCTTCCTTAAAGTACCACTTTGCAGTACATTTTTTTTCACCCTAAAACAATTGCAACCACAATGGGAGATCAACCTCTCGATTATATAAGTGAATTTTCAGTTATTTTAATAATGGTGGATCTTAAGTTTGGAATGGTTACAACCCCTATTGTTGGTTCTAGTAGTGGTGGTGCTGGTGATTCTGAAAACACCCTTATTGATACTGAACCTCCTCGTACCAATTCTACTACCACACCCCTTCTCGGTGGAAAAACTGCTGAAGGAACCAAGAATAGTCGAACTCCTGTCAACATAGCCGATCTGATGAAGAGACAATAAGTCCTTGACAAACTCACATGGACATGGATACTACTCAAAAGGAAGTACTCCCTTGTCTCAAGACCCTGAAGGAGCAACTCTCCCCAGAACAACGTCGTCGCCTAACGGAGCAGACTAGAACCAACTTTGTAGCGGTTGTTGATGTTGAAACGTCTGGGCTCGAAAAGACAAAGGATTTCATATCATCCCTGATCGACCACCACAGAGGTACCAGAAATCCAATTTCATCACCCATGAAAATATGGAGTAACTCCTACAAAACCATGGCAAAGAGGACACATCCTCGGCCCATCAACACCAACCTCTCTACCCGCCTGAAATTTAAGGGATCCCTCTGTCGGGAGGTTACTCACCTCTGACTTTCTCATTGTATAACGGTTGAAAATACCAGAAACACCATAAATACCCAAACGATGCTCAATATTGTTGATATGATATGGAGACAAAAGTTCCTTCCAGAATACAGAAAGACATTGCTACCACTCAAGAGAGGTACTCACTTTCCTCAAGACTCAAATAGAACGATTCTTCCAAGAATAGATCTATCACCAGTTGCATCAAGCCACAATTCCAAGCCTACCAATGTCAACAGTACCATAATCAATATTCAAGAGGATGTCGCATCCAAGGAGGACAATTGTAAGAAAGAGAATACCTGGAAAGGCTTTTACAATTTCAGGGGAAAGAGGGACCAATCTCGCTTCAGCAGCACCTCTTGGTCCCAGCACCTTCTCCTGGTCCTGGCGCCTCCTCTTGGTCCCGACGCTTCCTATTGGTCCCAACGCGTCCTCTCTGTTGGAACATCCGTTTGGTCAGTAAGCACTATAACATCCGATCATCCATGAGGTCTTGTCATAACGAAGGGGTCAAAAGGGAGGCATTATATCAGCAAGCGTCACGAATCGAACGTTCACCATCAGCCTCAGCACCATCAAAAAGACAAGCTCTGTTCCAGGTCCCAGACAAAGCTATACACAGACAACAACGAAAATTGAAGCCGGCTCAAGCATTCTTGGATTCTCCTTTTATTAAAATCCTTTGTCAGTCAGGAACTTCACTATCTCTAAGGAGCATGTCAACCAAAGAGTCACAACCATGATCAGACCATGATGAGATAGACCCCGAGTCTACTTCAAATAACACAAATATGACTGGGGACTGCTCAAAGAAACCCATCTCTCAACATCGACTTGGCTCCTTCGGAATATTTGTTCTCTGCCCCTTTCATGAGCCTCTGCTACAAGCTTCGACTCCTGAGAAAGCCTTTCGACTTCGCCTCTAGCCTCGATCGTTGCATTAAAACTTACAAAATCCGCCTACTTCATCAAGGTACTTGCGTACGTCTCCCAGATGACGGTGAACTCATGTGGTGCCAAGATCGAAGTTATCAACCTCGTTCATAATTTCCTCTCATTCTTCAAAGAGGACTCTAGAAACTTCATTCCGAGAAACCATTTCCTCTCAGCATAAATGGATAGGATAACAAACCCCCAACACGTGAGCGCCCTGGGAGGATCCTATCAAAGAGGAATCAACTACAATACCCGCATTAAGGTATCCAACTAGCACATTCCCTGCAACACTACCATTCTACACATCAACGTCAGTAGGAGCATCATATTCAACAATTACGCGAAGGGGATATCGCATATGGTTTTCAGCATGGGGAGGTACACTATCCACATCAAAATCAACGGTAAATCTTGTTCCTTCCTCAACAAGCCCAGCTCTCTGATTTAATCATTCTGCCCCTAGAAGTAGAGAGGTTAAAGGCATATTAAGTCAGAACATCTCAAACATGAAATTTTCGATTAAGAACCACAAAATCTACTATACATATCTACAAAATTCATATACATTCATTATGAAACAATATTTGAAGTATTTCATGAGCCCAACCCATTATAAGACGTTTTACAAAAAAAACGCCTCAGAAACAATTTTCACTACCTCTCGGAAACTCTGAAGCTGGAAACAATTGGTGATGAATCTAGGAATGGTTCTTATATAAAAAGTTTTTTATTGGTGTCTACTGAAATACTTTAAAAGGTTGCGTTAATCGGACAAGTGATCTAAGATTTATGGAAAAAACGGCTAGCGGAGTCGAGTCTGAAAACTGTCGGGATTTTCCTGGATACTTCCTGAGTTTTACTGTTTGGTCGTTTTGAAGCCCCAAAAAAGCTCAAAACCTGGATTCTTTCCTGACATGATGTAGTAAATTTTTTTATAATAAGTATAGAGGGTTCAATCATCAAAAACGGAGGTCGTATGAAGACCCTAGAGTGTTTTTCCCAAGCACTATACTTCTGAAATTTTCTCGTGACGGGAATCTATAATATTCTTTATGAATTTGAGCATGGCTATGCTTCTATGAGAATTTTGAAGAGTTTAAATTCTCCACAATGATAATAAGGAGTATAAACTTACTTGATATGGGTCCAAACCAACGTAGGAGTCTGGCGTTACTTTATTTCTTATTTCTCCATCGACATCAGTAGAATCAGATTCTTCACAAAGATCTTCAATGTGGGGAGCCTCGTCCTGTTCTTCGTCTTGGTCTTCGTCCTTCAATTTATCCTCATCCTCTATATCCATGGCGTCTCCCAAAGTCTCAGAAGCATCAACATAGAAGAATTATTCGCAGTCCTCTTCTCGCATAGGCGATAAAAGTAGTGTTCACTCAAGAGCCCATCACACACACCTGCCGAAAGAAATAAATCAATTAATCAAGTCATGGTAGTCATGCTTTGAGTCAAGGAGATTACAAAAAATTGACTTTGCATCTCAATAGCCAAGAATTACAACGACGACTTCAACTTCAATTCAAATACTTGCCCCAGTCCCAGTGCTTCAACAACAACAACAGACGGCTCCAACTTTCATGATCTTCTATGTCCTCTCAAAACTCCTAGAAGCATGGATCTGTGACGACACCAAAAATTATCTTCTGCCTGGTAGCGGATCCAAGTGAGTCACACTTGGGAACTGACGACTCCTTCACTTTCGAAAGCTTAATACAATAACATCCCTCAACTAAAAGGTCTGATTAGCAATGATACAAGCAACAAGACTTTTCTTCATTAGTACTCACACGGCTGGGGAGCCTCCTATGCTTACCTGATCACATCAAGAAATAAATCGACAACAATCGGTGAGGAACGGGTCAAAACATCCTTCATGAGAAGTGTTCTTCTACGCCTCTACTGTGAAATACCAGAAGGGAAGGTCATTTGGAGACCTGATCTAGGAGATATGGATCTTACACTAAAGTATTTAAGGTCTGAAAATTCACACGGAATTAGTAATCACAGATGTTTACGCATGGTTAGCTGATCTAACCAACCCCGAATCGAGTGATTCTTTTTGCATATGATAGCTTGGTCTCTTGGATTTAAAAGTTCAAACTTCAAAATCCGACGTCGTATGAAACTTCAACAGCTTCGGGAATGAATGGTGTATAAACTAGGGTTTCCAAACGGGATTCAGAAGACCCGGCTTTATAGAGACCTTGTCTTCCCATGGACTTTCATCTTCTCAGACATACCATCCTGCCAGGTTGTAGTGCATCTCCCAAGAAGACCTTATCAACCTTTCTACGACAAGATCACTGGAGCCCACCGCCAACCTCACCTGTGGTTCTGGTCTACCACCAGCTTCTTCGGACGGTTTCCAATATTTACAAGTTTGTTACTACTAAGTACAACTCAAAGCATCGTCTCCGGGTATCTTGTCTCTCATCTACTGACGCTATCACTAGCACTCGATTACGGCAATACTCAAAATCCAAGCAAGCACCGGAACCAACTACTTGCTTATAAGGAAGTTTAAATCTAAGGCTTAAATATGCATCAAAGACATTGCCTGGAGGAGACAGAGCTAACAATATTTCTTGCTGGATACACACATGAAGATCGATCCAGCTGACTTGATCCTCTATTTGAGATGAAGATGACCTGTTTCAGAAAGAGAGAAAGAGAGAAAGCGCTAACCAAATCCCATCTTTTGATCACGTCAAGATGGCATTTCTGACAAGAACGAGGGTTCCTACTATTCCCAGTCAAGGTTCGTGCTAAGGGGGCACATATCTCAATCCCGGGTAAGACAGAGTCAACGAAGTTTATCCCCTGACCAATGGGGATCCTCATTGACGTACTCACCATGACCCTTCCGGTAGTTGTTCAACCAACATGACTGGATCATAAGTTCAACCCAGCTAAACTTCCCTTGGCTCACAAATTAGAAATTTCGGCAAGAACGTGGGCATCTACTAATCATAGTCAAGACTCACGGTAAGGGGCACTTAACCCAATACCTGGAAGCCATAAGCTAAGTATACCTTGTTTTACTCTTAAAATTTAAATTATGCGTATATAATTATTATAAACATATTATCACCATCTAGTGCTTACTGTGCAACATTACTGTTCCTCACTAAGCAGGGGACTTAACGTAGATGGTGAGTTTTTGAGAAGGGTTAAAATTATAAATCGCCCATCTTCCTAGTTGCAGGAATATAAAAATATCCGCATATACTTGTGCGCATAATTCTGACTTCACCTCAAAACAAAAAATATTGTATTCCTCCTTATATTCCGCAGGCGAATTGAGGATACAGTCTCTACAAAAGACTACAGGCATTCCATGCTAAAAAATTCTACATAATAAGTCTCAAGCTCCTAGATGGGTTTTCGACTAGTATAGAGCAAACTTGAGTCTTCTCTGAATAACTACAAACATTCTAAACTGGCTTCGTATCCTCCTCAATACTCACAATATTTTTTTCATATCGAACTAGTCTCAAGTCGCATAAAATTCCACCGCTGAATTCCTTGAACTTGTCTCGAGTGCGCATCGATGTTCTAGTAATATCTACCAAACTTGGGAATAACAAATGCTTAAACCCTGAAATACATTATAGCTTAACGCTTTCATTCGCAACGAATGTTCCTCAAATTGCTCCTATGAGTTTAAATGTGTTATCATATCACTTTGCTTAAACATAAGCCACAAATAATGCGTCACTCCTCTCGGATGCGCCACAATCAAGAAGCAATGCTTTAAGAGACGCATTGAACCTCTCATCTAGGGTAGCTCTGGCCTTTTTTCATATTAGCGCCATGATAGCATTAGATATTTAGATTAGCACTGCACTGGCACCAGTTAGCCACAATAACGCCAAAAGTGTTAACTTTCCTGGTACTGAAACTTAGCACCTGATAAGCGCTAACTAATCAAAAATAGCTAACACATTTTAGCCTAATAAGGCCTTAGCCAATGTATCATAACCTTGGAGCCTAAATCCTAGCAGTAAAGTGCAAACCCTAGTGGCCAAATTCACCAAAAGGTATATGCGCCTCCAAAGTTGCGTCCTTAGCTCTGTGACGCTATTGCCAGCTCTGAGACGCCATTGCCTAGCTCTTTGATCCCCTTGGTTCTTATCCAAGTTCAACGCCCTAACTTCCTTGGCGTTGCCTCCATGATGCCCTTGGCTTCCCCTCAATGCCCACGGCCTTCGCATACCTAGCCGTGGCGCCCTTGCCTCTCTGTGGCGCCCTTGCTTGGCTCCGTGATGTTGTTGACTCTCTGTGTCGCCCTTTCTTGGCTCCGTGATGCCCTTGCCTCTATGTGGCGCCGTTGCTTGGCTCCGTTATGCCCTTGCCTCTTCGTGGTTCCCTTGCTAGGCTCCGTGACGCCCTTGCTAACTACACGACGCCATTTCCTTGGCTCCCTGACAAATACCCCAATACCCCAATGAGAATCCCCCATGTTGTATTTGATATCTCGTGAAAATAGTAGAGTTATAGACCACTATGGTTTTGATTAAGTCAAGTCAAGTCAAATGACCATCTAAGTTAGTGAGGTAAGTTGTGTGACTCATTTGATTGATAGTAAAATTGATTAGTGTCGAGTCTGGGAATTTTAGTGGTCACGTACTTGTTTGAAAGTAACATGACATATTTAATGGCTAAGTATTAGCTTAGAAGCGACTTATCGTAAGTATGAGAGGTTTTTGAGGCCAAATGTTATAAAGGGGTCCTCGAGCAAAGAGATTTGCTAGAATTCATATAAAACTCAATGTAGGACCTATATTGAGAAGAAAGGAATATTTCTGAAGAAAGCAAGTAGGAAAGACAATGCTAGCTACTTAACGCAAATAAAATAGTGCTAACTCTCTTAACGTAAAAGGCTAGTGTGCTAAGGTCTCAGGAGCAAGATCAATATGCACAACTTTTGGTAAGTATTAATTGTACCAGGCTAGGAATCTAGGACCAAGGAGGTTTGAAGTTAGCACTTCAATTGTATAACTAGCACTGAGGTTTTAACACAAATATACATGTAGCTAAGTCGATAAATATAGCTAAGGACGTGTTAGCCTTAGAGGCGCATCGAATTTTGCTAGTAATGCATTGGAGCTAGGGAAAGGGCATGTCAGTGTCAAGGGCGTTAGCAAAGAGCAAAGGCGCTAGCCATAAGCAAGGGCGTTAGCCACAAGGTAAGGGCATTAGCCACAACAAGGGCACTAGCCACAACAAAGGTGTTAGCCACAAAAGCAAGGGCGTTAGCTTCAAAAAGGGCGTTAGCCACAGCAAGGGCGTTAGCCACAACAAGGGCGCTAGTCATAGTAAGGGAGCTAGCCACAAGAGAAAGGGAGTTATCCATAGCAATGGCGCTACCCACAACAAAGGTTTTATCCAAAAGAGAAAGGGCGTTAGCCGCAACAAGGGCGTTAGCCACAGCAAGGGCGCTCGCCACAACAAAAGCATTATCCACAAGAGCATCCACAAGAGCAAAGGTGTTAGCCGTAACAAGGGTGTTAGCTGCATCAAGGGTGTTAGCCATAGCAAGGGTGCTAGCCAGAAAAAAGACGTTAGCTACAAGATCAAGGGTGTTAGACAGTGAAGCAAGGGCGCTAGCCCAAAGCAATGGCGTTAGCGCCAATGGTTAGCGCTTTTGTTGCTAAAATTAGGTTTAGCATTTTGGTGCTAGGGTTTAGGTGCCAAGCTGATCATAAATGGGCTAAGGCCTTATTAGGCTAAAATGTACTAGTTAAGACAATTTTTTATTAGTTGGCACCTCTCAGGTGCTAGGGTTTAGCGCCAGGAAAGTTAGCGCTTTTATCGCTATTATGGCTGACAAGTGCCAATGCGATGCTAAGTTGAATGGCTAGTGTTATATTGACGTATGAGGCAAGGTTAGGGTTAGCCTAAATGAGACGTCCAATGCATCATTTATGACATTGCTTCTTGACTGAGGTGTATCAGAGAGAGTGGCACATTATTTGTGGCTTATATTTAAGGAAAGTGCTAAAGCAGCATATTTAGGATAAGAAGAGCAATTTGAGGTGCATTGGTTGCGAATGAAGCGTTAATCTATAATGTATTTCAGGTTTTAAGCATTAGTTATCCCCGAGTTTAATAGATGTTTCTAAAACATTGATGCGCACTCGAGACAAGTTCAAGGAATTCAACCGTGGAATTTTATGCGACTTGAGACTAGTTCGACATGGCATAGATACTGTAAGTATGGAGGCTACGAGGCCAGTTTAGAATGTTTTTAGTTGTTCATAGAAGACTCAAGTTTGCTCTATACTAGTGGGAAACCCATATAGGAATTTGAGACTTATTATGTAGAGATTATAGACTACATTGTTAGCATGGAGTGCATGTAGCCTTTTGTAGAGACTATATCCTCAATTCTCCTGCAGAATATATAAGGAGGGATACAATATTTTTTGTTTTGATGTGAAGTCAGAAGTATGTGCACTAGTATGTGCGGATATTTATATGTTCCTGCAAGTAGGCAGAAGAGCGATTTTACAATTCTAACCCTTTTCAAAAACCCACCATCTACAAAGGGTAACTTGAGTGAATCCTAAAAATTTACTACCTAATCTAATCTAGTCCAAAGATGACTTTAGAAGACTATAAATTAACAAATAGTTTGGGAAACTAAAATATGACAATAAAGCTTAACATACCAACTCATGTGGGGTTGATATGTGCATTATTTGCACTAGTTTGATACTTTAATTCATTGCTTTATTGAAATTTCTTATATCATTATGCTTTAATGTTGTTTTTATTTTGAGTTATTTAGGATTTTTGAAGTGGATTCAACCAAAGAAGAAGAAATGAGTTTGTTACGACATAAAATGAAAAAAAAATTGAAATAGTACGAGCAAAGAAGAATAAAATACCAAGTGGAAGTTGTCTAAATTCAGAATTACTTATATCTCTCTCGTAGACAATGAACAAATTGAATCCAACACAAAAGAATTAGGTCATTCCAACATCAAACGGAGAAGTTATGAGCAAAACGGTCAAAGAAAGTTTGTGAGAATGTCTAGTTCTATAGTCGACATACATTAAGGAAAACTGGATACCGATTTTGCACACTTTTTTCTACAAAAAAAACTCTGTGTTTGAGCTTTTATAATTGGCAGGGATGAGGAGAATAGATCCTTCCAATTATTGCAACTTTTGGGTACAAAAAATGTAATATTTTGAAGTCTCTAACAATCAGAAACCACACGGGATTATGCCTTCTGTTTGTTGACAAAAATTTGTACAGAAAACTCACGTATTTGGACCTCAATAATCAATGGGAATGGTACGACCTTGCTGATTCTAGTACAGCGTGGGATACTTCTTTGATGCATTTTTGACTTTTAAATCAAGGAAATTAACATGGTCCCAATAGGATTAAAAGACCTAGAATATTTGGAGGTATATAACAAGACTTTTAAAACTCCTAGAAGACACAAAATATCACTTAACTAAGGAGATAAGGAGAATAAGGATCTACGATTTGCGATGTGAAGAATTTCTCGACGATTTTAAGGTTTGCTTTACTTCTTCTTCTTCTTCTTCTTCTTCTTCACATTTTTCATAGTTTTTAAACCATGGGCAACTAAACCTCTTTTATTGGTTACAGATGTAGCCAGATATCAGAAACATGTTACTTGATTAATACATTGGTTTTGTTATCTTAATCTCATCATTATCGTTTATGTTCTACAATTAAATATCGTCATGTATGATTCCATGAATGTTTGTTTACAAGCGCTATTAAATAACTATGAATGCATATTTATAGTTAGACTAGGGTTTTGAGATACATAATTGTTGATGAACCTTGTTATAAGTAGTATAGTGTGATTGATGATTGTATTTAAAACTTTCGTGTGATTGTTGATGACCTATGTTAAATACATTACTCATAGTGCATCTATTGTATTAATTAGCCTAATTCATAGAACTTAACACTCTACGAGGATTAAACTTAATAATATTTTGCATTAGGTTGTTCTTTGAGTAGTATTTGCATATTCATTGTTATATTATGTGATTACATAATGAATTTACCGGAGTACGCTCTCGATGGGGTGCTCTAAGGATCTTGATAATGAAAGGTTAAGTACCAACTCTAGATATTAGTTATAGTGCGTGTCGTATGATTGAAGATGAACCCTTAACCATTATTCTTAACTCATTTATTTTTTTTACTCATTCTTCGCTAGCATAATTAGTTTAATTGCTTTAGATTAATCTCACCAAATCCCCATGTTACATCAATTTCAAATATGAATAACAACCCATTCCTCTCTAGTATAATGAAGTTTCTCTTTCTCTATTTTACTTAAATATCTCTTGTCTTAACTATTATAATATAATAATGAGATAAACGAATTCAGTACAAAACTCGTCAACAATTTTTTTCAGCGGTTATTCGGGAAATTGTTTTCACCACACTAGGTCTCTAGTTCACCACTGGAGACTTTGCAGAGTGGAGATAAAAAAAAGTATGGTTCACTATACGATTTTTACCTTCTTTTCCTAATTGTTGAATTTGTTTTGGATGTTTATATTGATTTGGAGCTGAGATTGAAACGTTAGATCTTTTCCGATTGGAACAAATTTCCGCTCCTAATAGCAGCAATAAAAAAATTATAATTTTTTTGTGTTTTTCTAATGGTTCTAGATTAAGTTTATTTTGGATGAGTTTATTCTTGGAAGGCCTATGTATATAACTTAAGGATTCAAAAGATATTTTTATCAATTTTTAGAGGTTATATTTTATATATTTTTTTAAAAAATAAAATTTTAGTGAAAAATACCAAGAACATCACGAAGAAAATGATAAACGCTATCCACGTACGTGAATTCTTTGTACGTCACCCCTAGTGAGAAAATGGGAATTTTTTAGTGGAACCCAAGTTGGAGGCTTGGGTTCTCAGAATCCTATCATTAAGATATTTATAAAGTGTTTGTGGGGAAAAACAAACTAAAGGGTAATTTAGGAAAAGTAGGGTGAGCATGTGAAACATTTGTACTGTTGAAGTACTTTGTTTAGATTCAAGAGATCAATTGAACAATCCTGACCTAAACAAGCAATGGTCGTTCCAGTCTTGCTTCAGTCACAAAATGAGAAGGAGAATGTTTGGTCTTAGGGAGGGAAGCGAGAGAAGGTTGAGGTCAGAGTATCAGTCTATGGGATATAATTGGTGTGAATAACTATGAACAATGCTCTTCCTGAGAAATTTTAAAGATTGAGTTGTTCAACTTGGATTGTTATGTATTAGACTTAGACTTAGAATTGTCATATTTCATACTTGTTCAGTTGTCTTGTTCAATAGATTGAGAATCTATTTATATCATAGCTATTGTAACCACTTGACCTCTTTTCTGGAAGAAACTGTCGATGGTTGAGTAGTGGTGAAGTGAAGAAGGTGGAGAAGGTGTTGAAAACTTCTCTCCACTTCGATTAAGGATGAATATTCAGTTATTCAACTTGCCACTCCTCTACTCAACTGCGGATTGAACTTTCCACAATTTCTCTTTAGTGGGTGCACTGCTGCACCACATGTCATAGACCACCATACCAAAACCATAATGAATATCCCCCCATTTGTGACATTTGATGTCTCGTGTAAATTTTATAATATTGAGTACTACTAATAATGAAGTGAGACTTACTTAGTCTTTTGACTGGAGACCTGTCTTGCTTGACTAGGTTGATGAGTCTTGATAGACTAAAATAAAATATGTAGTTATTTACTTATGAGGAACAGTATGTTCTACTAGGTCAATTTGCATTGACATGCTTATTTTGTAAAAATAAGTGTTTGCTGATGAGCATGAGAAAATGTGTGTGAAGCCACACATGAAAATTTATATGCGTGAGGCCAAAAATAAAAATATATATGTGTGAGGCCACACATGAAAATACATGTGTGTGAGGCCCCACATGAAAATATATGTCTGTGAGGCCACACATGCAAATATGTGTGTGAGGTTACACATGAAAATATATGTGAGAGGCCACATATATGAATGAGACCTAGCATGACCTTTGACCAATAAACTAGGGTTTTGAAATTCACATGTGTGCATCAAACCCTAATAAGCAAGTACTAGAAGCTGACATTAAGGTTCCTTAGTTGAAAGGACTGGCTAAGCTACACGAGTTTTGCCAATTGTAACAAAACACCACGAGCTTTCCCAGGCATTAAAACATACAAGCTCTCCTCTTTAAACTAAGAAGCACGATTTTAGAGTAAAAGAGTCAAAACCCTAATTTGAACAAGAGCTCATACATTCACGTTTTTACTCTTTGTACTAATCCTCATATATTAAGGGCAAAAGAGTAAAATACCAAATTTGGAAAGAAGTAGGACGTCCATGCTTGGCTTTTGAGCAAAGATGTGCAAGTTTTGCCTTAGAAGTAAAACACGAGCTTTAGCAAGGCGCACACGTTGGGGAATTAGGGTTTGAGGGTTTGAACTTTGGTCATTTGAGACACTTATAAGTGTTGGAAATCTTATTTTAAGCATTTCGAAAACCCTAAATTGAATTATTTCACTTATTCACATTAGTTGTCTCTTTAAGCAAGGATTAATGTGACTGAGGTTGGAATTTTAGCTATTAGAAGCTATGAAATTGTGTTTGTCACAATTTTGACTTTGATTTTAAGTACAACTGTGGTACCTTAATCAAATAAATTCATATGTAATCTTCTATATAGAGTTATATGTGTATTTTAGTAGGTCAATATTGCTCAGTTGAGTGTGAATATCAACATGGGTAATTTTTGGGAATTCAGCTATAGAATATAGCACCAAAATAATACTCAAATTGCTTTATACTAGTGGGAAATCCATCTAGAGATTTTATGTAAAGATCATAAAACATCTGGAAATGTAGTAGTAAGCACCATTTTTATTCTGATGATTTTGTATAGTAATGAATGTTGATTCAATTTATTAATTTTGATCATATATGTAGTTTGCCATACATATAGAGAGAAGACATGGATAAGCACCTGAGAGAGGGCAGGGATGAACACCTACTTATGAATTCTTTTGCATAATTTTAAAGTTTAGTATTTCTCAGACCCGAGTCTTGAGAGATAATTTTACTATTTATCCTTGTCAAAACCCACCATCTACAATAAGAAACCCAAGAATATAAGAATTATCATCCTAAAATTGATTATTACATCAGGTTTATGTTGATTTTCTATTTTAACGTTTTTGGGATGAAAAAGATACCACCCTTTGTTACCTTATTTACTAACAAAATATTTAGAAAATCATTATTCATCAAAATAACTATTCAGTTATGGTTATTCTTCTTCGTTTTCTCTCCCCTCATAATATGCAATGTCACATTGTTCCGAAAACATTGATATCACAAGGTACTGATAATATGTTGATGATCGTCAAAAATTATTATTCCATATTTCATTTCACATAAAAATTGTGAAACATCCATGATTTCTATGGTTTTCTTTTCTAATTTAAAATGATTATATTATCTACCATCTGGTAGTATCACAACATGGAAGATAATGCAGAAATTTTATTTTGATAGGGATTTTTCTACATCCAAAGCCACTGAAAATAAGGAAAGAGACTAGCAGAGTTAGTCAGGAAATGGGCGAGACTTTATATGAACACTGGGAACGCTACAAGAGATTGGTGGCCAGCTGCATGTATCACCAAATAAGCGAGGTATTGATAATCTAATACTTCTATGAAGGTTTCCAAGAAAGTGATAGGAACCTCCTTGACGCTTCAAGTGGTGGTTCATTGGAAAAAAATGTTATTACAGGCTACGGAGTTGATTGAGAACATATCATCAAATTCTCAGAAATTCTCAATTCGTGGATCAGGGCCACTAGTTAGGAGAGTCAGTAAAGTTGGCGAAAGATATTCATCAATAAATAGGCAACCTAATAGCAATGATGCAACATATTTCCACTGTGGTGATACCATCTCCTCTATCTTCGAAGAAGGTAATGAACAAGCTAATGCGGTCTTCCCAAATCGAAAAAGGCATATATATGATCCCTTCTCCAACACTAAGAATCCAGAATGAAGAGATCACCCCAACTTTAGCTATGCTAACAAGCAGGTCGCGATTCAACAACCGACTTTCAACCGCCAGAACGGGCATCAGCAACAATTTCATCCGCAACAACAACCTCATAATCAGACCTCAAATATGGAAAAGTTGTTGAAATAATTCATGCAAATGACCTATAATATAATAAAAGAATTACAAACGAAGTTATTTTTATGCCAAGTGAGATGAATCAGTTGATGGCACAAAATAGTGGTAAACTCCCTTCTTAACCTCTTAAAACCAAAATATACCGTTAATGTTATGGCACTGAGAAGTGGTACTCAAATTGTGCAACTAGAAAATACTGCAACGGGTCGTTGTGAATCTCCCAAATACTCTAAGGGGATAGTTCTGGAAAAGGGGGTCTCAACTTCTCCCAAGATCGATGAGATACCTAAAACAAACTCCAGACCTCATGTTTCTACTTATGTTCCTCCTTTTTCTTTTCATCGTAGGTTTGCTAACTCTAAAAATGTGGAACAAGATAAGCATATTTTGGGTATTTATATGAAGATCCAAGTGAACATTTCACTTATAGATGCTATCAAGCAAGTCTCCAGATATGCAGAGTACTTGAAGGTCTTGGCTACCAATAAGCAAAGACTGACCAGTAACGAGGTAATAAGTGCGGGGGAAAACACTTTGGATATCTTGCAAAAGAAACTCCCACTTAAATATAGAGATCCTGGTAGTTTCGGCATTCCCATTAGTATTGGTAACACTTGATAAGGCTATGCATGAGTTAGGAACATTAGTAAATGTTATGACCTCATCTATAGATGAATCCCTTAATTTAGGTCCACTCAAGGAGATTAATATTTTTTTTTAATTGGTTTATCGTTCTAAAGTTTACCTTATGGGTATTGATGAGGATGTTCCTGTGAAATTCAATCAATTAATATTTCTAGTGGATTTTTATGTGCTAGAGATGAATGTTTGGTCATCATATGCATCAATACCATTGTTGTTTGGGCATCCCTTTATGAGCACGACCAAAACTAAAGTTGATGTGCATAACGGGACGTTGACAATGGAGTTTGATGGAGAAGGATATGTTTCAACATTTATGAGACGATGAGATATCCAAGTGATGTCCATTCTTGCTTCTCCATAGATATGATTTATACTTTAGTTCAACAGTTATTCGATTTAAATGGGGAAGATGCGTTTTGACTAAGCCCGTTGATGGTAGATTGGAGTGCTATGGTGAAATTAAGGAAGCCATCATCTCTCTTAATTTATTACAAGAAATCCCACAAAATTCGAATATTTCTTTTATCAGACCATGCTCTAATGAAAAACCTATGCAATCTATCTTGCAGGCTCTGAAGCTAGAACCGGAACCTCTTGCGGATCACCTAAAGTTTTTGTATTTTGATGATAAAGGAGATTTACCGGTAACTGTAGTTAAGGATATGAAAGAATTTTCCAAGATTTCATCAATATTATTTCATTTATTGCAAAAGACGTGGTTTTTAACTTCAATGAAAAGTGTTTGGCGGCATTCAATTGTTTGAAAGAACTTTTGATAACAACCCCTATCATTAAACCACCAGACTGAAGAAAACAATTTGAACTAGTGTGTGATGCTACTATACGGTCGGTAAAATATTATGGCACCGTATAGGGAGGCTACCCATGTTATTTACTATGCTTCCAGGACGTTAAATGATGCTCAAAAAAATTATACCACCACCGAAAAGGATTTGTTGGCTATTGTGTTCACATTGCAGAAATTTCGTTCTTATTTGATTGGTAAAAGCTATTTTTTTCTGATCATGGAGTGCTTAGATATCTTCTTGCAAAGAAGGAAGCGAAACCTAGGCCAATTCAGTGGATACTACTCATATACAAGAGTTTTATATCGAAATTAATGATAATAAAGGCATAAAGAACACTGCTGTAGGTCACTTGAGTCGTCTTACAATAGACGAGGAAACTATCCCGTTGCATAAAAGTTTCCTAGATGAGCAACTTTTCTCAATACTGGTGGCAGAGCCGTGGTATGTAGATTTGTGAACTGTTTGGTGTCTAGAAAAATTTCTGGTAACTTATCATGTGTTGTGAGGGACAAGCTTAAAAATATAGTGAATTAATACATATAGGATGATCTATATTTATAGAAATATTGTAAGGAGCAAGTGACTCGAATGTGCTTTCCCGAATCTGAATTTTAGTCTATCCTATCTTTTTGCCCCCTATGTTTGTGGAGGATATTTTGGGTCTAAGAAAACTAAACGTAAGGTCCTTAAAAATGGCTTCTTTTAATTTTTTTTAAAGATACTTATGTATGTTATATTATTTATGATTGATGTCATAAAAACAGACAATTTATGTGCTCGAAACCAAATGTCACAAACATTCGTTCACTTTGTTGAAAATGTTTGACGTTTGGGGATTAGTTTTATTGGTTCTTTTATTAACTGATTTGGTATAACAGAGTTATTAGGCAAAAGAAATAACCGAGCACTCGGTGGACAACTGTGGGGTTAACTCATCATCAGATGACTTCACATCTTACGAGACCAGTTCAAAAACACTTGCCCACTGCGTGAGCAAAAAAGTTCCCTCGATTTAAATTTGAACACTTATTTTATCTTCTAAATATTTGTTATATGGGTATTAAATGGGTTTATTTGTGCTTATTTATTTATTTTGATAAAATTTAATTAACGTAAACACGTATTTCCAATAACAAGTTTGGTTGTGAACATAACGTTGGGTTGGATTTGGCATTCGGACCAGAGAATTTGTGGGGTGGTAAAACGAATTCCCATTTTTGACGTCCCAGATATTTCTGAGGTTTACATCTCTGCAGCGAAACAGGATCATCAGAATTGGTGAATCGTTATAATTTGGATGATATTTTTCCCGAAAGAAAGACATAGAGATTTGTTTACAAGATCAGTAGCACCTCAGATCTGAGCCCGAGGGACAAGAGAAATGGATATTGAACCGTCAAACAAATGTATGAATCCTGTTACCAAAATGGGCAAATATATTACACCCATTCAAAAATATGTTAACTTACACAGAAAGTTGGAATGAGTAGAAGCTAAACCTATCAAAAAGTTTAAACATACAAATCTACAGAGGCACAACAACCAGTATTAGCAGTGAAAATCATGCACCAGTCGTATATGTTAGGGAAAAAGGATTAGAAAATGAATACCTCTTAACTACAGGTTTTATAAGAACAGAAGTATAATTTTATTTTGTTTGTGTGGCAAGAGACTGAGAATGTCTTCAAGTGGAACAACCCATTCATTTGGAATACTATTGAGACTCGGAATATGCCCGCACGACATCTAAGATTGAAGCTCGACATATCGGACATCTCCCACTACTCCACTGCAACTCATGTGCGCATTTGAAACATGTGCACATATGCCCACATCTGAACAACAAGAAAAAAAAATCTTAAATTTTAGCTGAGACTGTTATTTTCGGAGTTTCGAGGTTCTACTACTACTTAAAGGGTGAGTGTCAGTTGTAAGGCATGATAATGAGTACCTATATAATAGTGAGTCGACCGGCATTTCATAGCAAATGCAGCAATTGCCTTTTCTGTTTTGTTTCCTGTTGAACTCCACGGGCGCCCCTGAATATACAAAAAGAGGTTTTGTCCAATGAGTGAATGAGATCACCGGCAATGCGAAAGAAGAAAATATGATCTAGGGCATGGCATGAGTATACTGCATTAGCAAGTTATTCAATTTAGGGTCTTCTTGGCCCAAGTTGATGGATGGTTTTCCGACTACCACAATATACTCAGCATGGTTAAATGATTACTAATACAGGTTATCAACAATTAGAATGTAAATAACAATACTCAGGAGTTCGTGACCATTGATCTAATGCAGCAATGACCTCTCTGACAGGCATCGTCGGATTTTATTTCATAAAGCCTTAAAAGGAACACAATTAACTTACCGGAATGGTCTACAGATGATGAAACCTCCTTGTTGATAGAATGCTGCAACTGCTCCTGCATTCCCATGCAACTCTTAATTGATTTTCGAAGTTCAGACATCTCTTGACTTAGTTGTGCCATGTGGCCCCTCAGATCGTATATCAGTTCCATCTCCTATAAATAATTGCAATTTATTTATTAAAATGCATAAGATAATAACACCTTTCATTTGAAATAAGAGATGTATGAAATTCTCACCAGTGAACGATGCCCAGTGAAAGGAGATGATTGTGGGCTATCTTCTTCATAAGAATGACACGACTGGGGCTCCTGAAAGGATGTAGATACATATTGGTCACCATCACTGACATCGTTATCTTGATATTCACTCCGTGATCTCACGCGAGATGGCAGAGGTAGTTGCAACGATGTGGACACCATCTGATCAGAATAATCACTTATTTCATTATACTCATGATTTAGAAGGGTCTCTTCTTCCTCCTCCTCGTATTCATGTTCATTGGCTTCTGAAGTAGTCTGATGAATTTGTCTTCTCACGAAAGAAGAGACCATTTGATCCATTCTCGTTCGCAAGTCACTGGTGAGAAAGGTCGATACACTTCTTCTGCATTCTCAAAGAAATTACTACTTAGAATTACTGTGACAATTTATTACTCAGTGGACATCTTAGCTCAAAACCAATAGCCAGTGTCTTAAGTGGCCCAGAATAATTATAAAACTGACATTATTAGGATCTCAATGTTCATGTGGTGCTACTCTATTCCTGACGGCACCCATTTTATGCAGATAAACCGAATGGTAGTCCCAGAGACATGATCAGAATAAGTAAAAACAGGGTTCAATCATCTGAATTGTCTTGGTACAAATGTTAAGAAGTTTACAAATTGATGGAGAAACTTATGATTTGTTTCAAATTAGTTACGAATTGGTTCATTTGGTCAGTTTCAACTAATAATATGCTAGAGGCTTTTGGTTTCCACAATATAGTCCTCATCTTATCTAGCACCAAAATGATCAGTTGTTTGAGTTTCACGACAAAAAAGTTCAAAATTTTAAAGCTATAAGCATCTTCACAATCCAGTAGAAAAACGGAGAGAGACAAATATATAAACAATTGATACCTTTCAAAAAGCTCGCGAATTTCATCATTATCTGTGTTACTCTCAAGCATGTTGAGGTACCATGCTTGACGACGATCTTCAAAATCTCTTTGTTGATGAGGAATACCACGTAGCCAGGTCCTATTGTCAGATTCTACAAGCTGGTGCATACTGAGATCTGATTCCTCTTCAGTTACGCTAGTCTCTTCTTGCCAACTATCGATGAATCCTACATGCTGTTCCTTTTCGATGTCTGGTTCTTCTTCAGTTATAACATCTACGTCTGAAACATTGGAGCTTCCTACAGTTTCATCAGGTCTTGCCCAATCGATCTGGCCAACTCTTGATGTTGTGCCTTCCTCCCAACTCTCGATAATAGAGCTTATAACTCGTGGGCAGGTTTTAAGATCTGGTTGTTTTTCTTTTATACCATTTCTTTCTGAACCATGTAAGCATTTTGTGGTGTTCAAATCTCCTTGCACGTTGAGTGCGCCAACTCCATCAGAGCATGGCCTTTTCAAGGTAACTTTGGAATTTTGACTCACTCGTTGTTGCAAATGTCCATTTATAGATTGAACTGAGTAGAGGTGTTCTTTGAGATCAATTAGCTCACGTGCAGTAGTACTTTTATTAGTAGGGGTACTCGTTGCTTTAGTCACTTTCATAGGAGTAGGAGCAGGAAGACGAGGAGGAGGAGGAGGTGGTGAAGGGGGAGGGGGAGGAGTAGTAGCAACATCCTTTTGAGCATTATGGTTGCCATCTTGTCTTGACACAGCAGAGTGTTCTGACTCATGGGCATTCTTTATTAATTGCGCAGGAGATCTCGAGGTATCCTCTTCACTAGAACTTGCCATACTTTTCTGTTCGACTCTAGAATTGAATCTCTCCCTGGTATTAATGAAATGGATTCCCATGATTAGTGCTAAAACTAATTCACGTTGACAAATTTACAGATTAAAATTCATGTATTCAACTGGCAACCCTTTGAAATTGTGAATAGTGTTACAAAGATAAAACTTGCATACAGTTTAAGAGTGTGCACAAGAACGAAATGAACCATGTAGCTACGATTTCAAACCAAATGCTTGAGGCATACCTTAGGTGAAAGATGGTAGGTCGACGCTGTAGTTGGTCCAATTCAGATGCTCTTGAAATTGGGCGCTCTTGATTTTGATTTCCGGCTCCACGCTGCAGGATTTTGAGCCTAAGCAATGCCTAAAATTGTACAATAGGATGTACATGTTAACATATAATATGGAGTTGGAAATTTTAGGCATGTAAATTTTAAATGTCTGGTGCACCATGGTAGATGATATCATTTTTGGTTATTGAAATTTATAATGATTACAAACAAGTGAAGGAGAGGATAAATTACCTGAAGACGGCCACGCTGAGTGAACCGTGACACAGCATGACGTTCAACTAGTCCACCAAGCTCCTTTTGCCTCTCCAGTTCTACTTGAATGAGCAAATCCTTAAGTGCTTGCCGACCTCTAACCCGAGGATGAGTGATCCCAATAGCGGATGAACCGCTTTGTTCTCCATGATCTGATAGATCGCTTGAATTCTCTCGATCGAGTTCATCACACATAGGGGAGGAAGCAACAGGACTATTGGGTTGACTAAACGTAGTTAGCCTTTTTATAATATCTGCCACTCTACCCCGCTCGGTCTCTCCTACATCAGAAGATTGCCTCTGATATAAGGAAGCGTTTGGCTCACTTGCAGTCGTCCTATCGGACGCCCAATCCAGGAATGGGTCTTCAGGAATTTTTGATTTAGCAGAGTCCCCAGGAATTGGTATAGGTTGGCATGTTTGGGTGCTATCTTCACAGACCTCGGATCTCAAAGAGGGATCTTCGACGTAAGAAGAATCCTCAACATTGCTAGTTCTAGAATTCTTGGTACTACTACTACCAGTACTACTACTTCTTCTAATAACTTCTGGATTAGAATTCAAGCTAAACCTACCTGATTGATTTTCTCTTGGAGTCCTAGACTCTGCTTCAAATTCCTTCCACCTCTGGACAAGTGAAGAAGCCCTCAAACTTGGAAGTTGTTCGACGGAAGATTCTGATGTAGTAGGAGAATTCTCTCTCAAAAATGAAGAAGCCCTTGCCGAAACAGATTGAGAACTTGACAATGCCATGAGTTCAGCCTCATTTGTTTGCCTCTCCGTGGTGTTCATCATTTCTCTAGCTTGACGAGTACCCCATCGATCAAGCATCCTCGATTGGATCCTCATTGAAGGAGACTCATTAGGGGCTGTTACTTCTGTCTCTTTTTCTCCCTGGTTGTTATTACTACTTCGACTCCTCTCCCTTTCTACCGATCGAAAATTCTGATTGATGTTGTTGTTTCTCTCTCGAGAATTGCGACTATTACTAAACCTACTATTAGGTTGAGAATTCTCATTTGAAGAAGCAACTTCAGAATCTTGTCTTGGTGTAGAGAAAACAATGCAGGTCTGTAAATGATCTCGCACGAACACTTCAAGGTTCTTACAAATAACAGCTTGTGCTCCTTCTCTATTTCTCTCCCTATCTCTAATAATCCTCTGATTATGATCTCTTAACACACAACCAAAAGGAGAAGCAGCAATTTCAATTCTCGATGAAGCCATTTTCTTTTCTCTCTTCTTTCTTATCGAGATAATTATTAAAATCTTAGCCGAAATAAGATTTCTTCGTGGAGAATAAATTGAAAACCCAAAAACAATCCATTTTGAGCGAAAATGAAAACCATAACTAAAACTTCTTCAGTTTTCTTGGCTTCTCTGTTTTTTACCACAAAATTAACAAGAGATCATAAAATGAAAGCAACAAAGCTAGGGTGAAGGTGTAAACCATAAATTAAGCTAACTATAATAAACCCATTTTCTTAATTTAAGTAATTCCTAACAAAATCATCGGTTGTCTGATTGTGTAAAAAACTGATTAAAATTAGTTGTGAATTTTTGTTTTTTTTGTTTTTGAAGAGAAAAAACAGAGAAAAATGATCGGATAAAAAAGAAAGAGTGACTGAAAAGATAAACCGGAACACTTGTCAAGAATTAGGAATCAAAAACGGTTGGTAATCTATCAATCTAGAGTGTGAGAGATCTAAATTTAGTTAAGATTGAATAAAATTATGAAAAGTTTGCTATTTATAGTTTATTACTGGTGGGAGAGAGACGTTGGTTTATAGCCGTTAAGGAGGAGTGAGTTATTTTTCTTCCTTTTTTGGGTCTTTAGGGAGCGTCACAACTTACTATTAGTTTTCGACTTTTAGACTGCCGCGGGCACAACATTTTGTCAACAAGCCCATATATTCCAAACCGTTAATACATAAATAGCAGAGAAAACTACAGTTAAGCCTATTTTCTTAAAAAATTTCACCCACAAACCCACTGTCGTAAAAATTGACGCACGTATCAATTTCCTCGGTGAATATTTCACACACATCCATAATTCTCAAAATTTTATTTTTCGTTTTTTTTTATTCCCAAAACCTTCTATATGTATATTCTTCCGTTTTTTCTTCGTTTCTGTTTAATCTCTAATTATCGACGATATCTGAAATACAGATAATTTAAAGGATCATATTAGATACATAGTGAATTATTTTGATTACATCAATGGAGGATTATTCTCTCCCTAAAAATTCTATGTTCCTTGGATTTGATAACTCTACACAGTAAGTTAATTTTTTTTTTCTAAACATTATTCTATTTTGTGATACTAGATTATTAAAAAATGGCTTTGGGGTTTTAATTATGCGATTCTGATCCTAATTCAGGGTTTTTAGACATGAATTTGAGTTGAATGTTTGAATTTGATAATTTCCAGGTCATGTAAGGAAACAATACTGAACTCCAATCTTAACATAGTAACTTTAGATGTTGTTCATTTTGATTCTGAATTGATAATTAAGGCTATCAATTTGCCACTAATTCCTTGTTATCATCTCACCTCAAATTTTCAGTCTTCTCTCAGGATAGGGTTCAAATTTTGATTTGGATCCTTTTCTTTGAAATACCCCCCCGTCAACCAATCCATTTAGTGATTCAAAACCTCCTAAGAAGAAGAGAGGTTGTTGCTGCAAATGCATTTGTTGGACAATAAGCTTGATTATACTTCTAATAATCATAATTGTTGCTGCAGTCGGAATTCTTTACGCGGTTTTCCAACCTTAACTACCTAAATATTCCATCGATCGTCTAAGAATAACCCATTTTCAGCTTAACACCGATGCAAGTCTCTTTGCAAGGTTTACTGTTAGGATTACGACAAGTAACCCGAACAAGAAAATTGGTATATATTATGAAGATGTTAGTAACTTGAGTGTTTTCTATACAAGAACAAAGTTATGTGAAGGTACACTGCCACAATTTTACCAAGGTCATCAGAACACTACTATTTTAGATGCGGCGTTAAAGGGACAAACACCAAATGCGAGTGACATGTTGTTGGCGTTAACGACTGAACAACAAACAACCGGGAGTATACTATTGAATCTGAGAGTTAAAGTGCCAGATATACTCTTCTTTCTCTGAAGTTTCTGAATTTTTTCTTTGGGTTTGGGTAGTAAGAGACTAACACAATCTTAAAGAATGGGAGTATAGCCAATAGGCAGATAATGAAACAAAGATTTGATATGTGGGTGTATATCTTAAGGATGAATCTTGACCGATGATGAATAATCTAAGTAGAAAAGTTTGACAAAATGTTGTTCTGACATGTACGAATGAGAAGATTCCGTACATCTTGAATCAAAAGAAGATGATTGTTTTTTTCTTTCTTCTCTCACTATCTCTTTTCTTATGATGCAGATGAAACCTAAGCAGTACTAGTACCACCCTATAATTGGTAGGTTGCTACTCTTTTGGGTCGTGGAATAGATTTTGGATCGAAGTGGCTGATTTGATCCATGATAAATTTTTGAGATTTGGTTCATTGTGTGCTATGCAGTACCTAGTTGGAAGATACTAAAGCTACCAAGAAGCAATAGAGATAAGCGATTTGTAAGATCGTCTTGGTGATCCAATGGACATCACTGATGATTATGAGGATATAGTTAACTGGAGCAAAGTAGTGTCACCAATTTATCTTTAGCCGGAATAGTAAATGCAACTAGAAATCAGATGTATAACCAGTTATGCAGTCGAGAAAATGGCTGCATAATCTGTTATGCAGTCGAGAAAGTGGTAGCATATTGCATTATGCATCCATTTTGTTTATATCACTTTTATCAACCAAAAAATGATTGCATAATCTGTTACGCAACTACAAAAATTATTGCATAACTTGTTAGGAAATCAAGAAAATGGTTCCATAATTTGTTATGCAGCTACAAAAAGGTTGCATAATCTGTTATGCAGTCGAGAAAATGGCAGCATATTGTATTATGCATCCATTTGTTGTTATCACTGTTATCAACCAAAAAATGGCTTCATAATCTGTTATGCAGCTACAAAAATACTCGCATAACCTGTTATGCAGTCGAGAAAATGGATGCATAATTTTTTATGCAGCTACAAAAAAGACTGCATAATCTGTTATGCAGTCGAGAAAATGGCAGCATATTGCATTATGCATCTTTTTTTTTTAATAATATTATCAACCAAAAAATGGCTTCATAATCTGTTATGCAGCTACAAGAATGAATGCATAACATTGTATTATGCATTCTTTTTTGTTGGAATGTTATTTTCGAGGCATATACACCGTTTGAATCAGTGGTTGCATAACCATATTAGTGGATGCATGAATCAAAATATGGTTGCACAATGTGTTATGCATCATCTGTGGTGGTTGCATAATTCGTTATGCATCCTTTTTTTTGTTGGAATGATTTTTTTAAGCATATACATCATTTTAGTGGTTGCAAAGGTAAACTAGTGGATGCATAAACCAAAATATGGTTGCATAATGTGATATGCATCCTTTGTGGTGGTTGCATAATGTGTTATGCATCTTTTGTGGTGGCTGCATAATGGCTATGTATCCAGTTTTTCAAATTTGTACCTAAAATGACAAACACCTCCAATTTTTCGTGAAAAATCTAATCCAATTTTTTTCGTAAAAAATCTAAATTTGATATTGTTGTTTGTACTCGTTGTGTAGCTCTCTTTAAAAGATTTCCTACGAGATAAAATTTGTAAAATTCCTAGGCCTGGTTTTTTAGATATGTTATATTCTAGTTTGGTTACCAATTATATTCCTGAAAAAATATGATGCATAACGAGTTATTCAGATATTATTCATAATTTCAAATGATTATGGGTGTCACAGAAACAGAAAAATATTTTAGATCTGACAATAAAAACAATTATTTTTTTTAACCTGAACCTAAAATCCCCTAAATGGTACTCAGTTGAAAGGATTGCTCTTTTGAGCTATCGATTAGTGAACATCTCTCTTTGTTAAAGTCTTAAAAAATATAACCTATTTCAATTTTTCAATTTGGTTTTTTATCTAATCAAAGTATAATGGATCCGTTCTACGCAACGTGATTTTTTTATTTTTCTTAATACAAAAGGTAATATTGAGAAAAAATAATAATTATATACTCCTTCCCTCCCGCATATAAAGGTAGAGTATTAGAGTATTTTTATCCCACCAAACAGGTAAAACCGTAAAAATATAAGTCTAGGAAGATTTTTTTTATAAATAACCTTATTTATTATACATGGGTATCATCGCAATTAATTTTATATTTTTAGTATTAAAAATATGATAAAGGGTAAAATAAAAAAAAGACGATTAATTTTATGAAATCAAAATGTAACTGTTCCCCATATATATATGGGACGGAGGGAGTAGGTATGTACACGACTCCATCGACTCAAACCCAGCGAAGAGAAACGAAACCACAAATTACACTTTTAGTACTTCCTCCCATTGAAATAAAACTGCGATAAGGAATAGTGACTAAAAGTATCCCTGTTACAGCACCAGAGAATCAACAATTGCTTAACTAAAATAATAACCTCATCTAAAGTATCTGTTTTGTACCATGAGCTCGACAATTACGTTCCCTCTAGACTTCCCACATGATGGCATAAGACAACATAGGCCAAACATCCTCAACAGCTCCTTCAATTTTGCGCAACATCCAAGTCTCCAATTACTGTCAAACATCTAACTAGTTAACCCAAGACATGCTACAGGTCTTGTAAAGTAGCTCCAAATACTTGAGACAAAGTTTCAATACAGTAATAAAGATCAATAGTTTTATCATGCAAACTACACATTAGGCGAAGCTTAGACTGCACATTAACTCCCTTCTAACTTAGCATAGATCTCTTGGGGATTAAGTTATGTAAAGTTTCCCACGTGAAGAATTGAACTTTAAATGCAGTTAAATCGTAGTGTTAATCAATTTGTAAATATACTCGTGATTACCATCATCCTGCCACAGATTATCATACAACTTCCCAACAGTGAAATCACCCAACAACTCAGCCTTTCCTTCATTAATCAAGGCATTTCTTAGCTCGTGTTTAATTTCCAAAATATCGATTCTTTCTGCAAGGTTTAAAGATCTCTTAAAACTAAGCTGCAAACCTGCTGAAGTCACCATATCATTCACTGTAGACCTTTTATTAGTGCAAATTTTGAACAAGCGTGGGTGCTTATCTTTCAAGATGGTTTTGTTACGCAACGTGATTTTATGTTCCCAATTTTTAGTCATCGATTATTAATTTATTTTTCTTTTTCTATATTTTCTTCTTTGGATTTATATAAATATTTTTTATTTACTTATATAAATTTTTACTTTTTTATATATGAGGTAGTATCTGTATTGACATTATTTTTAAAAAAATCAAATGACGGTGAATTTGAATAATTTTTAGTAATATATTCTTGTTATAGTGACTATATTATTAAAAAAATGAATACACGCCGAAAGGTATAACACAACCATCTTCCACTTTAAAAATCAGTAGTTAAAAAATATTCAGATCGATTGAAAATTAACAACTACGCGTTAGGAAATACGTTTATTTTTAATAAGAATGTAGTATTTAATTAGAAAAACTTTCTTTCAAAAGAATTTTTATCTAGCCACTACAAAAAAAAAAATAGAGTTGAAATTGTAAGATAGTGCATGCCAACAGAACCATGTCAACTTAAAAAATGAAACATTCATTTTAATTTAATATATTGTTTTTTGGTTACATGAAAATGGAACTTTGAGAACACTGATGTTAGGTCTATTTAGTTTAATTGAGAGACGGTTCTTCACCTATAATGTAAGTGTTTGAACCTTTCTCAGGTTGTATATATTGTTTCTTTAATTTAACATTTTTTAATTCAAAAACAAAATATAGCCATGCCAGCTGATCCCACCTCACTAAATATTATATTTGAGAATATATTCACGCTAAAGTAGATGCAACAAAAATGGCTTTGTTATATTTCAGTTCTGCTACACCCGGAAGAAAAGAATCTTGTCAAGTTAACCATGTATTATCAAAAAAAAAAAAAAAAAAAAACCTGATATAAGGGCTCCAACATCAATAGAGGGACTCCAATAATAAGACGAAATAGGGACATTATGAAGTAAAACTCAAAAACCCCTTATCCATAATATTTTCACAATGCCTAAACCACCCCTGATTAGTTAATCTTAATTACACTAACTAATTAAAAAATTAAGCTAATCATGATTAATTAAACATATTACTTAATCAAATGATTTGAAAAAAAATTTCTTTTGAATTTGTGTTTGGTGGAAAGAAAAACTAGATGAAATTTAAGAAAAAAAGTTTTTTTTTTAAACCCTAGATTTTGATTTAATAAACCATAGTAGCATTGAGTATACCTCTAAGTTATACTCTTGATCTTTTTATGGCTCAAATTTGATGAAATTACGATTTGAAAGATTGATTTTTTGTTGTTCAGAGAAACTTACGGTTGGGTTTCATGTCGAACCCAACCGTAACACCAAGAACACCGAAGAACACCATTTTTGCCTAGATTTACGGTTGGGTTTTCAACCAAACCCAACCGTAACTAATTTGTTCTTCATATTACGGTTGGGTTATTAAACAAACCCAACCGTAACTTCAAATGTAGGAGATGAAGATTCAATTAAGATTTACGGTTAGGTTTTCAACCAAACCCAACCGTAACTAATCTTTAAACCCCAATC
>JAJJMC010000896.1:6864790-6920727 GCA_023531435.1 Papaver californicum
AAAGAAAAATTCTAGACCAAAACATGGAATTAATTTGAAAACTTTTGAAAAGAGTTTTTGGAAAGAAAAATTCTAGACCAAAACATGGAATTAATTTGAAAACTTTTGAAAAGAGTTTTTGGATAAGGCGCTTTTAAGGAGCTTGTGGATGTAATTTTTCGTTTCTTTTTCTTTTATTTTATCTCTATAAGAGGTTCTGACTTTATGTCCCCATCTTTTTTCTATTTTCTTTTCTTTTATATATGCAACAAATACAAACAATGGACGTATCATGCACAAATTGTTGTATAAAATTATTGGTCAGCTAAGTTTAATTTGTTAGTTTTTGGATGTATTCTGGATATTGCACTAAAAAACTATTCAAATGCTCATACAAATAATTCTGTTATTTCCACAAGTAAGGTCATCCCATAAAACATATGCATTCAATAATGATTGACACCGCATGGTACGTAACATGACATATATATTTTTATTTATGTATCTTTTTAAAATAGATTGCATGTTTGGTTGTTTTCTGAACTGTATCGTTTTTTTTATCGTTTAACACCATCTTTAAGAATATCAAAATAAGTTTTTCTGACATAAACATTAGTTATATATATATATATATGCCGAAATAGAATTTAGTTAGTCCAAAGTCCAAAGTTACCATCACAGTCACATGCTCAGGAGTCCTTGGTTCCTCTAAACATAGGATGTCATCATACTCATAAGGGGCAAGATGTGCATCAAAAAATAGACATTTGAGTCCCATGCTACTATGAGTATGACCTGTAAATTAACTCAATAGTTATATTAGATGCAATATGAATATTTTACAAGTTATATTAGATGCAACATGAACATTTTACAGAAGAAAAAAAATCCAAATAAAACTTATGATATCAAAGACAGTGGGAAACTGAAATAGACCATCGAACTAATTAAGAGGTTAGTTATATATATGTCGAAATAGAATTTAGTTAGTCCAAAGTCCAAACTTACCATCACAGTCACATGCTCAGGAATCCTTGGTTCCTCTAAACATAGGATGTCATCATACTCATAAGGGGCAAGATGTGCATCAAAAAATAGACACTTGAGTCCCATGCTACTATGAGAATTTAATAACCAAATCAACGGTCTGTAAGTTAATTATTAGTACTACCACTGGGAAGTGGGAAGAATTCTACAATTAGAGATGGTTTAGTTATAACGCACCACTATAATCCATATGGCAATCAAAATCGGCTTTTTGTATTGAAACATGTTTTCTACTCCTGCAAAATAATTCATCAACCGAAATTATCTGTACAACTAAATAATCCAAATTAAATAATATAAATGGATCGAATAAGGGACGAATACAAGGGGGATATATAGGGTCGTACGTCCCCATAAGATTTTAAAAATGAATAAATACATGTATATTTTAGGTTATTCTTAATTTTGAACAAATTTTATTGGCCCGCATAAACTTTTGAGAATAAAAAGATACTCATATATATTATAGTTTTAAAACTAATTTTACGGTATGAATTTTTTCTTTTTTATATACAATATTTCTTTTATGATATAAAATTTCCTTTTTACATATAAATATTTATTAGTAATATATTTTATTACTATATAAGTATTACCAAAATAAAAGTTTAAAAAATAAAGAAAAACTTGTTTATATTAAAATGTTTATATTATCTTCATACATTAATTATGTGTTATAAGACTAAGTTAAAAATAAGATATATTTTATAAAAGGGTTATAATTTTAGTGCCTAATTAGGGTCTGGGTCGTAGAACATGTAATTGATGCATTTGGGTCATAAACTAACTTAAGACCGTTAAAAATTTGTTAACTGACTTTTTATTTTGTTAAATACCATGGCCGTCAGTTGATTAAAGTTGATTGTTTAACTATTGGCGTTTTAGTCCTTATCTTCTTCCTTTATTATACATAATTCTTTTTATTCATGAATGTTGTTAATAAAAAACCAGAAGAAGAATTATTCATGGCAATAACATCATTAAAACTGACAGATAAGACCTCTTTGTAAATGGAATCTCTACATCATACGAACCGATAGCCTATTAGTGATATCCCCACCATTTCAAATCAGGGTTTACTTTGTGCAAAAATTCAAAAAAAAAAAACTCATGATCCAAATCAATCAAAACCTTTGAAACAAAATATGAAATGAGGTAGTACAAAGCATTCATTCAAAAGTTTGAATGAACGAATTACGAAAACCTTATTTAGTAAAAATTGAAGTAAGGGAAAAGTTTATTGGTTCCCCACCGAAACCGTAGTTGGTTTTTCCCCATCGAAACCGCAGTTGGTGATCATTATCTAATAAGATATATCTGCATTTGATTGAGGACGACTATGCAATCTGTATTGATTTGTTTATGAATTTCACAGAAAGATATATGGATGAATAAAGTGGTTATTGAATATGCTTATAAGATATCGAGAATTAAGTGAAGAAGATAGAAGTATATTGAGATGTGGGAAATGAGATAAATGACTTGCGACGTTAAGGATAAAGTATACGAGGAGAAAATGTCGAGGAAGATAATACTATCGACGGAAGAAGTTTTTGTTTTGGGTACAAAACGGTGTTAGGATAGGATGTCATTATTTATTATATTTATTATTGATGGGTATTTTAGTAAAAAACATAGATGGTCAAACTGGTCTTTAGTCACTCTACGATCCAAATGCATCAACTGCATCTTTCGTTGTCGTAAATCTGTAACAATAAAAATAAACTAAACAACAACTTGAATTGTGTTAACGTTAAGAAAAAAATAGAACCACTCTGATAATTGAAGCACATAATTGGGCAGAACCACCTGCTCAGCAAATTGTCCTTAACACGATATTTGTCGGGTACACCTCAATAATGAGTGATGATATACCCCTACTGACAAATCATGTCCAGGATAGAACTGCCGGCTATTAACCCAGTTAGCACAACTTGGTTAATCCTCTATGAACTTAACAACGAATAGAATAGAAAAGATAAAGAAATTTTAAGCACACAATGCGCACATCAAAGCGAGAAGAGGAGAAAATTAATCAGGACAATGGCTGCTACTGGGGTGCTTTTCAAATGAGAATTTCTTTTGCTTTTATAGGTGAAGAGAGGTGAGCTCGAATTAATTGTAATTAATTAAAAAATATTTTATTAATTTCGAATTTATCACCATTAATGAAAAAAACGTAAAATAAATTTATTTTAGGAATTTAAAACAAAACCGTTAAGTATTGATGTGGCACTCGGGCACACGCTGAGCACGCGCAAAACACACGCAAGCTCCGCAAGCCCTCGACCCGCGTGCGTGCTTCGGTGCGAAGCACCGCACATGTGTGATAAGCATGCATCAATCCACTATCCCATTGCCTTATTCCTCCCCCTACCACAAAAGCATTTAAACCCTAAGGGCCCTCCCTTAGTTGCCAATTTTGTGGTAATAAAGAGAGCACTCATCCTTGGTTTGTCCAATGTGGGACTAACCAAAGGTTCTTCATTCACTAAAGAGTGAAAATGGAATTGTTATTTACACCCAATTCAATGGCTAGTGACTCTTTGATCCTAAGATCCAATCCCATCAAGACTATTTTAATTTTAACAAATTCATTTTCATCTCTAACAATCCCCCACATGAATGAAGAAAGCGATAAAATCAGAAATCAGAAAACGAGAAATACCTCTTAAGCAATTGGTGTCCATAAGGTCTTGAACCTTTGCTTACTGAGAAATTACCGGAACTACTTGATGGACAGTGAATTCGATGTCTTGAACTGCCATCGTTTGGTGTAATTCATCAATAACTTCACGCGAGATATCTCTGAAAAGTGTTGTT
The DNA here is from genome assembly GCA_023531435.1 of Papaver californicum. Taxonomy (NCBI): domain Eukaryota; kingdom Viridiplantae; phylum Streptophyta; class Magnoliopsida; order Ranunculales; family Papaveraceae; genus Papaver; species Papaver californicum. Next base: position 6,868,640 of record JAJJMC010000896.1, read on the forward strand.
AAGTTCATGTCGTTGTGTCCATTTTGGCCCTGGACGTATCCCGTTTCTCAGAATGCTCTAGAGAATCAGCTCAGTTCTCATAGGAAGCGGCCCACTTCCTCATTCAAATAGGTTAGTTCTATCAAGAGTGTTTATTGCTACACCCCACTTCAATCTTAAATTGAAACTATAGAACTCATTAAGACTTAATCATTAGTCATCCTCACATGCAGTCACACTATCACGTCTACACCATAGGGAAGGGACAGAGAATGGAATTATATGATAGTGTTTCCTTTAACCAGCCACAAATTAGTTGTCTCATTTGAAACCTTGATCTTGGATATCCAGTCAGCAAGGTTGAGTGTCCTTCATAGCAAGTTTGATTGATGAGCTTAATCCTCATCCCCCTCGATGCTTTACTAACTATCTCCTTGGACAAGCCTTTTGTCAAAGGGTCCGCGATATTCTCCTTAGACCTCACAAAGTCAACAGAAATAACGCCAGTTGAGATTAGTTGTTTTAGAGAATTGTGTCTTCTCCTTATATGAATAGATTTTCCATTATAGTTACTATTTTTAGCATTACCCTATTACAGCTTGACTATCTCAGTGTATATATATAGCTGGCAAAGGCCTATGCTAGAGAGGAATGTATTCTAAAAAGCATCTTATCCAAGCGGCTTCCTCTCTTGTTTTATCTAACGCAATAAACTCGGATTCCATATTGGATCGAGCGATACAGGTCTGTTTGGAACTCTTCCAAGACACTGATCCACAACCTAGAGTGAAAACGTATCCACTCGTAGATTTAGACTCCTCTGAGTCTTCTATCCAGTTTGCATCACAATATCCTTCAAGGAATGCAGGGTATCTCTCATAACTTAAGCAAACGTTTAAAGTGTATTTTAGATACCTTAACACTCTGATAAGTGCATCCCAATGCTCTTGTCCCGGATTACAGGTATACCTACTTAACCTACTCACAACATAAGCAATTTCTGGTCTCGTACAGTTCATTAAATACATCAGACTTCCTATGACACGTGAATACTCAAGTTGCGAAACTCCATTTCCCTTGTTCTTCTTGAGTCTACAACAAGGATCATATGGGGTACTCGCAGGTTTAATATCAAACTGGATATATTTTCTAAGAACATATTCAACGTAATGAGATTGACTAAGACTATAACCATTAGACTCCCTTCTAATTTTCATCCCTAGGATTACATCAGCGGGACCTAAGTCTTTCATGTCAAAGTTATCATTCATCATGTTTTTAGTGGAATTAATTACATCTATAGTTGTACCTAGTATAAGCATATCATCAACATACAATCATACTATCACACATGCATCATTCATAGTTTTAGTGTAAACACACTTGTCAGATTCATTTATTTTAAAACCACTAGAGAACATTACATGATCAAATTTTTCATGCCATTGTTTAGGTGCTTGTTTCAAGCCATACAAAGATTTTTTAAGTCTACACACTTTGTTTTCACAACCTTTCACTACAAAGACCTCAGGTTGGTCCATGTATATTTCTTCATTTGATTCACCATTTAGAAACGTTGTTTTTACATCCATTTGATGTATCTCTAAGTTATGAATAGCAGCGATAGCAATTAACATCCTAATGGACTTAATTCTCATGACAGGTGAATAAGTGTCAAATAAATCTACACCTTCTATTTGTTTATAGCCCTTAGCTACTAGTCTAGCTTTATACTTTTCCACAGTTCCATCTACTTTACGTTTTCTCTTGAAGATCCATTTACAACCTATGGGTTTGCACCCTGGAGGTAAATCTACAATCTCCCAAGTCTCAATCTGTATAATGGAATCCATTTCGCTAATAGTGGATTCTTTCCACCATGGAGCTTCATAAGAAGTCATGGCCTCTTTAAAGGTTTGTGGATCATTTTCAGCTAAACAGGTTATGAAGTCTGGCCCAAAAGATTTTTCTACTCTAAGTCTTTTGCCTCTTCGAGGCTCATAAACAGGTTCATCTTCTTCTATCAGTAAGGAATGGCTAGAATAAGGGACATCTAGGGGATCTTCACATATCATGCGAGATTCAGATTTCAACGGAAACATATTTTCAAAAAATGCAGCATCCCTAGATTCCATAATGGTGTTCACACCAATTTCTGAGTTGTCAGAACTCACAACCATAAACCTATAAGCAGTGGTGTGTTCGGGATATCCTAGGAAGACACAATCAATGGTTTTGGGCCCTATTTTAGTCCTATTAGGTGGAGGGATAGAAACCTTATCCAAACACCCCCACATTTGAAGTATGCATAAAAGGGTTGCTTTCCTTTCCATAATTCATATGGAGATTTGTCTGATCCTTTAAAAGGCATTCTGTTCAGGACATAGCAAGATGAGAGGACGGCCTCCCCCCACAAGTTCGCAGGTAGTCCTGAACTAATTAACATGACATTCATCATCTCCTTAAGGGTTCGGTTTTTCCGTTCAGCCAGACCATTATATTGTGGTGAATAAGGAGGAGTTACTTCATGAATGATACAATGCTGTGCACAGAAGTCTCCTATAGGGATTACATATTCACCCCACGGTCAGACCTGACGGTTTTAATAGTGGTACTCATTTGGTTTTCAACTTCTAATTTATATATTTTGAAGGCTTCTAAGGCATCACCCTTTCTTTTAAGTAAATAAATTTGACAATACCTAGTACAGTCATCTATGAAAGTGACAAACCATTTTTTACCACCTCTAGTTTGAACCGATTTCATGTCAACTAGGTTTGTGTGAATTAATTCTAAGGGTTTAGAATTTTTGTGAATATTTTTCTTATAGAGTTTTTTAGCATATTTTGATTCTACACATATTTCACATTTATGTTCATTTTCCAAAGTGAATTTCGGAATGCAGCCTATGCTTGCCAATTTGTTCATTGATTTATAATTTACATGACCAAGTCTACCATGCCAGATATTCAATGAAACACAAACATAAGAAGAATCAATTTTATTCATTTCAACAGAGGTTACATTCAATTTGTATAATCCCTCAGTCTTATAGCCCTTTCCTACATAGTCCTTTCCCTTAGTTATAATCACTTTCCCAGACTCAATTACAATTTTAAATCCGTTATCATCTAACACACTACTAGAAACAAGATTCTTGCAGATTTCCGGAACATGTAGAACTTCATTCAATGTGAGAGTTTTTCCAGAAGAGAGCTTCAGCCCAACTTTTCCTTTTCCTGCAACCTGTGCTGCAGACGAGTTACCCATATAGAGTTTTTCTTCTTCCCCTACCGTCTGATAGGAGGTGAACATTTCTTTGTTTCCGCAGACATGTTTGGTAGCTCCAAAGTCTACCCACCAGTCTCTCACATTGGTAACTAAATTAACTTCGGACACCGTGCCAGAAAACTCATTTTTGCTGCTTTCAACTAAATTTGCATTTGGTATTTTAAAATTGGCATCCTTACGTTTTCTACACTGTATTGCCATATGTCCAGAAATACCACACACATAACATGCTCCTTTAATTTTACCAATGCCAGATTTTGGTTTTTGAAAAGTACCTTTTCTTTGTGGGCCGGGCTTGCGTTTGTTGTGATCCAGGCTTGCAGAAGATTTATGTTAGCTGACATGGGCTTTGTTGGACATGTCCCTTGCAGAAGATACATTTTTGTCCTTTGAGAACAGCAGTTCTTCAACTTGAATCTTCTTACCCAGTTCCACTATGCTAATTTCACCAGTTTCATGTCTTAGTCTTCTCTTGTACTCAGCCCAAGAATTAGGTAATTTCTCAATCACCGCCGAAACTTGAAATGTTTCGTCAATCACCATTCCTTCAACAATAATTTCATTAATAATTTGTTGAAGTTCCAGAAACTGATCTACTACAGATTTATCATTCACCATTTTATATTCCAAAAATCGTGCAACTAAAAATTTCTTACTTCCCGCTGTTTCTGCTTCATATTTAGCTTCTAATGCAGTCCATAAATTAAATACATTAAAATTTTCTTTTGCATTGTAAAAATCATACAGGGCATCTTCTAGGCAGTTCAGTATATGATTTTTAGCCATATAATTTTGTCTCTTCCAACTATCTAATTCTCTTTCATTTTCAGGTTCATTCAAGGTTTCGTCAAACGGCTTCAAAACCAATTCATCAAGCATATGGAAACTCAGAAAAAATAGCATTTTTGATTGCCATCTTTAGAAGCCCTTTCCAGAAAATTTCTGAGGTCTGTCAACATCAGTCTTCGCCATTGATACAAAAGAATTAACGAATTATCAAATATCGTGTTAAGAATGTTGTCGCAAATCTGTAACAATAAAAATAAACTAAACAGAAACTTGAATTGTGTTAACGTTAAGAAAAAAATAGAACCACTCTGATAATTGAAGAACACAATTGTGAAGAGCCACCTGCTCAGCAAATTGTCCTTAACACGATATTTGTCGGGTACACCTCAATAATGAGTGATACTATACCCCTACTGACAAATCATGTCCAGGATAGAACTGCCCGCTATTAACCCAGTTAGCACAACTTGGTTAATCCTCTACGAACTTAACAGCGAATAGAATAGAAAAGATAAAGAAATTTTAAACAGACAGTGCGCACATCAAAGCGAGAAGAGGGGAAAAGTAGTCAGGACAACGGCTGCTACTGGGGTGCTTTTCAAATAAGAATTTCTTTTGCTTTTATAGGTGAAGAGAGGTGAGATCGAATTAATTGTAATTAATTAAAAAATATTTTATTAATTTTAAATTTATCACCATTAATGAAAAAACGGTAAAATAAATTTATTTTAGGAATTTAAAACAAAACCGTTAAGTATTGATGGGGCTCACGCAGGCACACGCCGAGCTCGCCCAAAACACATGCAAGCTTCGTAAGCCCGCGACCCGCGTGCGTGCTTCGGTGAGAAGCACCACACATGTGTGATAAGCATGCATCAATCCACTAGCCCATTGCCTTATTCCTCCCCCTACCACCAAAGCATCTAAGCCCTAAGGGCCCTCCCTTAGTTGCCAATTTTGTGGTAATAAAGAGAGCACTCATCCTTGGTTTGTCCAATGTGGGACTAACCAAAGGTTCTTCATTCATTAAAGAGTGAAAATGGAATAGTTATTTCCACCCAATTCAATGGCTAGTGACTCTTTGATCCTAAGATCCAATCCCATCAAGACTATTTTAATTTTAACAAATTCATTTTCATCTCTAACATCTTTCACGATCCAGACCCTAACTAACCACTAAACTTACGACCTATTTACAAAATATCTCTAAAAATAAAAATGTATTTCATGTGTTAAATACACAATTTCTTATGTTATGAATTTTATTCTTTTCATTTAAGCATTCCCAAATGAATTTTATTTTTACATATAATTATTCTTATATGATATAATTTTTTTTTTGCATATGTTTTTTAGTGAGTTTGACCATTTTGGTATACATAATTTTTTTTTTAGTAAATCATATTAAAAAACGTAAGCTTGAAATAATATATTTTTAATGAGTTTAACATCAGAATTATATTTTCTATTATCGTTATTTGTTATGTACATTCTTGATTATGATCTTTAACAATAAAATATGCCCCCATTAAATTACTATCCTTGATTCACCACTGATCACCTTCTTTATTGACATTGTCTTCCAATTTCACTAGTAGTTCCTTTTGACTATTGTTATATTGATTTTTTATGATCAATCTCTTTTCATGAATTTAAAGTAAGATCCAAGGAATTAAGGTATTTCATTCCCACCATCCCGTTAACTTAACAACAACTCTGTATTTGTGTTATGCAATAGAACATTAATTTTGGAATAAATTATTTTTTTATTCATAAAATTTAAATCCTTATTACAAAGAATTCAATGATATACAAAACCAGTCCAAAATAGATCTTTTAGTTTAACTGGTATAACTGAAGTTGGGGTTTCTTTTTTGAGTTTCTTGTTAGTAGTCTTCTTTTAAATGTTGAGGAATTAGTTCAAATAATATTGTGATTGGATTTTTATAACCATACCCGTTTTCTCTTTTTTCTTACTATGTTTTTAAGAATTCCAATTTGACCTCCTTTTATATAAAGAGCATCAACATTATAAAGAGCATCAACAGTCATTAGATTAATCAAAAATAGTGTTAGAATATTATTATTTTTTTAAATATTGAAATAAAATATGGATATTACCTTTGATTTAGTGAAACTAATACTCCTCCTCCTATAAATAAATAAGAAATTAAAAAATACGCCAAGTGTTAACACTAACCAACTGAGATAAATGGTGATGATGATGAGCAGAGTCATTTCAACATTCTGAAAAACAAAAGTGATGAGGGGGTTGACAGAGGAGTATTTACCAGAGGATATAGAAGGAGGCCTCATGTGGTTGTTCCTAGGAAGCAACCTCCTTCAAAGTTTGAAAAAAGTTTTCTTCCTAAAGATAATTTATTTGTTGGTGGAACCACCCTTATCCTGATGACAACCTTTCATTTCGAGACCATGAAGGCCGCTAAGAAGACGGTGGAAAGTGAAGATACATCACTAGTACAAATATGAGCTTTGGTGACAGTTCAACATTCAAAACCGTGACAGTTCAAGAGAGAACTGTTACAAAAGAATTAGCTATGAGATATACGTAACAGTGTCATACCAATAGAGGTGAACAATTGTGACAATTTTTAAACTGTTACCGAATAGTTTTACAATAACAGTTCTTGTTGAAATTTTTTATTGTATACTGATGTATAATAACAATTATAAACTGTTACTATACTTAAGGTACTGTAACTGTTTTTGTATAAAAACTGTTATCTAAGTGAAAAGTTATTGATAACAGTTTTTTAATATACCGCCACTTCTAGTTTGAGCCCTTGGTCATTATCTACCGGAACCACGGACCAGATATTCTTATACTTTTCCCTAAAATTCGTGAAGACATACGTGAATCTTCCCCCACCTGGAAACCGCCCACTAACTTGCATCTAGTAGAAAGAAAACACGATCTCACTTTCTCTCGTTACCAATTACTCACTGCACACTCTATCACCTTTAGGTTTTTTTTTCTCGATATCTTGATTTCTTCTTCCAAACCCTAGATCTGTTTTTTCAGTTCAATGATCAAAACCCAAATTCGTTCCTAACCCTTTTATATTTGATCAAATACCATTCAAATCTCCAAAATCCAGGTTAAGATGCTGGACATCGTAGTCTCAGGGAGGGTTAGAAGATGAACTGGAGAATTTTATGAGGTAAATAATCGCTTCCTTAGTCATTATTTAGCTAACCAATGTGGGTGTTTGGTTCCTAATTTGAACATGAGTTTTGGTTTGTAGTTATAATACTTTCTTTTTTAGTATTAATTCATGCTCTGCATTTTAGACCCTGACTAGGTGATTTTGTATTTGTCAAATTGTTGTTGTTTGTGTGTAGGAAATGAGATGGCAGAGGGTATGGTTTATTGTTACGGATTTTCACTTTGATGTTATTCCGAGTTATGCAGATGGTGCTAGTTTTAGAATTGGGGGAAGTGATGGTGGTGAAATTGGTTGGATATGTTAAAGATTAGGGATCTCTGGTCCTGATGATTTTGTAAAAAAATTTCTTCATCTTTTTACGATTACCGATGATGTCTTTGATTTATGATATCAAGGTGTTATAGTAGGAAAAATTCATATGTCTAACTATAGACGAACTTAATAGTGTAAAGATGGATAAAAATAGAATTAAAGTGTCATGGTGAGAAGTTGGTTAGGTTTTATTTTGTTGTTGCCTACTAGTATGAACTAGTATCAATATCAGATTGTAAGAATCTTATATTAATCATATGAATTATGCATAGGAAAGATATAAGTAGTTAATTAGTTATTATGTTTACCTTGGTGAAGATGGTTTATATGCTAGTGGTGGTATGTTTAGTTCTCATGTATGAAAGTAAATGTTATCTTGTATATCTTTGAATTAAATAGAAATGGTACAAGTATTTGGCTTCTCTGTATATAACTAGTATAGCACGATATGGTCGCAGAAGCATGCTTAGTTATTTATATATTACATGATGCTTTTATTTGAAAATTAAGTGATCATGTATATCTTTCTAAGCATCTTTTGTCCCTAAAGGTGAAATGGTTCGAGGTTCTACCGCTCTTGTATTTCTCATTGGAAAATTGGATCCTAAAGGCGTCACTCGATTGGGACGACCAGAATCATCATAGTGGACACAATCAAACTCAAACACTATATGCTAATTGCATTGGTGCTGCTATTACAATCTCGGAAATTCAATTGGGAAAATCATTGGGATAAGCAACAATGGAAGGATAAAGAATGTTTATGAGCATAACTTAAGGTAAACATTCACGAACCTTCAATTTTATCATAATTTGTTTTTAGATCTGTATACTGCTAACGCTAGTATTTAGATTTAAACAGCTGGTGCTCATCACCCGGAATAGCTAGCAGATCTAGGTCTTATATATACTTATTCTCCGGAATCACTACCGCCACCTGCAATGTAACCTTTTCCATGCTCACCAGCATACCCTCCTCCATTCAAGAAAATGATGAGTAAGTTTCCTTTCATTTTTAAAGCTCCAGATCTCAGGCTTAATTTATAAGTTGATTATTAACTGATTCCGGAAATTTGTAGTACTACTCATTGTCTCATGTTATTTTATGAATTCTGCTGAATCAATTCTGAGCAGACAGGAGGTTCGTTTCATTTGGAACCGAGAACGAGTGAATCCACCTATTTTGAGATGGAAACCATGAAGTTGGTTGAAGCATACTTTTTTCAAGTCCCGAATTTGAAACTAATTAATTGTGTTAGGTTTTGACATTTGTTAAGAAAAGAAAGAAAGGGAATGTGTTTTTATCTTGTTCTCTGTGTAGTATCATGACATGAACTAGGTTTCAACATATAGCTATTAAACTTGTTGATAAACTTGATGCCTTGGTGGGCATTCTATTATTCAAGTTTATTGGCATCAACTTGGTATTATATTTTATTATATATGTTTGTTATCACAGGTTTAAGTGGATTTTTTCCGAGATTTATTATGGATCAATCCACATGGAAATTTTTAAGGAGTCATTGTCTCACGAGACAAACATCCCTTCCCTCTTCTGCTTATTAACTGTGTTCAGCCTCGTAGCAGTATTACAATCTGTAGTCAGTTTTGAATCAATTTTTTGTCTCATTCATTTTTCATCTTTTTACTGCTAGTTATGGTGTTATATCTGTACCCGAGGTGACAAATTGGCAACCTTTGACGATCAACTGTATTTACCTTGTAGGTGCATCTGACAGTGTGTTTTATTCAAGATATTTTTGTCTTATTGTCGAGGGTACGTATGCGGGGCAGGGAAAATCCTGAGATAAATCTCATCATACATTTATTTATGAGTCGACTTCATACTCAGTACCGCTTTTAGGAAGGAAGTATGGATAATTGTGCAACCTTAGTGGTTCTTTGGAAGTCAGTTAGCTTTTTGAGGACCATGGTAAAGGAAGTATGTGATGGAGATCAAAGGGTTTGTTCCTCAAGTTATGGGCGGCAGAAGCTTACCTTTACCTATTCAGGTAATGTTTTCTCATATTCTTTACGTAGCAATGATCAATTATTCCCCGTGTTTACTACTTGTGACCATGTCGGTGTTGCATAATGAGGCGTGTTGTTAATCCCAGTAATTTTGTAACTTCTAGTCTTCACTTTAGTAGGTATCTATTCAGTCGGTTTTTGTTGAGGTCAGGTATTATCTTCTCAAACACGAAAATCTACATAAAATTCCATTTTGGTAACTTCAAATTGTTCATTACATCTGGCTCTATGTATCTAACCACATCAATTATGTTCTTGTACCGATAGAGTATGTATTGTTGGCCTCTTGTGTTTCCTTCCAAAAAAATAATTAATAGCGATAATTTTGTATTGCAGAGGAAGTCCGAGTACGATGTAGAGATCATGGAGTATGATAAGAATGGATAAATCATGTTCAACCATAGGTGACATGAATGTGATTTGCGGCAACTTGATCACAAAGGTGATTTGCAGAAACTTCTTGCTTCTCAAAATTAATATCTATTGGGTCTGTTCAGGAAATGCAAGGCTTGCAAGCAATTGGCTGTTTAGCTCCAGCCTCAGGCTTACCTCATCCATAATCTGATCAACTTCATCTTGTATGTGATATCTGGCATCTTCTTGTTTCTCATTACTTTTACAATCTTACTTCTTCTATCCTCAAGAAACTACTCCGCGTCTCTTGTTTCAGATAAAAATTCTGGAGTATTATAAAGATGAACAACAAAGTCAGATCATAGTGGATGAGATTTTATAATCTAAAATTTCCGAGCTCGTCTAATTACACTTTAGGTTCACCAGTTACTTAGATTTGTCTTTCTAGTATGATTGATTGGTTTTTGTAGGATCTTACTAAGTTGGTTGTTGCTACTATAATTTTGTTTGCATTTCATTACAACTATGATCAAATGATTATGGTTATGAAACTTTTTTGTCTTGAAGAGAGATTTGGAGTACGAGACTGCAACATAAAAGAGCAATACGAAGCCTGATGGGTTGCTAGACAAAGATGTTGTTGTACAAAAGCTTGAACAAGTATTTAAAAGGCTTGAGTTCGTTGATGCACATTCAGCAGGGTCACGGGAAGATTCCATTCTTCTGGTCAGTTTTCAAAAATTCTGTGCTATTGGAAGCTTTAGAAAATTCCTCAATTACTTCAGTAGTTCAATCTGAAGTCAGGTTTTGTTTTCTTTCTATGTAAATTTTTTTTTTTAGCTTTAGAAACAAGCAGAACTATCTGGGCCAACAAAATCTTGTTTATAATTTTGCGTATTTGTCATTACTCATCTATTCCCGTGTATGATTTAGCCAAGTCTTATAGAAGCATTTTATCATTTTATCATAGTATGATGCAGCGGAAAACTAAGACATTGATGTCTTGTCATATCTCAAATTTTTAAACCGTAATGACACTTCTGCATTTTTAGAGAGCTAGTTCAGAGTTGTTCATTCATGATTTGTAAACTGTTGACTTTAAATGATTTCCAGAGATGTAGTTTCACTCCATAAATGCAGTGGAAGGCAATAAAAACCTTTTCCAGACTCTAGTTTGTGTGTTTTTTTATAATCCTGATTTGTTACTTCTTAACAAGACTATGGTATGTGCTTTTTATAGAGCCTAATCAGGCTGTTACTTCACTTGGTTGTTTGTTAATAGGAAACCCAATTTAGGTCGGCAGCGTATTACCTTATTGACAAGGAGAGTTTCAATCGGTGTATGAATGAGATTGAATGACTGCAAAATTCACTTAAGGTTAGTAACATGTTCAACTTTTGTTGTTATTACATTTCTTTACTTGCTTAGTATCATCCTGAAATTCACCAAACAACATACATCTAGCCCAATGGTATATGAATGAGATTGAATGACTGCAAAATTCACTTAAGGTTAGTGGCATTTTCAACTTTTGTTGTTATTACATTTTTTTACTTACTTAGTATCATCCTGAAATTCACCAAACAACATACATCTATCCCAATGGTAATTTCTGGTTTAAGACTTCAATATTAGGATCCTACTACTAAATGATGTTTACCTTTTTCTTATGAGCACTACTTTGTCCAATTGAAAACTGAGTAGCAGATCGAAAAACTACAAAATTGGAATATATATATATGGGTTAATCAAAAACTGTAAACTTACTGCTATCAGTTCCGCTTATAATATTTATGTCTATGAAATTGTAACATTGTAAAAGTGTGGGTTTTGCTTATATTATGGGACGTGAAGATAGGGTGATTCAGCTAGAATCTACGATGAGGTGTTTGGGGAAGGTACGAGTTTTTATATTAGTAATTTTAAGTTTTTTAATTTGCTTGTTTATTGCTAACTTTTCCTTCTAGTACTGTTTAATGTTATTCGTTATTCTTTTAATAAAAGATCTATTGTGTTGTTGCTTTAGAAATATAATTAATGGTAATTATTTTGTACTCTTGTTGTAGAGGAAGTTAGAGTGCTATGAAGAAGAGATCATGGATAATAAAACATGTTCAAGAGTTGGTGACATGATTGTGTTGGTCCAAATTTTGGCTCAAGCGTTGGTGACATGATGTCGCAGGTCTGTTGGTCCAGATTTGGGTATTAAAACATGAAGCGAGTAGATCGATCAACTTTATGAAAAATGGATATAGTTTCAAATTTCATTGTTAATTTCTTTTAGTCGGTACTAAGAATACTTTTCTATGAAGTATATAGAATTATGTTAAATTATGGCAGACATTAACTTGTATTCAACTTATTTAGTTCAAATTTTTTAGTTTTGTACTACTTATTAAATCAATTTAAACACTATAAAATCTTTCCATAATTATTGTCATATTGTAATTTTGATATTTATTTTCTCCTTGAGCATGTCACTAACAAATGTAACATGAAGTCACCATAATGACATTTTAACAGAAAATATGTCACATAACAGGATTTACGGTAGCAGTTTTATCTAGAAATTTTTTCCTACTGTGACAGATTCATGAAGGAACTGTTACCTTAGTACAAGGAATTGAGTTTTTGTTGACATTTTTCTTTAGAAGATGTGATCGTAACTTGTCTACAAAGACAGTTTTATGTAAGAACTATGAGCTTAGTACAAGAAATTAACTGATGACAGTTTTATTTAGAAAATGTTACATCAAGTCGCCAACAAGGACAAGTTTATGAAAAACTGATACTTAATAGTCATGATTCTGTAACAGTTTTTTATAGACCCTTCCGTAACAGAGGCTTTAATGACAGTGCAATTATTTTTCAAAACTCTAACATAAATGTTTTGGTGGCAGTTTTTAACTGTCACATAAGCCCAAATGTGTACTAGTGCATGGATGCAGGAAATGCGAGTTCATCGTTCCAACAAGTTGGAACAGGAGAAGAAGGATCGGATTTTTCTTTTGTCAGGTGATTAGATATTTATATCATGGCAATGGAAATCTTCAAGGTTTGAGGAAATTGGATTGGATTTTCTGAAAATATTTAATCAAAGTTTGATTATATTTTGAACAAATTGGACTACAAGGTGATTCAATGTGACCATGTGTATTATCTTGATTCTTGAACAAGAAGTTGGTATTTGTGGTGACTGAGGATGTATTATTCTTGTTTATTCTGCTTTGTTTTTATCTGAAAGATTAGTCTGTAAATGAATCCTCAACACCAATATTGTTTTACGTATTCGTATTTGGAGTAATTTTATTTATTTATGGCATGCAAAAAAAAACTCATATTTTTTTTTATTACCTATTACTTTTTCTACAACAATAATAAAAAAAAATACTTTTTATTTTCTAATTTCAAAAATCTTATTTTGGTAGACATAAAAAACCACGTTGAACTTCTAGTCTCTAATTTCTTAATTTTTTTGGACAAATAAAATAATAAAACCTTAAAACAAATTCTAAACTAATTGTATCTTAATTGGGATCCTAGATGGTAAGAAAATAAATTATAAATATTGAAAAATGATTATTTACGTATTGGTTTTGTGTATAATGGTTTGTCGATAATTATGGGGTGTTAACTGTATAAAATGGGATTCTTATTCAAATGATGAAACATATTTCCTAACTAACAAGACCCAAAATAAATAATTGAACACATTTCCTAATATCGATAACATTGTTAGTATATTTTCAAATAAATAATTTAACACGAGCATAGATCTTACACTTATATATCAGTTATTAAAAAGATTTTAAAAGTTGGGGTAATGCCTCTTAGCACATGGTAAGCATACTTATAAGCCCCCATATCAAGATTTTGATAGATGGCTTAATGAGATCAGAGCAATATACTCACAAGAAGAGTGGTCAAAGTTATAATTTTTTTAAACTTAAATGGAACCCAGGAATGAGTGTTTTAATCAATTAAGTATATCATTTTTAAAATTTGATTAAAGGTAAAGTTAGGATTAGAAATAACTTTATTTTGTTTAAGAATCCAATTGGGACACTAAGGATCTATAAAAGAGTCATCTCCAACAATCCAAGAGATCAAGGGTTTGATATTTTCATTTATAGAATAAATGCACTTCCATGACCAATAAGTATTATAAATACAATGCGCATTATGAAAATTACAATTAGGAAAATACTTAGCTCTACGAGCAGAACCAATACGGAATCAATAGACTCAGTAAATACTTGCTAAAAAAATACTTTCCTAGCAAGCATGGCCACATTTTTTAATTTATCTTTCTTAAAACCAACGTCACTTTCAACTTCGGGCTTACACATGTTATCCTAAGCTTTCAATTTAAGTTTTATGTCTTTAGGGTCTACAGTTTCACCCCACCAGAGACTATTGAAATAAGAGTTCATTTTCTGGCAAAGACCTTCAGGAATAAATAAAACTATCATTTAATAAAGAGGGATAGCTTGACCAATATTTTTGACAAGAGTGATTCTACCAATTTAGGAAAGAAAATGGGTGGACCAACTGGATATTTTAGGATCAATAACTAATCAACAATCCCTAAATGGGTCTTAGTTTTAGATTTTTGAAACATGATGGGACTGTTTAAGTACTTTTCTCCAAAATTGTGATTGTTAATATCTATATTAGAGCACAATCTAGTTAAGTCAAAGTAAACCATATGATAAATAAATATGATATCACATTTATGAAAATGTATTCCCTGACCAGATGCAGAGCAACATTTATGTAATTAATACTTAATTCTACTAAAATCTTTCCTCATCCAGATTGAGAAGATAAAAAAAAGAAAGTGGGAGACATCATGAGTATTCTTTGATACTTTAACACATTAAATGAGTTACTGTACTTCCAACTTAGACATGAATGCTGAGAGGGATTCAACACAAATATTGAAAATATAAGAGGAAATGAGATCACCTTGTCCGAGACCACTTTCAGGATTGAAGTTTTTTATGGGGGTACCATTAATAAGGATAGAGAAATAAACAGTAGAAAAATACATTTCAAGACTAATTTACAGACACCATTTATCACTAATCCTAACTTCCTCATGAATTTACTTGTAAAGTTATATTCTAAATAATCACAAGCTTTAGACATGCATGTCAATCTTGATAATTGCAAGGCTAGACTGACCTTGGTTTTTCCTAACTAGACAAAGCATGAATGAAAGTATCAGAAATCTGTCTCTAGAGAACCATTTCATGTTAATTTAAGGTAGGGGTAAGCAAAGGATGAGCGTAAGCGAATCTGGTGTTACCCACGTCCATCCCATCCAAAAGGAGGATTTCAGATTTCCATCCGTGTCCAATCCATCACCTGGGCGGATTTGAAATCCGTGGATGTAGGTGGATTAGCGGATTTGAAAAGTCTCAAGTAACAAATGAAGAACATAAACATACTTAATTTTAAAAATTTATCAAAGCAATTGTTAATGTTGAATTGATGAAATTCCATTGTCTCTCAATCGGATTACATCAGTCGATTCTCTTCTTCTTTGTAGTTTTTAATGAGAGAAAGAACATTAGGTTTTCCTTTCTTTTTCGATTATCTTTCATATATATATCATGTTCAAAATTACGTCAACCTATAGCTAATTGAAAATCTAATTTTTCAATTGAATAATTTATCTTCAACAAGCTAATTTAGTCGTAGATGATAATATGGATCTTTCAACCACATAATATCTTCTTAAAAATACTCAAGAAATTGAAGCTAGATATGCGCAACTGAAAGGAAAAATGTTGAAATTATCGTTTGTACAACCAATTTTTGTTGTGTATGAATTGATTTGGTAAATAATTTGGATTATAATGGTCACGTCACTTAATTATGGAGTATAGTTAGAATAATAATCTTGATAATGAGAAAAGGAATGTCATCAAAAAGTAGATTAATGGTAGTGATGAAAGATATAATGAGTACATAGTTAAGAAAATACTTGATCGATTTGACATACATAAATGATTCAGTGATGATTCATGGATGAGCAGGTGTCCTGGGGATTTTGGAGATGTCACCCCCCTCCAGTCCAACAAAATAGCGGATTTGAAAAGTCCATCTGCATCCATTCCACCGGTAGGGGGATCGGGTATATCCATATGTCAAATTACAAAATTTTTTAGGTAGGATGAAATTAATGTGTTGGGGTAGTTTTGTTCAGCCCTAAATTTAGGGACCAAATTATTTTTGATACTACCTTACCTAGGGCTGTTCATGGTAACGGGTTTCCACGGAAACCCGGCAAAACCGAACCGAATAGGGAAAAAACCAAACCGAACCATTTTTTAATGGAACGGTTATGGAAAAAAAGTATGAAAACCGGTAGTCACGGTTTCGGTTTTGGTTTAGCCAAAAACCAAACCGTTATGCCATAGAAAACCGATTATTTAGAACCGTTGATCTAGATTTTGATAGATCGAATCTAAACCCTTGATTACCCTTGATGTATAAAGTCATACCCTAAATCCTAAACCTAATCCTCTTTCATTTTTCAGCAGCCAACTTCCTCCGCCTCCGCCTCCACCAGCTTTTCATTCTCCATTTCTACCTCGCTGAGCTAGTCCCATTTTTTTGAAGAGGTTCATATTTCTCTTGCAAAACACCATCACCAGTAACCAATCAGTGAATCAGCAATCACTAATTAGGTATGATGTATCACAAAACTATTCACTTTCTTTCTTTTTAGTTCCATGAAGATATCCTTACTGTGATCAGACAAATAGTTCTCGATATTTTACTGTAGATATGAATATTTAAGATCAAACCCATGATTATATCATCAAGTTTATATCTAAATTTAATATGATTTTTTCATCTAATCCATAGTTTTCTAGATCTGTTTAATTTGATTTTTCCTTTATGGAATGTTGATGATCAGGTGACTGTTGGTTGTTGCATATAACAAGGATACATGATACTAGTCCTAACAAGTTGAATTTGGGTGTTGGTGCTTATAGAACTGAGGTTCGTTTAGGGTTTTAATATTTATTCAATTTTGATTTCCTTCCGATGATATTGATAGTTAAGCTTATTGGGTTGTTCTTATTTTTAACCAATAGGAAGGGAAACCTCTTGTTTTGAATGTAGTGAGGAAAGTAGAACAATTGCGTGTGAATGCTCAGTAAGGGGTTTGTTTTGAGTTTATTCATTTTTTATCGAGTCGTTTTCGATCCATATTAAAATGATATCTAATATTTATATGATGATTCTCTTTTTTTTATTCAGGTCTTGTGTCAAAGAATATCTATCAATCACTGGATTAGCTGATTTTAATAAGTGTAGTGCTAAGCTCATTTTTGGTGCTGATAGGTAAAGGATTTCTTTTGGTTGTTGATACATTATATGTCATTTCTGGTATATTAAAAATATGGAAGTTTAAGCGTGTTTGATTATAGAGGAAACAAGATAATGACATGAAGCGATTTTGTTAGTTTCCATCCTTTTCAAAAGTTCTGGTTGATTCTATTTTATGTTGCCTAGTGAGGATTTGGGACTAGAAACATTTGTGATAGTGATTTCGGCATTTTACAATATTAAATTGTGTAATTCTGACTTTGATAATCAGATTGTATGTATGTGGTTTATTTTACAGATAACGTTGAAGGGGACGCTGCTAATTTTTGGGCAGCATGCACCAGGCAGCAGCAGCAGCAGTAGGCAGCAGCAGCAGTAGCATCCAGCAGTAATTTCATGAAGAAGAATGTTGTTTTTTGTGTTTAAAAATGGATTTTTTGGATGTGTTTATGTTCCAAAATTGTTGGAATTTTATTTGTTTGAATTGCTTAAATGTCTGCAGGAATTTACTGAAGAGTGAATTTAATTATTATTTTTTGAATTTTGCACTGTCAGTTTCACGAAACTGACACGATCAACCGGTTAACCGAAACCGACTGGAAAAAACCGAAACCGAGAAAAAATCGAGTAAAACCGAACCGACGGTAAATGAAACGGTTATGGAAAAAAATGAATAAAAAACCGATCATGCCGGTTTTGGTTTTGGTTTGGCACAAAACCGAACCGAAACCGACCATGAACAACCTTAGCCTTACCTCTAGCTAAGTCGATATAGCGTGGCTAAAGAGCGAGTAATGATACCCAAATGGTGGGTGATAGTAACCCACCATAAACAAAACCCATGAAACTAGTTGGTCTCGTAGTATCGAGTTTCTTTTGAACCAACAGCTCCAGAAACCATCAGCTCTAATGGATATGACATTAACAGAAACCGTTGGTTTACCACAGTTATCTCTTCCCAATTTTGAGCAAGTAAACAATGCAGGTGAAAAATAAGCACCAATACAAATTAGTTAGGCAACATCTCCGACTCCAATAATCTCTGAAGTCTTTACTTTAGGTGTTTAATAGGATTTAATACATAGTATTCTTAGAAATTCATCTCCAATGGTGGTCCTTAAGTTTAGGATTGATGACATGGACTAGAAAAGACTTATGAAAAAATCTTAATTATATTTTCGGCTAGACCCTTTATATTATTTTCTTCCTATTTCATACTCCCTTTGTTTCTGGAAAAAGAGTTACTATCATTTTTTCAATTTGACCTATTTTTAGGCTAAAATGAAAAAGTGATAGTAATACTTTTTCAGAAACGGATGTAGTATTTTTTAATAATTAGATAAAACATTTACAAGTTTATTCATATTGAAATTTAGTTTATCCACATAACAAATTCAAATGACTAAATCTTTACACTATTAGAGATAGTTTATTAGCCATAAAATCTTATATTTACCACATGTATAAGCCTTTATATAAAGGTCTTAAACTATAAATAAAACCTCCGCATAGGATTTTTTACGCTCATTGTTGGAGATGCTTTAAAAATTTATATATTTAAAAATATTAATACCACCTATAATTAAAGATTCATAATAAAAAAAAAAATATTTCTCCAGCAGTTGTTATATGGTTAAAATTGCATCTGATTTGATAACTTAAGTTTGGATAAGAGTATCTAAGACAATTTTAATTTAAACCAATTTTAACTTTGTTTTAAATTTTGATTTTTAACATCTATTTGTATTTAAATTTTGATTTTGTGAGTTATATTTTTTATCATTTAATTGATAAATATATTAAAAAACACATCTATTTGTATTTTATGTCAGCAAATAACTCTTTTTAAGTCTCCACATAAGATATATATCCATATACGAGATGGCTATACGAGATGCTCTTAAAGACTGAAATTGGATCACAGTGATGTAAATCTTACTGAAGTATGTTGTTATAACGAGAGATCAAACGAGAACGATAAACAGATAAAGAACACAGGGATTTAACGTGGTTCACTAACTGTTACGTTAGCTACCTCCACGGCAGAGAAACCAGAGTTTTATTGCTGAGCAGAATACCAAAGATACTTACTCTAATTCTCTAATATTGGCTTGACGGTAAAACAAGGATCGCTTATTATTGTCCCCGGAGAAAGATGAGAATGCCAATTTGTAGAAGGAAGCATGAAAATGCATATGAGCAAATTACTATTGAACCAAAAAAGTAACTGAAGCAATGCTTCCTCTTCAACTCTCCAGCTCAGCAAGAATAATGTTCCTCAGTATATGGTGAACTTAAGGTAACATCAAATTCTTAACTGTATTTTAGAAACACATTGTTCATTTACAAGCAACTAACTGTGGTGTTCCAAAAAGAAAAATCATTCACTTTGCAGTTCATATCGAGTGAGACGAGTGAGACAATTAAAGAAGAGCTAAGTAATGTTGATTGCTTAACGATAAAGAAATTAGACGAGCTTATCCGGTACTAACAACAGCACTCGGAGGAATGCTTAATGGTTCTTCAATGACAGCATTGACGGCACTAACCATTTCTTGTAAAGATGTAAACCCATCATTATTCCTGTAAAACAGATGAACTACTTTACTCATCTTCCAGAATAAATCTTTGCAAGGTCCCGGTATCGCACTGTCCTTTGACTGTTAAACTAATCTCAGCAATTCTCTTCTGTTGATCTCGATCATTCCACTAATCCTTTCCACAGCCTCTTCTTCAGAAACAACACCATTGCTAGGAATCATAGGCAGCGATACAGCATTCAGTTTCCCTTCTTTACTTTCCCTCTGCAGCAGACAGACACGACGAAAATAAAATGAAACATTATAGACGTCCAAAATTTAAACCTACTAATATTGCCCACTTGACAGATTTTCTCCTGAATATAAATGTCTCACTTGTTGGTCACTAACTTATCTCTACATATAAAACACATACACGCAAAAATGTATTAGAAAAGTTGCAAGTAACTATTTATAGTGAAGAACGCATTGGATATAGAATAAAATCTATCAACAGAATGAGAATGTTTCTACAGCCAATTTTAAGGAGAATACCTCCAGACAACATATATCATCATATGTAAATTTAGACTGCTAGTGAAGTATTTGAAGGGGTTAGAATTTATAGGAACAAGTGCTGAAACATAAGAATGATGGGGAAAACACACTTATTATAGACAGCAGTTTAATCATCTGTGAGCCACACAAAATGGAGCTGTCGATGGGGGTGAAGCAAGAGGGTGGGATAGACTGACTCTTATACATTTAGTTGATAAAGGTTATTGAAAAATACAATAGGGAAGTAAGGATACCTTGAATCCTTGGATATCCTTTAGGAGGCGCCCACATATGCTCATAACCTTAAAAAGATTATGGTACTCTGTATCTTGAACAACATCCTCCGGGATATCAGGTCCAACAAGATAAAGTGCCGGGGTAACAATAGGTCCTAAGGCGAAAGATACATATGCATTTGCCATATATTCTTCCAGTGTTGGTACCACTTTGTTATGGGTCCATTCTGCTTCTTTCATCATGGAGTTTAGCAATTTTAACCACTTCCAAAGAAATAACATTTAGCTCGTGTAACCATAACTTGTAAGTATATATATATAGAGAGAATAAACATATGGCTGCAGATCTCACTATCTGGATTATGTGGCTAGTGACGTGGTACCCTATCCGTGAGAATGCCTTCTCTCCTATCTCATTTGTTGTATTTTTAATTGCCGAAAATATGATCTCCACGTGTACAGAGCAAAAATCAGTAGTTGAAACTCCATCCCACCTGTAACCATGGCATTAATATAACATCTTAAACTCTTAAAGCTTACTAAAGAATCCAACTCTGTTGACACAAGCAAAGTGTATCAGGAACGTCTCAAGTCCCCAGCATCAAAATGGAATAGGTTTCGTTGTTACACGTTACTAATGAATCAACAAAGTGAAAAATCTAGTAAAATGAGTAAGAATAAAAACTGAACTTGGTAGGGCAGAATATAGAAAATAGTAAGGAGAAATTAAGCTTTACTTCTCAACCAATTCTATAAGATTTACTAGTTCTTCTCTGGAACCTCCAATGTCAAAGAAGTCGTCAACCACAGTAGTTAGGACACCATTTCTGGCCCATGACATGCGAGCATCAGATAATTCGGGGAAGTAAAGGGTCGCCGCAGCAGAGAAATAACAGTATGTCAGCTTCTGCCTTGCAAATTTCAGCTTATCTAATCTGTTTTCTATAACCCACCTGCTTACATCAGAAGAGCACCAAAGTTACTTTCGATAAGCAGTACCTGCTGTCCTCTTTTTTGTCCTTGAAAGAAAAAGGATACTTAAGCTTTTGAGTAAATTTTTTATTTTTAAATAATCTCTGCACATAAAATAGGTACCTCTCGAGTTGTTGCAGCTCTTTCTGGTGTATTGATTGGCACAGATTAAAGTCTTCAACAGCCAAATCGAGGAGATCTTTGAATGTTTGAGTACCTGCCAATAGTTAGAAAGACACTGATAAAATATGTTTGATAGTAGGCATACTGATTAATTTACAAATTCTAAGAAGCTTTATATTCTCCAACAATTCAGCAAGTGTACCTATAGGAACTTTTGAGAGTCATCAAGTTATCTATGTTGTAGTGCTCCAAATTCTCTTGTTTTCAAGGCGTTCTAATTTGGCATACAAGGGAAATTTAAGGGCATAATCCACCTGAAATATACAAAATATGGTAGGTAGGTACAACTTTTAATAACCATGTCAATATCGATTTTATAGAACAACGCAGTTACTCATAGCATCCAGCAGCAGGGCTCCAATATTCTTAAAGACATATATTCATTATTATTAACATAACAACCATACTCATCAACTAAACTTTTTTGAAGTGTAGAAATGCGATAGACAAAAGAAGTTGCAAGAAAATGTCGCATGGAGAGAAGGTAATGCTGAAGAACAAGAAATACATACAAGGGTATCGGAATTCAACAAGGCCCACACTTACCTCTTGGATAACACGTCCATCGAAGACATCAGTGGCTGTCGAACGTTTGGATAAACATTGTTTCAGGGAATTACTGGACCACAAATGTTGTCTCTCCAAAATTGGTTCATCAGGAGATATCATGATATGCGAAGCTCGATATAACTCTAATGTACTACGCAGATCTTTTAGATATCCTCCAGAAGTTTCAAATAAATTTTCTCTAGCAAATACAGCTAGAGCATCTACACCAGAATTCATATGATAAATTAGTCGCAATTAATAGAAGATTCCAAACTGATAATTTCTCTTGGATCGAGTACCTGCAGGGATGTCGTATCCATGCATTCGTAAAATCCGAAAAAAAAATGCTAATGCACATGTGGCCATGTCTGAGAATATTTCCTCCTCCATATGCAACCAATATCTGTCATCGGCCAATATCGCACTTATCAAAACTTCAACTGACTGAAGTTACTAAACCAACATAAAAATGTTAAACCTGAACATACATGTATATTCTATCCAAAAGAATTCTTATTTCATTCTTAAAGTGTCGATCGATACCCAATCTCTCAAGATTGTCAACCATGGAGAGAGAAACATATATGTCTAGAGGATAAGCTGTTCGAACTGTAAAAGGAGACAGAAGTGATTAACTTGTATTGTAAGAAAACATAGATCCCTTTGAAATCTAACGAAAAGGAGAAAGAATCACCTTTGTTACCAAACCTTTCTAAGACTGAATGCAAGAAACTGAGGCAGTTACTATCTTTAAGGTGAACAAAAGCAGCTGCCGTAGCAGATGGTGAGTTAAACAGTGATCCATTCTTCCTCTGATACTTCATGATGTCTTTCCAGTCATGATATTTTCCCCAACCTTCTGCAATATATGCTAGATATAACTTACTTCCCTCGGAGTTGCTTTCAGAAATTCTGGAGGACTACATTTACAAAGACAAGAAAAGTTAGTAAAAGATGGACAACTCTGAAAACAAACAATCAAGATTCTGGAGATATTTTTAATTTTTCTTTTTCAAGATGACAGTTGAGCCATCAAAAGTGAAACTCGGAGTCATTGATAGAGAGCCTCCATATTTAACTGGAAATTGTGATGGACAGAAAATATCCTCTCTGAGAGGCATCTAGCCTGAGAGAACACGGCATCTTTAGAAGTCCATCTAAAGGTATAATATAAGATAGGCTGGGCCTAATTTCATGCTTATTAGAGCACAAAATTTTTAGATGGTACTGCACAATTAAAATGAACCAGGATATAAAAGGTTTTGAGACTAGACCTTTTGAACTCCAAGTCTCTGTTCTGGAGCAAAACATCTATAGCTGGTGTACTCATGGGAAGATTTAAGCCTAAAATCTTGGCATATTCAACCATACCAGGAAATATGATATCAAATCCAATTGAGCATGCTGATTCTTATCATTGATTAGAGAGAATTTTGATCCAATAAACTGAAGGCCTTCAAAAATTGATACCACTTAAAGGAAAAGAAGCAGGAAGGACGATGAATGAAAGCATGACGAGTGGAAGTATTCGCATACCTTTGTTTACAAGCTCCTCGCCAATGTTCCATTTCTTTAGAGCAAGGACGCACGCTAATGTGGACGACAGAGCATCTTTAATCAGTAAGGGATGGTCATGAGAAACATGCCATGAACCATCCAAAAGCTGATTCTCCAATATCCAGTTTACACACTGGGGGAAACAGGGAGATAATGGTGAATTTGGTGAAGGGACCATTGCCACCCAAGCAGTGTCATAAGAGGAAACTGAGAGTTCAACCTTGGTGAACATTTCCCTGATTCTTTCCTTTGGCTCTGAGGGGCACTACAGTGCAAACAAGACAATTCTTGGTTCATACATACAGTCTGTGGTATCCAATAACATGAAAGAAGTATAGAAAATAGTAAATACAGGATGAGATTACCATAACATAATGATTAGTTCCTTTTGATGCCCTAATCGGAGAGACCAAGAGAACAGCTTCATAAAATTGCAGCATTAATCAAAATAACGAGCATGTGTTAGTATGCTTATTGTTCAGGATAAAGTTAAACATTTTTCTCAAAACAAAAATAGATTACCTGCTCAATGTGACAGTCTTGAGCCAACATTATGCTTAGTGTTAAGACTTAAGGAAACTGCTACAAGCCTACAATGCTACATATAGACGAGCATGGAGCTTGACCCCAAGGCAGGTTTCTTTGGTACATGCTTATGTTTCAAATAATGGGTTTTCCAAGTTTATCTGTGTCGTGCAAGTAATATTCTTTACAATTTTATTTCAACAAAATAAAAAAAACAAAACTTAGGTTACGGACTCATAATTAGACCAAAGAAATGTACTTTAGTCCTAACCCAATCGAAATAAATTCTACCTGGCCATACAACAAGAGTGGTAATGATATTCAATTTAAATTCAGTAAGCACACCATATGTCTATTTCATTTCCTAAGTAACAATCAGTCAAATCAAAACAAACCCCGGAAAAATCAAGTAATAATATGTTGAATAGGAAAAAAAAAAAAGGAAGCAAAACCCTCTACTTAAATATCAAGGAAGAACAAAACCCACAAGTTAAATTTCAAGAAGAGAGGGAGAGAAAGATGAAACCTTGTAAAGGAAATGACGTAGTAGTCCATGATGTTAGCCTACAGAGTGTTAGTGAGAAGTGTGTGGTTAGTTTGTGTGAGTGTGCTGTGTGTGAATGTGCTATACACACGAGTGTGAGGTCGAGAGAGTGTGTGGGATGAGTATATATACTCAACAGAGTCCTGTAACCAATCTCAACAAATTCTTTTTAATCAATTCAAAATTGATCAAATCGTCTGCAGCAACACAATGAAGAATACCAATTCTATCATGGTATCAGAGCTTCAGTCTCAGAGATTTTCAATTTCTGAGGGTATCGATCCTTCTTCACTACTTTGATTTATCTTCTTGAAGTTTAATGGAGTTATTGAAGTGAAGATTTGTTCTGTGGAGTTTGTTTTGATCCTGAAGCCTGATTGCAACATCTTCAAACAGGATTAAGCATGTATTTTGGATCTAAAATTCGATTTTAGTCCTGGAGCTCTTGATTGTTTTGGATTTTCAGTTTGAGTAATTGGATCTGGAATTCTCTACCTCAACAGCTAAAATCTGAATCTCTGCTGGTATTCTCTATCTTAATCTCTAGGTTACTTTAGATTTAATCTCATGTGTTCAGTTTCTACATCACTAGCTCAACAACATTCAATTTCATCTTCAAAAGTTGTTATCATCATAACTAGTTTTGATTTCAACTAGTTCTTTCATCAAGTACTACTAGTACTGATACCTGGAGCTATTAGATCTGAGTATGCCTATTTCTACTACAATTATTAGTTAGGGAGAAGCTTAATGTTGTTCCATTTGATAGTGGAGAAAATCTCTTCTTAAATCGCAGATGTACATTGATGAGTGTGTGAGGTGAGTGTCTGTTGCACAACATGTGCTTAAACAACTAATATTCAGTTTATCCCATTGATGCTAGTTTTGGTACAGTCCTCATCATGTGAGAGGTCATGAGTGAGTTGTCTTGCAAGTTTAATGATGAAACTGAAGATGTTGTTATGGGATTGAAATTGGTGAGTTATATAAGTACAAATTGATGTTCTCTTTGATGAGTCTGCATTCAATTGAGAATGTGACCTGGTGTTCTTTATCCTTTTACAATTGTTTACTCATTATCCAAGTTATTTTTTGTGTGAATGAGTAACTACTGGTGATTTAATAAGTACTGGTGTGCTGAATAATCCAAGGCAACTATTAATCTTGCTCATATGTTGGTATAATTCCATCTGCTGCTCACCACTATTCTCTCATGTCATTGGTATTTGCAAGATGGTGGTGTGTTTGAGTGAGACTACAGCTTACAAGCTCTTACTATTAGGCTGTTTCTTTAGTCATTTGTTCTTTTCTTGGAACTAAATTGGATTGCAGCTGGTTTTTCTGTGGCCTGACATGGTATTCTTAATTTCAACTACTCCTTTTTACTTCCTGTGCTGGTTCACCATCCTTGTGCTACTATAATTTCTGTGTATGGAGCTGATTAAAGTACCGAATATGCTTTGGATAAGCTTTCATCTCAATTCTGCTATTTGTGCTTGGTGATGCATACATACAAGCTTTATTGTAGATTTTTTAGTTTGTTTTGGTCCTACTAGATTGGGTCAGTGAAGACATCAAATAGTACAATGCAGTCATACTTTTTGGTATTGTTTCTTTTTTTTTCTACATCTGCTTCTTACTTTTGGCTTGCACCAACTACATCTGCTATGATACCATGATAGAATTTCTATTCTACATTGTGTTGCTGCAGATGATGTGATCAATTTTGAATTGATTGAAAAGAATTTGTTGAGATTGGTTTACAGGACTCTGTTGAGTATATATACTCAACCCACACACTCTCTGGACCTCACACTCGTGTGTATAACACATTCACACACATCACACTCACACTTCTCACTAACACTCTGTATGCTGACACATGCTGATCTTTTGGGTTCTCCGAAGAGAAGAGTGTGATTAGGAATGGGATGAGAGAGAAACATCACATACGATGAAACTACTTTACTATCTGTGAGGGTGGCAAGCTTTTAGTTCAGACCTATATAGAAAGAGAAAGAGAGAGTTGTGAAGACTGAACTGAAGAGATCCTTCGGAAGTTGTAATATTTGTCTTCGCAGCAACATGAAGAAGAAGAAGACAAACACCTGAAGATAAAACAATAATCCAAACAAACAGAAGGTTCTGTTAATGGTAACATGGGTCTCAATAGAATCAAAATCATAAAATCTATTTATAATACTACTTGCGTGTCAGCTTTGTAATAACACGATTATTGAAGATCTATTTGTGATACCACACCCGTTAGTAATATTACCCCATTATAAATCGTGATTAATAAGCGTGGCTTTAATGTCATAATTATATGGATTTTTTTTTGAAAATTATAAATTGATAGTCTAAAAATGTTAGAATTGAAACCCTAAAAACAAAGAAAAAACGAAGATCTAAAAATGATTTCTCGGAGAAGATTTTGATTCTCTTTGAATAATATTTCTCGGAAAGAAGATCTGTTTTTCTCTCTCTCAATATTTTCTTCCGCCAAAACTTTCTTTTCAAAAGCCAAAACTTTCTCTCTTTCAATGTTTTTCTCTAAATTTAAAGATTATCATTTGAAATGGGGTTTTTGTATTATTTTTATTTCAAATGGTTTTTATTTATAAAAAATAATATGGGAGGAGTTTTTGTATACCAAACTTGGTCACCTTGGTTTTTACCACTAGTTATGTTATACCAATATTGTCTTTCCTTTTTTTCCCTGTAAAAAGTTTAGATAAATTCTTAACATACCGCCATAAAAACAATATGAAAAACCGTCCCCTCACATGAAAATGGACTCTGCCTCCTTGGGATTAGTAGGGAGCCACTTTTGGACCACACTGTTTAAAAGATGTAAGAGGCGGTTCACGTCGATTTAATCAATATTTACAACTCAGAAAATATTTTTTAGGTTCAAATTGATTGAATAAGAGTAGATCAGATCTGGTATTCGTTTCAGTTTAACTGAAGAAGAGAAAAGAATTTACAGTTTCAGTTTGTTCTTCGAATCATTCATCAGTGACTGAAATTCAACTTTTCAGTTTGTTTTTCAAATCATTCATCACTGAGATTAGATATTGGTTTGAAGAATCCAACTGAAGTTACAGTTTATCCTTCCAATATGATCATCTTCTCATTCGTCTCAAGCTATTGTATTAGTCGAATCATTCATCGGAGACTGAAATTCAACTTTTCAGGTAATCGATTTTTCTTTTGTTTTTGTTTTTGTTTGAATTTTTGAGTTGATGTTGATTATGAAATTCAGATCCATTTTTTTTTACGATTTTTTTGGTTATGTTGTTGATGTTCTTATTCAAATCTATTAGAACGAAAATTGTTATGTTGTTGATGTTCTTATTCAAATTTTGTTGTTGTTGTTATTGATATTCACATCTAGTGAAACTTTTTCTGGTTTCATACTTTGTCCTGTAGATTATGGAATCTGTTCTCGCGGTTATATCTCACAAAGAGGATACATTATCGTCTCGTATTGGTCTTCAAGCATCTGTTTTTGATTTGAAAGGTAGTATATGTTCAAGTTGGTGTCAATTATCTCTTCTTTCTATAAAATTTTTCCACATAGTTGGTGATCAACAAAATGTTATTAATTGTGATTTTGATCTCCAATCGGTTGTTCTATTTACTTTTTTTAATAAGTTTCCATCTCTTGAGTTACATGTAAGGCATAGAGATGAGTGTTCTAGTTTTATTTCAGGAAGTTCAGGAATTATACCTTTTGAGCAGCCACAAAGTTCAGGAATCATACCTTTTGAGCATCCACGAAGTTCAGGAATCATACTTTTTGAGCATCCACGAATTTCAACAATTATACCTTTCGAGCATGCAGGACTTACAAATTTAGTTGATTATGATGTTCGTAATAAAGTGAAAGAACCTTCGAAGTCTGCGTTTTGGTTAGGCATTTTTCAGGGTGTCAATTAGGTGTTTCCGGGAGGTGTTCAACAAATTCGTTCTGATTTGTTGAAATATCATGCAACATCTGGGTATTCACTCAAGACAACAAGGAATAAGAAGTTGAGGATTGGTGGATGTTGTGCTAAGAAGGAAGAAGAGAAATGTGAATGACATATATATGATGTTTCTATTGATGGTGTTGAAGGTAGTCCTTTTATTATCAAGGAGTTAAATAAGAAGCATACTTGTTGCGGTGGAGTTGTAAACAGACTACATGTGTCGAAGAAACTAATTAGTAGCTTGATTCTCGTAGAGATTAAACAGAATCCAAAGAAGAAGACAAAGGATATTATGAATCAGTTTACAAGAGAGTATGCATTTGACATTAGTCGTTGTTATGCATATGCAGGGAAGAGGCATGCATTGAATATTACATGGGGAGAGAAAGAGAAATCATTTATGTACTTGAAATGGTATACCAACAAATTGACTGAAATTGTTTATCTCTTTCGGATCATGCATTCATGGATTCAATTACTATCGTCCTTTATTATTCCTTGATGCAGTCCATTTGAAGAGCAAATACCTTGGTCATATCATGGCAGCAACAGGTCTAACCGGGAATGATGGTAAGTTTCTTAAAAATTCTATTGGTTTCATCACTTTTTTCTATTGGTTTTATCATTTTTATATGTTGAGATATTTTTCCAGTTCTGTTTCAGAAATCTATGCTTTAGTTAATGTTGTGGTTTCATCATAGAATGACGCAAACTGGAAATGTTTTTTGGAGAATTTGAATGAAGTCCTTTCTCCTATGCACAAAAAGATTACTTTTGTGAGTGATCAAGGTAGTGGTTTGGTGAATCAAATTCTTGTTGTATTCCCTGATGTTGTTCATTGTTGATGTTATTGGCATATGAAGAACAATATCAATAAATACTTGTTGAAGGCCAATAAGATTTATAACAATTATGTGTTGGGATTGTTTAAAAAATATGCATATGCTAATACACATACAGAATTTTTAGAGAACTGAGAGAAGTTGATGCAGGTCAAAAATCATAAGTTACAAGATTATCTGAGCAGAGCTCCGGTTTATAAATGGGCAAGTGTTTATTTCCCGGGTCGTCGTTATGGTAGGTTGTGTTCGAATTTCGCTGAGAGTTTCAATAGTTGGATTCTTGATGATAGAGAGAAGCCTATAGCCATCATGGTTGATGAGATCAGAGTGAAGCTTATGAATCAAATGTGTGTACGTCACGAGGAATGTGCAACCTTATTGAAGTGACGAGAAACTTGATGTCCAGAATTTGAAATTGAGCTCTACAACAACAAGATGCATGGTCGTGAATACAGTGTCACCAATTCGTCGCAATATGTGTTTGAAGTTCATTTGATATTAACACAAACGATCGATTTGCAAAGAAGAACACGTTCTTGCAACCGCTGGCGCATCAACGGTTTCCCTTGTGCCCATGTTATCCATTGTATCATGCTGAATGAAGAAGATACGTATAAGCATGCCGAATTCTACTTTACAGTAAAAATATGTCGGGAATCCTATGCAAGAGCAATTAATCATGTCCCCATATTTGAAAAGCCTACGATTGTGTCTCCAAAATCGATTGTTCTTGGTCCTGATGCTCTACCACAATAAGGTCGTCCAAGGAAGAAGAAGAGAACTCCTTATACAGGTTCAGTTCCCAATAAGAAGATAAGAACTTATTGTGCATTCCATTTTTTGACTACCCATAACCAAAGGACATGTCATGCGCGTCATATTTGAAGTCATTTCGATTACAATTCATCGACTTTCATATTCAGTTTTTGTTTGGACTACTATATGTTTTAATCTAAATTTCTGATTTATTCTCTTTTCTATATTTTATATAGTTAAACATGTTAATTTTTTGCAGGTGTTTCATTTTATTTAATTTTAGATTAAATTTGTCAGAGTTGCAAGTTTTTATAATTTGTTGGAACCAAAATAGGTTAGTTTGTCACATGCTTCAGTATTTTTTTCAACTTTAATATGATGAAACTTTTTTTGGTTCCATCATTTTTTGGTTTCATTATTTTTGAAAAAAAATGATGGAATTTTTTTTGGTTTCATTATTTTTGTTTACGTTGTGATATGTTTTTTCAATGCCTACGGTTTAGGCCTAAGTATTCATGCCTAAAGGTTTTTGCTTTTCTGCATTATGTTGAAACACTTTTTGGTTTTAGCTTTTTTGTTCTATCAACTGAGATCTTTATAAACATGCATACTGAGATGTTTTTATAAAAGTTACAAGTATTTGAAACCAAATATGTCTAATAATTCCAACTGAAATAAAAACTGAAATCATTACACAAGTATTTTAAACTAAAACTAAAATTGTAGTATTTTTAATTACAAACTAAAACTATCAATTTTAAATTATAACTTTGCCCTCTTAGTCTGCACTTTTGTCAAGGAGGATCTTGCAGGTCATCTTTGGCCTCATATTATGCACCTTTTGTTTTATATGCGCTTCAGCCGAAAAATTTCCTTTCAAGAGGCTCTTCATGTAATAGCAAACATGAAGGCCGCAATCATTCCTGAAATTAACAAAACAAGATCTATAAATTGAACAAAACAAAAAGGAGTGAAATAAAGACAGTGAAGAGAAGATCTTTAAAAACAAGTTCTTTTAAAGTACTTACACATCTTGCTGACAGCACAAAGGGGTATTCAACGAATTCTTTTGGTTGACTTGTCGGCTCTATTGAGAGCTTTGCAACATGTTATTTGAATGCTGACACCATTCTTTCTTGTATGCTTTCAGCACTTTTGGTGCATTCGTCTTCAGTTTCATCTATGAAGTTGTAGTGAGAGAATTCTCCAGTCTCATTATCAAAAGCTAGCAATGTCCAGTGGTACAACTTTTCACCAAGTTTTGTGAGCAATGGAACGAATATAAATTCTGGACTATAATCCATGTTGTCGACGAAAGCTTCAATTGAAGAGCGATAATTTTGTCCGATTGAGTGTAATGTCTAAAATTCAGTAAAAATTCAAAAATCAAGTTCTAATTTGGTTTCAGAAAAACACTTGCATAAGAGAATTTAAAGGAAACTTACATAGACATATGTGCTTAGAAAAACTGCTCTTTTGTATTTAAGAGTACCATATGGTTTCAACTCTTTCTTTGATATGTTCTTTTGCAATTTCATCATGTAGAATTCAATCATATCTCCGGAGACCTTACCCTTTCTTATCAAGTTATTCATATTCCTTCCTGTTATGTATAATCCAAGCTCTTTTTTCTCCTATGTCATGTCATGTCACTGTTGTTAAATTGTTGAAAGACAAATTAATGATTAAAGAAGAATAAAAGAAAGTGAAAGAAATATATTCTACTCAATGATCAAAGAAGAAGAAAAGAAAATTATATGTTGAAAATTCATTTTGGTTTTAGCACTGAAATTATGAATTATATGCTAAAACTCATTTTCGTTTCAACACTGAAATTATAAAACCAAAAAACTGAAAAGTATGAATGACGCTTACCTTTCATTATGCATTTTGAAATATCTGCATACGAGTGGTTTCTTATTTGACTCGAGTACCTGCATAATATTCAAGTTGTCAACTGCTTTTAACTTCACCTCATTTTTCTTCGTTTCTTTCTTCTCCGACTTTTTAGAGTGTTTTCTGCTAACACAACGACTCTTGTTTCTTTTCTTCTTCTTAACTTCCTCAGGTGTATAATCCTGCATCTTAACAGGTGCTTGCATATTCCTTTTGTTTTTCCTCATTCTTGATATTATGTTACTCAGCTTTTGTTCGGGAGTGACGTCTTCATGCTCATTATCTTCTTTGTCACTATCACTTTGCGTTAATCCCAAACTCAAATGAGGCATATCATCTTCTAAATCAATTACATAGTTTTCCATGTGTATAACTGAGTATTATCACATGCTTTGACTTTCTGGCTTTGATGTAGAACCCTTCTTTGCATATTTATCTTCCATTTGATGAAGAACTTTTTCATCAATTGAACCCTGAGTTGACACTTCAATCTCGATCTCTGGCTTTGACGAAGAACTTTTCTTGGATGCCAATTCTACCTGCTCAACCACCTTGATAACTTCTAGTGTGTTTTGAGTCAATTCAGAAACTTCTTCTATTACACTCTTCAATTCAGTCTTCGACAAATAAGATTCAACTTGTTCAGGCACCTTGATATCTTCAACTGTGTTTGGAGTTATCTCCAAAACCTTTTATGTTACTTTCTTTGTCGCTTGCTTCGCTTTGTTGATTTCAGATTCAACTTGCTCAGCCACCTTCAATTATTCATTTGTGTTCGGAGTCAACTCTGAAACCTCTTCAATCATCTGCTGAACTTCGCCTTCAGATGATGAAACGTTTTATGGTTTTATCCCTTGTTGCTCCTGAACTTTGCCTTCAGATGATGAAACCTTTTCTGGTTCCAACAAACAACCTTCAAAATCTTTAATCAAAACTTGAATCCGAAATTCATGTGTTGAAACCTTTTCTGGTTCCATTGCATCATCTTGTTGTGTTTCTTCAGGAAGATTCATTACCTGCAAGATTTATTGAGTTCAAAAAAATCACTTCACATACTTTGTAAGGAATCAGATTCATTGCCAACAAACAAATCAAATCAAAGTAAATTATCACCTCAAAATTATCTTCGAAAACAACATTGTCATACTTTTGCTCTTGTTCACCATTTTCAACCAATAAATCCTATTCTGGTTCAATCACAACATAGTCAGCATCTTGTTGTGTTTCTTCTTGCAGCAAAACCCTTTCTTTTTCTATCATGTCATCCACAATCATTATAGCTTTGCTTACCATATCTTGCAATATTAAAATATCTAACTCAATATAATTCTCAAATGAAACCTTTTCTGGTTTCATTAAAAAAGAAATTCATACCAATTTATAGAATTGCTCGAAATTAATGTTTTACATATGTAGTTAACAATTTCAATAATATATTCAAATGGAACTATCGTAAACCCAACACACGCAGTAACGAATCCTAATAAACAAGATCGTATATAACACATCTAAGATTTAACATATCACATCCACATGTTCTTCACGGTTTGAAACCGTTTCAGGTACCGTTTTTTCACGATTTGAAACCATTCCTGTTTCATATCTTTTACGTTTCCGTCTCAGGTGAGTTTCCTTCACTGGTTGTAACCTCTCCTCAGCATCATATTTGGACAGTATTGATTAATCTTCTTCAGAAAGCCCATTGTTACCAACGGTTCTAAGCATTTCAATCAAAATTCTCACCCACTGATATTTAGCCTTATAAGGATTATCTTCATTTCCAGTTCCAACATTCTATTCATTTTGCGCAGGCTCTTCATTGCTAGGACCAACATTATGTTCACTTGCTAGCACCAAAATAACACCAACATTCTCTTCGCTTGCAGTACACTCGTCATTGCCATCACCAACCTGTAGTTCACTTGCAATACGCTCGGTATTGCCATCACCAACATGTAGTTCATGATCAATATACTCTTCAACATGAATATCTTCTTCCTCTATGTGTTGCCAAGCGTATTTCTTGTTCATTATATAGAAGCAAGAACGATCCCTGACGGTGACCCACATTCATCTGCAGAACACAAGAAAAAATGGTTTTCAGTTAGATTTTTTGATGTAACCAAAATTGGTTTCATTAAAAGAAAACCATAGAATTATCAGCTTTGGTTTTGTTAACCACTATTCGACGAAAAGCATATGCAACCAAACATTGTTCCAACAAAGTGATAGAACCAAATAAATGATGGAACTTTTTTTGGTTCCATCATTTTTTTTTTCATCTGGAATAAGGTGGAACCAAATAAATGATGGAACTTTTTTTGGTTCCATCATTTTTTTTTACGTCTGTGATGTTTTGTTCAATGCCTAAGGGTTCAAGGGTTCATGGTTCAAGGCTCAGAAATTAAAAAGTATAAACAAACAAGAACTATTGTTGGTTTTACCTTTGAGAAAAATTATGTTTTTTTGCTAAGATCCTCGAAATTATTCAATATTGCCTTGTATATTCCATCTAGTTCAATGTAGCGAACCTTGCATACATGTTGCGCCCATCCTGTCTTAAGGTGATGTTTGACATCTCGGCAAACCAATACAGAAAAAAAAAAAAAACAACATTCATATTAGTAATCAAACTCGAGAAAAATAAAAACAAACAACTTATGAATCAAAAGAAACAAAAATTAACTTACCAATGGGTAAATTACATAACCAGATACATCAACAACTTGTTCGGCTTTTATTATCGACTCAGTTAGATACTCATGGGAAACATCTGGCCGACACTCCTTATTCATCTCAAATACTTGGTATAAGTATTTTGAAGTCATATTCTGCCCACCTTTGTTTGGGACAAATATCGAAACCAAGAGGTAGAGGACGAATAACTTGACGAAGTCTTCAACTTTGGTATTCAACCGCTGCAGTTTCCATCATAGCTCTCAAAATATCAGTTTTCCTCATCTTATTATCTCCCTTAAAGTACTCATCCGCAAAAATGTTTACCTTTTTTTTTCAGCTTATCATGTTTGGCTATATCTACATCCTTCATCATTTGTAGACCAAAAATCACAGCGAATTATTCCGCTATGGTCTGCAATATCATGTTCTTTGCTCTCATTAACTTGAAACAATCTGGTTTCACACGCTTCGCACTCTTATGATATGAACCTAAGATCATCTGAATTACTTTCATCATTTTCTTCAACTCTTCTTCTTGCAGTGTACCTTCATAGCAATTTTGGTTCCATCAAAATAGCAATTAAGTAAAAAAAACACCAAAAAAGTTGA
The DNA here is from genome assembly GCA_023531435.1 of Papaver californicum. Lineage (NCBI taxonomy): Eukaryota > Viridiplantae > Streptophyta > Magnoliopsida > Ranunculales > Papaveraceae > Papaver > Papaver californicum. The sequence continues at coordinate 6,904,331 of JAJJMC010000896.1, forward strand.
TTTTAACCATACAATGAAAATGATAAAACCAATTTTGGTTCCATCAACATAGCCATTAAGTAAAAAAACACCAACAAAGTTAGTCCCAACTATAAGTGAAAATGATGAAACCAATTTCGTTCCATCAAAATAGCCATTAAGTAAAAAAACACCAACAAAGTTGGTTTCAACCATACACTGAAAATGATGAAACCAATTTCGGTTCCATCAAAATAGCCATTAAGTAAAAGAACACCAACAAAGTTGGTTTCAACCATACAATGAAAATAATGAAACCGAAACTGAACATAATTGCCAAAACATAATTGAACTGTGAATAAATAAGGTGAAAACAAATGTAGTTGAAACATAATTATGAAACCAGTGATTTCAAAACAGATGAAACGTAAACCTAATTTATGATACAAACAGATGATAAGAGATAAAACCTAATTATGCAAATTCATTGATGAAACCAAAATTACGAAACCAAAAATCATTGATACATGTTGATTTTCAACCATAAATAATCACCAAAGAACAATGAAACTTTGATTTACCTTTTGGAGAATCTTCGACAGTATTCTTAAGCTTTTTGTTGATCTTTTCATCTTTTTTTTCCTCTTGTTTCTTCACTGTTTTCTTATGTTTTTTGTCGATCTTTTCATCTTTCTTTTTATCTTGTTTCTTCACCATTTTTGATTTTATTCAGTGATTTGTTTCAATTTTAGGTTAGGTTTATGTTTATTCAGTTCGTAAAATTTGTTTAAGATCTGAGATTTATGAAGTAAAAAAAATAAAGAATTGAAATTGGTTTCAGATATGAGATTTAGATTTATGAATGAAGAGAAAAGAAGGTTGAAGGGCGAAAAAATATCGTTACAAAGTGATAAATGAGGAAATGTCCGTTGAGAAGAGATAAATGAGAGGCGGTTATTTTCTATCTCTAAAATTACGGAAGGTTAGTTTAGACGGTTAATTTTAAATGGGGTTTTTGTGAATACTTTTGTTTTGTTGGGTTTTTTTTTATTGGTTAGTGACACCTTTGGGGTTATAACCCACAGAATGTTGGTAAAATGTAGCTAAAACCGGAAGGGAAGTTTTTTTCATTTCATTTTTACCCCTCAGGTAAGATACATGGAGGAGGGTCATGTGTAGAATAATTTATTTACATAAAGTATGTGATATACTGTTAGCAGTTCTAGGAAACCTAAATATAATGTCATTAAACTTGAACCAACTTTCTTTTGCTCTAATAATTTCCATCTTGATATAAGGTTGAATTTGATCAATAGGACCATTAATTTCGTTTGTAACTCCTTTAGCATAACCTTCTATGATTACCATTTTCAAGTTCAAGTCTCTTTCCAAACTGATACCTAAAATATGTGTTTTAACTTTATCTTTCAAAGGAGATACTTTATTGAAACAAATAGTTTTACAAGAAAGCAGAAACTTTCCTTCAACGTCTTGAGAAATTGTTTGTATTATACCAGAACCAAGAGAAAAAACTATATTAACATTAAACTTGACGTAATTTTGTGGAGGTTTCATCCAAACTTCACCTCTAACATATGTCATTCTATTCTTCCTACCTTCATCTGAAATGGATAGACTCATGTAGTGACATTTAAAATAATCCCACGTATTTTACATACATCTTTCTATCGAAAACTGAATACTATTAAAATAAATATCGTTTCTCATCTTCCAAATATTCTAGATAAGACATGGGCCTAGAGTAAAACACATACCACTCCACCATCTTCTCTCTGAAACCACCTTATTAAAACTTCTTTCACATCTTGGATCTCATCTATATCAGGGAAATCAAATAGAAAGTCATTAAACATTGACTTAGATACCTGACATTTAAACAAAAAATGCAAGATGGGTTCCATATGATCTGAACATAGTATTAATAGACGTATTGAATCTTGAAATATTCTCTTTTACTTCCAAACCACTGTGAATTACTTTCCAGACAAATATAAGTATTCTTGGGTAGATATCTAACCTTCCCAGAAAAATAGAAGTATTCTTGGAAAGATTTGGAAATGACTTCATCTTCAATTTCCTTCTTTCATAAAAACCACATTAATCCACCACTAAGACCTCTAGAAGGAACAACTGTGCATCCAAGAAAGCCAAATTATATAATAACTTGATTAGAAGAATCTTTATCCATTTTTGTCTCATAAATAAATCAAATAGAAGGGTTACAACCCTTAAGGAATGATAATGTTTGAATTGTTGGAGCATCCCTCAAACCCCAATCAATCCACAAGAAAGCCAACACGGAAGCTTGTACAATTCAAGGCTAGCCATCGTTACCCTATCAGTAATCTCAACACCACCAAACTTCTTGACTTTTTTAGACTTTGAAGAACTATAAATATTATGTGAATCTTGAGAAAATCTCCTAGCACCTCTAGTTTCAGCAATACGAGCCATAACTTTCCATGAACTTCTACTATTATTATCTTTCACTTGTTGAAAAATAGGTTTCTGAAAGCTTATACCATCCTAGTCAGTTTCAAGAATAACTTCCTTTTGTTTTTGAATAAAAAGTATAATTTTTTCTTAAATTGTGAAGATGGGATATTTTTCATGGTATTAACTGCCGGATTCTTTGAAATTGACTGAAATTGGAAACCTGTAATTGCCGAAAACTGCTTTGAAAATAAATTTAAATTGGTATTATTCGAATAACTAATTCTTTTGCCCCTCATATTAGTTATCTCAACAGTTATGGATGGAAACAACTTTGGATTCAAAATTTCATTATATTCAACATATGTATTTGCATGCCCCATCAATTGATTTTTGTTGGGATCGCTACTTGAGTTTGTGAGAAAGGTAGTATTGAAAATGGAGAAAAACGTTTCATAATAGTTGAATCTATGATTATCTGAAATGTTATTCTGATTAATCTCCCTATGAAGTCTTAATAAGGCATTAATCCTTTAATTATATTTAGGAATCAGCAGCTTGAAAACTTCTTCCTCAATGTCTTATGGGAACTCCATACAAATTGCATATTTGTCTTGATTTATTGTATAGAAAAACTTCATATCTAAATTTCACTTTACATTTCTGACCATTTTTAAGTGGAAATGTGTATGAAACTAGACTTTGTTTTGATATATCCATCAACATTCTGACACCAGCAAATCTTTCCCCATTAGCAGAGTCTTGATCATGGATTGGTTTAGGTTTTCCTATCTGAGATACAATCTGATAAACAAAGTCAGTGCTTAGATAATTTACTGGCAATCCATGAACTTGAACTCATAAGTATAAATAATCTAAAGTATAATCCTTTGGTTGTTTATCTTGGATACATCTCTCAAATATAAGGAGATCATCTTTTATTATCCATGGAGATCTTTATATAAAAATTTCAATATCCAAAGTGGATTTGAATTTAATCAATAATAAATCAGAGGCAAATTCAGATACGGTAAAATAGAAAAAAAATCATTATGTCTTGGATTGTACTTTACGAACAGTTGATACAGAAAACCCTCTAGATGAATCGATCTTCAGAGCATCTAGAATGAATAGGTTGGTGAGATTGTATATTTGGATTTCTAATTTCATGGAAAATGAGGTTTGCAAATTTCTGTAACATGAAATTAGGGTATGTGGTTGATGTAGAGGATGAGGTAAGTGGGACGCCATTGAAGGAATATAAAAGACATAAATGAGGAAATATCAATAATGACTATGTAAATATATCAAACAAATGAAACAAAACTTTCGTTATAGAAATTGTCACCCGGATGGTGTGAAACTTAGGTAACTGATATGCTTTTTGGAACAAGGTAGACAAAGAAACAATGAAACATAGAATAATGACATATAACAACGAAAACTGAGGGGAAACAATTTAACCAATACAGAGTAAGAGAAACTAAAAACTAAATATTAGTTGTAACCAGCCACCAGACTGAGCTGTCACCTACCTGTCCTCCACTGTGTCATTGACGTGAATGGTACACTCTGTCACATGGGTTCACGTGAGTTAGCAAACGTGTATCAGGATCAGTCTGTATCTGTATAAAGAGTCAGTACTGGAATATGAAATAAAATGAAATCAATTCATTCAATACTGAGAGTAAATTCAATTCTTTCTCTCACACTTCATTATGGTATCAGAGTGTTGATTCCTTGGGAACACGCTAAAGTGCATCGATTCAATTCAAGACAGAATTGATTAAATAAATTCATCTGAACTTTCTCGTTCATCAATGAATTTCTCTTGAAAACAAGCAACATTTCTCTTGAAAACAAGCAACGTCTTCTTCTTCGATCAGTGAGCAGTTCTTAGAATTATCAGTATTCCATCATCAACTTTAATGATTCAATATCAGCAGTTTTTTAAATTCAAAATTCAACAGCAGCGTGGCCGACAAAGCATTAATTTCCTGTAAGTTTTCGAGAAGTTTTTTCCATCCTTTAGTCTTCTTGTTTCCAGTATAAAATACGAATCAACAGCAATAGTTGATCTCTTCTAATCTTCTTGCTCGTTTTTCCATCGCTGCTCTTATTCTTCTTACAAACTAAATTTCTGGTTTTCTAGTATTAAGAGGATTAGATATAATCTTAATATTTTTACACCAGAATTTTCAGTTTATAGTGTTCTTGATCTTTCCTGTGATTCTATCACTGTCGCTTCTTCTGTTATTAAATCTTCAATCAAAACTCTATCAGAGTTTTTCTTCTGTTTCTTCAAGATTTCTGATCTAATTAGTGATTCAATTTTTAGATCTTCATTGCTGTTTTTTAATCTCCGGTATTTTTTTTCTCTCAAATCAAAAATCTGTTACAAATCTTTAATGATCGAAACTTTTCCATCCTCATCCTTTTCTACTGCTTCTGATTCAATGGAAAATCCAAAATCTACCTCAATTTCTAAAGTACCTCTAAATCAGCTGACTAACTTCGTTCAGCTTAAACTTAAGGAAGAAAATTATATTACATGGAAAAATTTGATGAATCATGTGATACAAAAATTCAAGATCAAGAAATTCCTTGATGGATCATATCCATGTCCTCCACAGTTCACAAGTCCGGGAAATCAGCAAAATGGAATCGATAATCCACTATATACGGATTGGTTGGACGAAGATTCAACGATCATTATGTGGATTAATTCCACCATTTCAGAGTCTGTTATTGCTTATTTTTCAAGATCTAAATCTTCTGCTGAACTATGGAGGAATATAAAAGAACGATTCGGCAGAGCTTCCTCTACTCATTCCATTCAGTTGAGAACAAAGTTACTCTCCATCACTCAAGGAACAAAATCAGTTTCATCTTTAATTGGTGAAATCAAGTTTTTATCCGATCAATTGGCATCGGCCGGTGAGATTGTTTCTGATAAGGAGTTAGTAGTGATAACACTCAAAGCTCTTCATGAAGATTATATTCCTTTTGCAACGTCGATGCGCCACATGAATCCGCCAGTGACATGCATTGAGTTGCATAATAATCTTATTAGCGAAGAGTCTGTTATTCAAGAAAGACGCAACTTGCAGAAGGAAGATCAATCTGCTAAAGCCTTTCTCTCTAGCACTGGAAGAGGATATCCAAGAAATCATAACTCTAGTTCTAAAGGAACTTTTATCCCGAGAATTCCATACAATGGTCCAAGGTATCCTAATCCTTCATTCTTTCCAAGATTTAACTATGGCAGAGGCTTATCTTCTGGAGACAAAACAATTTATCAAATATGTAACTCACCAGGACACATAGCAACCACATGTTCTCAAAGACTTAATCTTTACATACAAAGGCAGAGCACCTCCTTCTAATTTGAATGTAATGCTAGCATCGGCAAATATTTTTGATGAAGAAGAGTGGATAGCAGACAGTGGAGCAAATAAACATATTGCTTCTGACATCAAGGTTTTACAGGAATCAGCTGCATATGATGGACCAGATACAATCCAAACAACAAATGGTGCAGGTATGCTAATCACACATCAAGGTAGATCAAATAAGTTTGCAAATGACTATTCTTTTGATCTGAATGACATCTTGATAGTACCTGAGGCGTCTCATAACTTGTTTTCTATTCATAAATTTGCAACTGATAACCAATGTTCTTTGATTTTTGATTCTGCTGCTTCACTGTGAAGGACAAGAGATCTGGGATAACTCTTTTCCAAGGGCCACATAGAAATGGTCTCTACCCGATCACATTTGGTACTACACATCCTTCCCGAGTTGCACTGGCTACAACAACAGCTGATACTCTACTACTTCATCGGAGATTTGGACATCCTTCTTTCCAGACTATGCAGCGGCTATGCTCCTTCCTACAACTTCCTAGTACTCTCTCAAAACCTCTTCACTGTAATGACTGCAAATTATGTAGATCTAAGAAGTTACCTTTTCAATTGTCAACTACAATAGCTATAAGGCCATTAAAATTACTACATATAGATCTCTGGGGACCATGTCATTTAGTTTCTGTTTCTGGTAGTCGTTATTATGCTAATATAGTAGATGAATACACTAAGTTTTGTTGGTTACTTCCACTGTCTACTAAGTCTGATTTCAAGGTTGCTTTTGCATCACTGGTTACCAAACTGGAGAATTTATTGTCTACAATTGTAATTACTATACGAACAGAAAATGGTGGTGATTTCATTAATAAATTTTTAAAAGATTTCTGTTCTAAAAGGGGATATCTCATCAGCTCACTTTTCCTCACACTCCAGAAAAAAATGGAGTGGCTGAGATTAAACACAAGCATCTCTTGGAAATCACCAGAACTTTTCTTTGTCAGTCCAAATTGCATGCACATTTTTGGGTGGATGCTATACAGACAACTAATTTTGTCATAAATAGACTGCCAACGAATTCTATCAATTTTCTTTCTCCATATGAGCTTCTATTTGGCAAGTCATTAGCATATGAGTCCCTCTGAGTCTTTGGATGCTCTTGCTTTTCATGGTTGAAGCCATACACAACAAACAAGCTTGAGCAAAGAAGCCGACACTGTATTTTCATTGGATACAGTCTAAATCACAAGGGATATAGGTGTCTTGACCCAACTGCTAGAACAGTCTATATCTCTAGGCATGTCTCTTTCGATGAGACAACGTTTCCCTATGCAACGCTAGTATCATCTACCAATGGTGCTTCTTTGTCTGATACAATTCCAGTAGTCCTGATGCCTTCAACAAATAGTACACAGTTGTCAGATGAGTTGCCAGTAAACCGGTGTTCATTATCCGATACATCTGTTTCTCTTATTAATAATCATCAAATGCTGACAAGAGCAAAAACAGGTCATAGCAGGCCCAAAACATACTTTTCAACCAAGTATCCACTAAGTGTTGCTCTTACAAGTAAAATTACGTCGGTACCTTCATGCATAAGTAATGCTCATAAAGAACAAGTTTGGAGAGAGGCCACAAGAAATGAGTACCAAGCTATTGTGAATGCAGGCACATGGTCACTAGTGGATAATCCGGATCTAACCAACATTGTGGGCTGCAAGTGGGTATTCCGCATCAAGTACAATTCAGATGGGTCTATAGCAAGACACAAAGCCAGGTTAGTAGCAAAAGGTTACCATCAGCAACCATGCCTAGATTATGAAGAAACCTTCAGCCTAGTTGCAAAACCAACAACAATAAGAGTGGTGTTATCTCTTGCGGTTCAATTCGAGTGGAAAATCCATCAACTTGACGTCTCTAACGCTTTTCTTCACGGTGACCTTAAAGAGGAGGTATACATGGCTCAGCCACCGGGCTATATTGATGCTGCCAGGCCCAATGCTGTTTGTCTACTACACAAGGCAATTTATGGGCTTAAGCAGGCTCCAGGGGCCTGGTATGAGAAGTTAAGTACAAGCTTGCTCAAATTAGGTTTTGTTCAGTCAAAAGACGATTCATCACTGTTTGTTCATCACGTTGGCTCTCTCATAACAGTCGCCTTGGTATTTGTCGATGATATCGTGTTAACAGGAAGCTTTAAGCATCATTTAAAAGTTGTGATACAGGCATTACAGATTGACTTCCCAATCAAGGACTTGGGTAACTTGAACTACTTTCTGGGATTGGAAGTTAAACGCTTGGATGGTTCTTTATTTCTTGGACAGGCTAAATATGTCATGGATTTGATGATAAAGTTTCAGATAGATGGCTGCAAACCCTGTCAAACATCGATGGGAGCTTCCACTTCATTGAGTAAAGATTCGGGAGAACTGTTAGCTTACCCAACAGTGTACAACTCCTTGGTTGGAGCTCTGCAGTAGATTACCTGGACCCGTCCGGATGTCTCATTTGCTGTGAACCTTGTTTGTCAATTCATGCATCAGCCGAGGACTTTGCATTTGGAAGCAGCAAAAAGAATACTTCGATACTTAAAGGAAACTATCAATCATGGTTTACTATTTACAAAAGGAACAATGTCTCTTACTGGTTATTTCGATGCGGACTGGGAAGGATCCATTGATGAACGAAGATCGACAGGAGGGTATTTATTATTCCTGGGATCAAACATAGTATCATGGTCTTCTCGCAAACAACCAACGGTGGCTCGCCCAAGCACGGAGGATGAGTATGGAACTTTAGCAAACACTGCAGCAAAATTGGTATGGCTTTGTTTTCTTCTTAAGGACCTGCATATTCACTCAAAATGAGTACCAAGAATTGGATGTGACAACATCAGTTCAATTAGTTTGGCTTCAAACCCGGTGCAGCATTCCCGCATGAAGCACGTGCACATTGATTATCACTTTTTGCGTGAGCTAGTTCAGAATGGTTCTCTAGCAATTAACCATGTGTATACGCTTCACCAAATAGATGATATTTTTACAAAACCTCTTCCTGCATCCGGATTTGCAATTCTTCGACACAAGCTCAAGATTGTTTCCACACTCGTGAGATTGAGGGGGGATATTAGTTGTAACCAGCCACCAGACTGAGCTGTCACCTACCTGATTTCTGATAGACACATTTTTGTGTCTGATTTAACCTCAATTATATATTTTGTTGGTACTCGATTTTGTATTTATTATGGTTTTTTTATTTCTTTGTATGTGTTTTTGGAGAAATAATAAAGGCACCCACTCTTTGGATTAAGGCACCCAAGTTAAAGGCACCCAACATTTTGAATGCACGTTTTGGGCGGGAAGAAAAATTTCTTTTCTTCACGTAACAGCAAAAACAGGAAACCTTGTACGGGATTTGGAAACAAGTTTTTTTTTGGAAATCTTCTCAAGCTCTATTAGGAAAGAGTTTATTAGAAGTATCATTCTCATAATAGGATCGATAATGAAAGAAAAAAAAAAAAATCAGGAAGAAAATTTCTCTTTTTGGAAGTTTTTCATCGGTGATTCTGCCGAGAATTAAAGGAAGTTATTCAAGAAGATTTGAGGCTAGCTTTGTTGTAATAGTATAAATAGAATTGTAGGGAAGCCTGGATAGGAGGAGAGATGATTGGGAGAAGTTTAGAGAGAGATCAGAGCTCGGGAAGAAGTGTACAGGAGAAGAAAATTTTTTGCTACTGCTGCCATTGAAGAAGAACACGAAAAACAAACTGCAGACACAAACTGTTGTTGATAGTGTCATAAAAGCCGTTCTTTTTCCAACAGCGATGGAAAACCGTACTTCTTTGCCATACTCTTTAATCTCTTTTGTAACGGACAGAACTACTCATTGTAACGCTTATAAGCGTATCAAAATTCCTGTGAGCGTTTCTGTTACCATTGTAAGCACTTTTTGAGCAATGAAAGATTATTTTGAGGGTTTTTCCATTACAATGAGAAGCTAAACTTCATCTCTGAGGCGACGGAGGAAGCTAATTTCCAACGATTATGTGGTAATTTATTTTATGCAATTTATTTATGATTAATTGCCTTGGTTAAAAATTGATTTAAAAGATTTTTGGTCAACAATTGTGATTCCGTTAGATGGTACATGCTTTGGCTTAGGTTTTAGATGTTCCATGCTTTTGCTATACAGTTGTTATTTCGAAAATCTATCTTTGCAATGATTTAGAATCAAATTAAAATGTTAAAATTGCATAATTAGACTTAATCACTTTAAAATTGGAAAATAGTGGAATCCTAGCCTCAGTCTTCTCTCAACTTTATTAAAAAAATATTTGAGTTTTCATATTTTTAGCTTTAGAAATTAGATTTAAAATCAATCTTCACAAGTCTGAGTAACGAATCTTTATTTACCACTTTTAAATTACATCAATTTTTGGCGCCGCCGACGCGGACTTGTTTTTAGAATTTTCTTAGATTTTTTTTTAGGTTAATTAGTTTAGTTAGATTTTTTTTTTTTTTACTTTGTTCTATTTTACGTTTCTTTTGGTATTTCTCTTTTTGCTGCAGGTTTTGGATTTTGGATCGAAAGGAATGTGAGCCAAATTTTTGGAATTAAAGTTAAAGATTTGGAATTAAAGCTAAAGACTTGGAGTTAAAAGCTAAAGCTTAAAAGAACGAAAAAGAAGACGAAGATTTTTCTTAATTAGATTTTAATTAGATTTTATTTATTTTATTTTTAGAAAACTGTATTATGATTTTAATTGTTTCTGTATTTGTTTTTATATTTGGACACTTCTCTTTGGACTTTGGACTTTTTGGACTTTATTATTATTTTTAAACCCTACGGAAGGGTATTAAATATAAACTGCTACAGGGAAGGACGACAATTACGATATTGTCTCGGCCCCTCGGGTTCGCACACTGATACAGGAGTCGGTGGCCCGAGTCGACTACAACTGATTCATCGCCCGTCTGGTACGGGAGATAAGACTCGATCAACCCACGAATCCCCTGCAAGTGGGTTTACTGTATTCCTTCGTATGCATATATGCTGAGGAACTGAAAACGGACTTACTTTTCTAGTAAATGGCAAGAACTGGCCATACAAGATAAGGAATCGGATTTCATCACCGTTTCCTTCTTGCCCGCCTTAGGAACACGTTACCTAACGTGAACCTAATCCTTAAAATTTGACTAGAAAGAAGACCGATAGGGTATCGAGCTTATTGGAAAATCATTCAAAAGGATTGTATTGGTTGCTTTGTTAGCCTAACTCGAAGTTCGAAAAGATTATTTTAAGTTGATTAGCGCCGCCTTGTAACCCAGGGAAACGTTGCCAAAGAGGCAGGGTTATCAAAGCTCCTTAGAGATTATCCTGTTTCTCTTCGACTTAATCTAATTCGGATCGTCCTAAGAGGTTTGCTAAAACTGTAACTAGTTGTCTTTTGAAAGAATAGAAGTTGGTCTAGAAAACAATCTAAGTGGAGCCATCATGCTTTTTGTTTGCTAGAATCAATAGGTTTGATTTGGTTGAGTCGACCTTGCTTTGTGTTTGTTTAGAATTCCCTTCTGATTAGGAGTTATTGCATGCCCATTGAGCGTGCCTGGAGAAGAGATTCTATTGGTCGTTTGATCAGCAACGAGAATAGAAACTTTGTCGCTGAAAGTGAGAATTTAGGAAACCCTTCTTTTGAGAGCCTTATCTTTGGAAACTTTAGTTTTGAGAATTTGTCTCTTAGTGAGGAAGTTATTCCTAATTTTTCAGTTGTGTTAGAAATGACAACCTTGAAATCTTTGTTGAATCCTACTAGGACTGCTCGTCCATCATGTATCAAGTTGGCTGAAACTCAAGCCAACTATGAGTTGAAACCTGGACCATACAGATGCTCCCACTCTTCTTAGGGAAAGAAAATGAAAACCCTTACTTTCACATTAGGGATTTTGAAGAAATATGTAGTACCCTCAAAATTCACAACATGTCTGATGAAGCTTTGAAACTTAGGTTATTTCCCTTTTCCCTGAGAGACAAGGCCAAATTTTGGTTATATAGTTTGCCATCTGAATCCATCGAGACATATGAACAACTTACTGCTGCCTTTTTAGCTAAATTTTTCCCTAGGCACAAGATATCAAAACTTAGGCAAGATATTTCCACATTTGGGCAACACGAAGGAGAATCTTTGTACACCTATGTGGAAAGGTTCAATGAATTAATAACACAATGTCCCCAACATGGTTTAGAAGACCAAAGACTGGTCCAAATCCTTTATGAAGGGCTAGATTATCCAACAACCATCATAGTTGAGTCATTATGTACAGGAAGTTTTGATAGTAAAGATGTTAGTGAGGCGATGAAATTTTTACATGAGATTGCTGATAAGACCCATCAATGGGAATTTAGTAAGGAACCCCCTTGAAAAACTCTTATGAGTAGAGGTAATATCAATAGGGTAGATGAAAGTCTTGAGTCAGATGCCAAATATTCCTTTATAGTGAAAAGGTTAGAAGCCTTAGAATTAAGTCAATCTAGTCGAGGAATAGAGCCCAAGCCATTTTGGGAAGGACAGACTGTTGAAGAGTAAGCCCATGCTCTTTATAATAACACTAGATATGATAACCGTCAGAAGTTTGATCCATATTCAGAAAGCTATAACCCTGGTTGGAGAAACCATCCAAATTTTTCTTGGTCTAAGGACCAGAATCAAGGTCAGTCTAGTAACCCTCAGGGTCCACCAGGTTTTGGTTGTACTAAGAATTCTTCTGGACCGGCACAATTTCAGAACTCTTTAGACAAAAGGATCATGAGTTTAGAAGAGTCTCTCGCTCTCATAACATATAACTCTGCTGAGTTTGAGAAAAAAATCAACCAAGATTTAGCAGACAATAAGAAGATAGTGCAAGATAACTCACAGGCTATCCATGATTTAAGAAACAAGTTTAGTCAGTTGAATGAGTTTTTAAGAGAAGAAGGCAAGTTCCCTGGTCAACCACAACCCAACCCTAGAGGAGTTCATGCGTTATCTACTAACCATGTGAATTCAATTAAAATCCTTAGGAGTGGTAGTAGACAATGAGGTAACCTCGCCCAATAGTGAACATGTTGTAGTTCACCCTTCCGAGCCTATAGTTGAAGAGACTGATAAAGTCTCTAAAAAGTCCAATGCGGTTCAGGTTGAACCCGATTTTGTGCCCAAAGCCCCATTCCCACAACTTCTGATACCAACTAGGGAGGAATCCAAATTTAATGATATACTGAAGGTTTTTAGGCAAGTCACGATAAACCTTCCGCTATTAGATGCAATTAGGCAGATTCCTGCTTATTCCAAGTTTCTTAAGGATATTTGTACGCGAAAGTGAAATCTTAGTGTATCAAAGAAAGCCTTTTTAGCTAGTCATGTGAGTTCAATTCTCCAGAATACTACAACTCCTAAGTACAAAGACCCAGGGTCCCCAACCATTTCTTGCACAATAGGTAACTACCGTGTTGAGAAAGCGTTACTTGACTTAGGAGCCAGTGCAAACTTACTTCCGTACCATGTGTACCTTCAGCTATGACTTGGTGAGTTGAAACCTACTCAGATAACACTGCAATTAGCTGATAGGTCTGTGAAAATTCCTCGTGGTATCATAGAGGATGTTCTTATTGAGGTAGATAAGTTTATTTATCCAGTAGATTTTATTGTCCTTGATACTCAACCTGTCTGTGACCCAGAGAATCATATACCTGTGATATTAGGTCGCCCGTTTTTAGCTACATCTAATGCGATCATTAACTGTCGAACTGGTATTATGAATTTGTCTTTTGGTAATATGACTATTGAACTAAATATTTTCCATATTAATAAGCAACCTTCTGAGTTAGGTGACACGTGCATGGAGGAGGTAAACATGATAGAAACATTAGTTCAGGAGTCATTACCAAATACCTTATTAGAAGACACATTAGAGGAATGTCTAGTTGATCATCATTTAGAAAAAGAAATTGACAATTTTTGGGAAACGGACGATCTAGAAAATAGGGAAAGTATGATGAGTCTATCTAGAGAAACTAAAAACTTTAAGTTTGGGGGTGACTATCATTCTCCATGTGCTTTATATCTTAGAAAGGTCCCTAACTTGGGACTTGACATGTGCACCTCTACCATTTTACAAGATCATCTTCGAGCTAGATTCCCTGAACCTGTTGATGTCCAGAAAGAAGTTCAGTTGCTAGAAACCCATTCTCTGGTCGATGTGGTTTACCTAGGCAGTAATACCAAGATTGACTTTGTTTTCCCACCAAAATATTTTCGTCCATATGTGGGAACGTTAGAATTTCAAATGTGTCAGTTATTAAGTTTTGAGACTAAACCTAATTATCTTAGGAGATTAGAATCGACACATTTGTTTAAGAATGACCACCTTCATAGTAGTCAATTATGTGAGTCAACTCCTATTGAGTTTGAGGATCCAAAATTATTCAGGTTATTATTATGTGCTTTTAAGTTCTTAGTTAAGTTATTCCAGACTTTAAAACCTGTAGATTCTTCCTACGAAGAAATCCAGCCTAAGAAAATATTTTATCTAGACCCTTCTATGGAACCTGAACCACAGCTAGAAGTAGTTGTCTTAAACGGAAAACTAGATAAGGGTGTGCTCGGTTTGTTCATTTTCTTGGCATTTTGGATAACCCTATTTGATTTAGAATTGTTCCGATTATTGATATATGATTTTATGAGGTGACTAATTCTTTCTTAGTCTGGCTGAAGACTTTAAACTTAGCACTTCTTGGGAGGTAACCCATGCTCAAGAAACACGGTAATATCTTTCCTTAGCTCTTTTCGATTGATAACAGTTTCTCCTTGTTCATGCTCTTAATTATTCATATTTAGAAACATTGAGGACACTGTTTGATTTAAGTTTGGGGGTAAGGGAGAAACTTTTTAGTGAAATAATAAAGCTCTAGAATTTAGAAACTTGTGAACACTTCAGGGTGACACTAACCATTCTAGGTAGATGGAAACTTAGCTCTTTTTCTATAGGAATTGGTGTACCCAGTGAAAGGGTCTATTCATAAAAGGACAGAGTACAGGTGTTAGAAATAACATGATAGTTGTCACCACATCTCGGAGTCTATCACTACCATATCACTTTCTGTTTTTACTTTTGCAAATTTGTGTTTCTCTAAGTGATTTGGTGGGGCCCACCATCAAATTGTTATCGGCGTCGGGATGAAATATAGTGTTTTGAGATCAAGCCCCATTATTATGAAAATATATATATATATATATATGAAAAAAAATAGTAGTGAAAAAAAAAAAATTCTTATTGTTAGAAATTTGTGTGGGTTCTCCCTGTCTCCGTTGCCTAAGAAAGCGTGGAATGCAGGATCCATGGGAACTCGAGTATAGACCAGTTGAATTGATATTAGTATTAGATTTAAGAACAGTGGGTGCGTATCTCGAATTCATTAGGTTTCATCCTGGCATTGACCTTCAGACAGATATGGGAAACACCGTTCACCTTAGTCAGCACTTGCAACCTTCATATTTTCCATGCTCATCTTCTAAATCTTTACATGTGATTGAACTGTGATAGATTCTGAGACGTTGTGGTTAAACGATTATCTGAGTAGAGATCTGTTGTATTACAAATGAATTTTAGTATGCTTGAGTAAACACTCGTGTACAGCAATTGGACTCATATAGGGTAATGATTCCCATAGCCGAAGAATTGAGTAAGCCAACTAAATAGCTTGTTTAGTATCTATCCTTAATTTTTCACGATTCGCTAAATTCTGGAGTAAAGGTTTTGTGGGTATACCTCTTGTAAACCCCCACGAGACAAAAACTCGTCCACTAGGGACACCTAGGGGTTTAACGGATTATTACATATGCTAAATGTAGTCGCAATTCCTGCGAAAGTGAGCTAGGATTTATTTTCTAGATTAGATTTGCTCGAGGACTAGCAAATAATAAGTTTGGGGGTATTTGATAGACACATTTTTGTGTCTGATTTAACCTCAATTATATATTTTGTTGGTACTCGATTTTGTATTTATTATGGTTTTTTTATTTCTTTGTAGGTGTTTTTGGAGAAATGATAAAGGCATCCACTCTTTGGATTAAGGCACCCAAGTTAAAGGCACCCAACATTTTGAATGCACGTTTTGGGCGGGAAGAAAAATTTCTTTTCTTCACGTAACAGCAAAAACAGGAAACCTTGTACGGGATTTGGAAACAAGTTTTTTTTTGGAAATCTTCTCAAGCTCTATTAGGAAAGAGTTTATTATAAGTATCATTCTCATAATAGAATCGATAATGAAAGAAAGAAAAAAAAATCAGGAAGAAAATTTCTCTTTTTGGAAGTTTTTCATCGGTGATTCTGCCGAGAATTAAAGGAAGTTATTCGAGAAGATTTGAGGCTAGCTTTGTTGTGATAGTATAAATAGAATTGTAGGGAAGCCTAGATAGGAGGAGAGACGATTGGGAGAAGCTTAGAGAGAGATCAGAGCTCGGGAAGAAATGTACAGGAGAAGAAAAATTTCTGCTGCTGCTGCCATTGAAGAAGAACACGAAAAACAAACTGCAGACACGAACTGTTGTTGATAGTGTCATAAAAGCCGTTCTTTTTCCAACAGCGA